>JAHDVF020001408.1:0-600000 GCA_022606425.2 Lepidostoma basale | reverse complement strand
TAAAATGGCGATAGATTAGCTACCATAATGCTAACATAAGTTTTTAATTTCACACTCATCTATAAAGAATAAATAAATATTTTAAGGATTAATTGTATCTCAATAGAGACGAAGATTTTATTTTTGTTGTGTTAAAATAATCTTAATAGATGGCGCTAGTGTAGATTGACCTAAAAAATGTGAAGTGTTTTAACATAGTAGCATATATAAACCGATCGCTTTTTAAGCGGTCACATTTAGATTTTTAGATTTAAAACACGTCTTAATGCACCCTTGAGGTGATTACATCACAAAAACGGCGCTTTAAAAGTTAGCATATTATTTTTATTATTATTATATACAACTTCCAAAAAATTGTAGACGTGGTGGTTGTAAACGCCTCGACTACCATATTCTGTTTAAAAAAAAAACAATTTACATCTTCGTCTCTATTGAGATACAATTAATCCTTAAAAATGATTAACTCGCAATGGGTAAAGTAAAATCCAGTATTTGTCTACAAGTATGTATACATTCAAAAAAACAAATTGAATAAATATTTGTTTTGAATCAATGAAAGAATTTAAATATTTAATAATTTTAATATTAATACGAATAAAAACTGTCTGTTTTCTAAAAGTTTTATTAAAGTTTATCTGAATGACATATTTCTCCTATCTAAGGCATTATCTAATTTTAAATGTTACATACAAAATGTACTCGAGCAGTGTTTGTGGTAATTCAACGGACCAGTATCTTTTATCCTTTGGCGACCCCTTTGACCGTTCAAACGTAAAAACAGAGAATCATAATTCAGTTTTACACTTACATTTTGCTACCTAAGTTAGCAAATTTACGTTTAATATCAAAGTTAAAATTATTAACGGTGGCATACTTTCGATAATTCCAAACGTTAGACAACTTTCGGCTCTGGTTAGCTCATTAAGCCGTGTATTAGTGTACCGAACTTCGTGACCTGCGACCTAGGTCCCGGAACATTGGCAGCCCGTGCGGGCGGGTCAGATACGTTATAGAAGCCGCCGATATTATGGTCCACAGTTTAAATGCATTTAGAAAATTTTCCACCGAGCCGAGAGTGCTAGGCCAAAGTTCAACTTTGTTAGTTATATCATATTTTGTTGGTAACGTATGCACTTTGCATTTTGCCATATAAATTTCCTCACAAGTTAAAGGCCATACGTAATATACAATATGAACGTGAACATTTTGTATGTTTAAGTGTGATACAAAAATATGAAAAATAATAATGAAAAGTCTTTTTAGTCGCATATTTCCAGGATTTCATCATATTTTCATTACGAGAGATTTGTACATTTAATATTAAAAATTGAATAATCTATACGAATGAAAACGTTTGTTTTCTGGAAGTTTCAGTATATTTCTTCTTCTTCTTCTTCTGATTGTAGATATCAGCTTTCTTCCTATGATGAAGACGACCAGCCTTCTCTCCATCTCTTTGGTGGTCGTTCTGGTGGCCGACGGCCCTCTCGACAATAGGTCGCAATGTTCTCATTTCTGCTACTCTTAAGAGATGTTTGGTTCTGATAGTGTCTGCTCTTGCTTCGATTCCATTCGTCATTATGGGCCTGATGAATGTTTTATAAATTCTAACTTTGCTTTTTACTAGCATTTGCTTATTGTCCCAGACAGTCTCCTCTTCCACTCCGCCCGGTCTTCGGCAACTCTCTTCAACTCGGGTGGTGGTCTAGGGGATAGAACGCTTGGCTCCTGATCCAGGGGACATGGGTTCAAGCCTGGACATCACCAGATTCCTTCTTCTAAATAATAAGCTATTTTCTGCTCACATTGAAGATTGTAAAATAAATTCTAATATCATTGATTTAAATCCTTGGTATTAGTCTTTTTTAAAAAAAAAAAAAAAACTCCACATAAGAGGTGCAGTCCATATCTCGGCAAATCTGGTCTAGGTACTCTTGGTAAGATCGTCATCTGCCAATCGATCCCTTGACCATTCCCTCCAATACATCATGCAGGAAACATTCGTGTCGCAACACATGACCAATCCATCTCGCGCGCCTCTCCGCTATGGTGTTCAACATGTGCCTATTCTCTTCAACTGTTATAAGAACCTCCTTATTTGTAACGTGGTCCCTCCATGAAACATGGGCAATTCACCGGTAGGTCCACATTTCAAACGCCTCCAGCCTTTTGCGCTCTCTTTCTCCCAGGCACCAAGTCTCGTAACCGTACAGTAAAACACTCGACACCAATATTTTAATGAGTTGTTTTCGGAGGTTTAGGTATATGTTATTGGACTTGAACATTTTAGCATTCTTGTTGAAGGCAAGTTTAGCCTGGTGGATACCTGGTGGATATAACTTAAATATATCTTCTTCATAATGTATCGTATCAGCCCCCCTCCCGCACAAAGATGACGATCACAGTAGCGAATGCTTTCTCGCCGCTGTGATTTCCTGGGAAGTGTTACTAAAATGGTTTCCTGTTGCCTTCTGCAGAGATTTTCTGTAGACGTTATCTTTCCTAAGCTAGTCGGTCTCGGTTTTGTGCCGCTAAAGATGAGATGTTATGATGAAATGAAATGTATTTTGCGTATATGAAGGAATCAAATATTAAATGTCAGTCACGTGAGAAATAAAAAAAATCAACGTATGTGTATGATACGAAATATGAATGTATAGAAATATAGAGAAGTATGTCAGAAAAGAACCGTGTGATGGTCCATTCTTTCTGCTTACCCCTTCGGAGAATAAGCGTTTGGTTATTTAGTAAATAATAAATAAACCAAAAACATATTTCGGAATGTACAAGATATTTTGTACATTTAATAAAATACTTTTTAATTTGTCTTTGAAAACGTGTTTTGAAGATATTTATACGAAAAATACTTGTTCTGTGTGTTTTAAGGAATCGCACGTCACATCATGTTTTTCACTTTACGCGTAGAATTTGCTGTATGTAAACAATGATTAATATTCCACGAATACCACGTACAAAGGTATGCGTAATATTTTGATGCCTATTTGAGAACATGCCACAAAAATCATATATGTAAACCGTTCCTTTATGAGGCAGCATGTCAGATCCGTAGGGCATAGTCAAATCAATCACCGATTGAAAAAATTCAATCCATCAGTCTTCACTGTCACATTTGCAAATTCTCCGGAGGTGGAAATGTCACCCGGAGCAAATAGCTTTGATGTGTTTCTCTCATTTCAATTCTGAAATGTCGCAAACACGCCGTGAAACTTAGTCTGGATTCTGTTCAACTTTTTCTCTGATCGATTCGCAACCCTGGAAGATGCTTTTATGTTCTTAAACTTTATCACGCTAAACTTTCAACTGCGTCAACAAATGTTTAAAAAAATAACTCTAGGAGCAATTGTTGATACCATTTATTTATATATCGCACGCTTAATAGTAAACTGACGGATTAAGGTTTAGGTCATAATTGAGTTAACATTAGACAGAGGCTTGTGTTAACGCTATCCATCTATTTTTCACAATGTTAACGCTATCCATTCGTACGTACGATAATCGTTCACAATGTTAACGCCATCCATTCGTACGTGTTTTTCGACTGTTTTTGTTAAAACACCGACTCATGTCAGATTGAGCAAAACTTCCTTTTTTGAGTTAAGCCAGTGTTATATTAAGCGTGCGATATTTCAAAAAGAGTTAAGACTTTAAATAAATTGATGTTTTTAGCTCTATGCCATATAATGCCGTACGTAATGCCGATTTCAATCGTTCTACAATCCATCACGTAGAATAAAACTGCCTTTGGTGATTTCCATATTTTAGAGTCAGTGAGGGAGTGTTGAAAAACAATATACTATCAATTCTGGAAGGAGTACTGCCTCACTGACGTCGACATATTAGGCATCCCTCTGAGATATATTGTTCCTTACTACGTTATGTAAGTGTGCTCTATGTTCATTTCATCTTGTAATCGTTATTTCTGTTTTGTGTCCAAATGAGTCGCCTAAATGAAGAAAAAAGTAAAAAACAAACCAAATTGAAGATCATTTTGTTTTAAAAGAAACTTGCTTTCATCAATTTATAATGCACATTATACAAACTACACAAATGGCAACTTTCTATAACTTATCTATATTTTAACATATCTCACAAATATTTAAATAAAAAAATAAAATAATTCGTTGAATAAATATAATAAATAAAATCAAAAGTGTAATATATTGAACTAAGGTGACATATTACACAGGCTAGCTTTAAGTTAAAATAATATTTTTACTTATTTAAAAAAAATCATTAATAATTATTATATAATACTCTTAATTAATATAAAAGTAGTATCTTTGACTGTTAGTATTAAAAGGTTTCAACAAAAATGTCAAAATATTAAACGCGTCACAACAGTATAATTCCTTTCAAAATATTTTAATAATGTAATTGTAATAACGGAGCAAGCTATTTTCGTAATCCCAATAATCAACTGATTAGAGTAAGAAAATGAACTGGGAGGCAAAGAAAAGCCTTCTCAGCATATTTTCCAGAGACGTCTCGTCTGTTTTTATGATCCCGCCATCAGCTCGGTTCGAAAACTCCCTTTAAATTATCTTAGTTATTTTTACTTCTCGTTTCCATTATTTCTTGTAATGCAACATAAACAGAAGTGGTTTCTCCCCCCGAGACAAGATAAGGCTTTGAAAAACTTGAAGCGGAAAGAAGTTTTGAGGGATTTGCACAATATTTAAATAATTTAAAGTTTTCATTATAATACATAGGTAATTTGGGTATGAACATTTCTTAGAAGAAGTTCGTTATAAATAATGAAAAAAATATTGATTTGTATTAAAAATGAAGTTTTTTTTCCTCATTAGTAGTTAAATGTTTGGGGATTCCGAGAGAGGTGTTGTAAGGCAATCGAGGTTTCGACGTTTATTGTAGATCACAAGTAATTATACATTAATAGTATTATGTACTCGTAATGGAGCGTGGATGGATGTCGATAGCAGCGGGGCGGAGTCTGGGCGGCGAGCAGCTGAGGTTGATGGTAAGCTGGGCGGTAGAGTCGGTCAGCTGAAGCGAAGACTCGCCAGGAGCTGCGTGACGTAGTCGAGTAGCTTCGTAGGTCGGCGGGAGGGAGTCCGAGATCTCTCGTGACGTAGACTTAATAATGTAGACTCGTGTCTGTTAGAAGTCGCAAGAAGGAATGACGTATCGGGTGGTCGGATGTACGGCTTTTATATGTTTTGCTTCCTTTGCACACGGTGCTCTGCTGGACAACCTCTAGTAACCTTGTGTGAATGAATCCGGGCCCTGATTCATCACTTTTGTCCATGCAATGTATTTCATCATTGCGATATGCAGGTACAGCGTCAGGTGTTTTGGTTGTCCGTGCAATGTATTTCATCATGTAATATGCTGGTACAGCAGTCGAAGTCCATTGCCTCCACTCATGTGGGTCATGCATTTCGTACTTTGCCTGCGAGGTCAATGACCAACAAATGTTTGGATGCAATATAATGCTTAAATATGTACAATATTTCGGAAATAATGTTTAATTTTATAAAAAATAATGATGCCTTATATTTTGATGGTTATTGTGATCAGATCAACTATTACCTTTCAGATTTCAATAACAAGAATCGTTTTTTTTATGTATTATAGATAAAAAAAGTATTAATGATATTGTCAAAAAAATATTATCTATAACTTTTTAATTTATTATTTGATGAAGAAGAAGCTGATTAAATTTATATTTATGTCTTAATGGATGTGTTTATGTTTTTATAGTGAAACGTTGTACAACAACAACCACAAACCGTCACGCCATTTACCCGTAAATGTGGGCAGCGAGAATAGAACGGCATACTACTCTATCCTGACACATCTCTCTAGAATCCTTCATATTCATTTGACGTGATATAATTGGGCGTCGATTCCTCCGATTCTGACATGGTCAATCTTTAAAATATACTAATTTGGTCATGCATTGTTTTTCCTCGAACTTCCTTGACTTCGCACTCTTTTCACATCGATAGGGTAGAATTTTTAAATATTTTTTTCTTCGCCCTTGCTCATACATATACTCGTATGTAGATTTCCTGATATCAGCATTTTAAATTCTGTCATACATACATTTGGCATATATATGTCTAAGGAATCTCATCTTTACCGCATTCATTCTGTTTTCATACTTATTCTGCCAATGTATCCGTGCTTCGCTCTATACGTTTGGAGCCATTGTGAACGGCATAGAATTGCTTTTTTTGATACATTTAAAATATTATTTTTTTATTTTAACTAACTAACTAACCATCACGCCGTCGGAGATGCGGTGTGATGGGTTGCGAACCTCATCGCCACCAATAGGCATCTCCCGCGCACACTTCGATCGTCCAACACCCACAAAATAAATCTTAAACAAATAATATAAAATACAATCATAAAAAATAAAATAACAAAATAAAAATAATTTAACACAAAATGTTTTTTTTAGATGGTGCACATATTGTCTATTCAATTTATGTTCCACGAACCCACTGTTTTTTTTAATTTAGCACATAATGTAATAACACATAATGTTTTTTTTCGATGTTGCACATGTTGACAAGGACGATCCGGACTTTTGTGTTTATTTAATTTATGTTACACGTATCCACCGTTTTTTAAATTAGCTGTAATTAGGCACTTAACCAGCAAGAACTTTAAAGTAATATTGAAGAATTTATTCAAATTGTCATTGGAACAAAAGCAAAAAAGATATCGAGGTAACAAAATTGATAGCAGGCACATCTTCTTTATCTCCCTTTTTACAAATAAAACTCAAATATTGGTGCGTGTTTATCGGTGGAAATTTATGGAAAATAAACTGACATCAAAGGGAAAACACTTGTTTAGGGAGTTTTCAAATCCTCGGAAAACGAACTTTTATGTGTTTAGTAGATTTTCTTCAAATAATTAATTAAAACTTTACCTCTGCGGTAACATTATTTGAAGAACTTCATTTTTCAGCAAATATCTTAATTATGCGATTAAGGAGTTATATACGTTTCATGGAAAATTTTCAGTATAATCAAATTATTATAATTTAATTTGATGTATGAAGCAAGTTTGTGTTTCAACATTTTAAAAATACATTATATTTGATATATTTAAGATTTACAGTATTGTTCGAATTATTGTGAACTCATAAATTTCCACAATTTTACTTTTTTTTCACAGTTAGCAACACTCCTATGTCAAAGGAGCGGCCATTTTATTGTACTGTTCAGTCAGTCAGTGAGTAATGTGCACATAGCAAGCTACAGATGCGTTGCATTTGTTATTTTTAAGAATTATTGTGTTTTGAGTGAATTAAGGCTTTATTTGGTTTTTCATTATTGAATATGGATATTATTCCCAAAAAATGCACAAAAATTGTGACTTTAAATGAACACACATTAATGACTCAAAAAGATATTGCCAAGGAGTGTGGTGTAAGTTTAGGAGCTGTCAACAAGATTTTGCAGCAGAAAAGGGACAGTGGGATGATTGAAGTGAACAGAAAAGGGAAATGTGGAAGGAAAAGGAAGGCAACAACAAGGGACGAAGTTTTTTTTAATTAGAGAAAGTAGAAACCCTAGTATAGAACCAACATGCTCATCAACTTACAATTTAAAGCAGGTAAAAAATAATATAATAACACATGAAATTAAACTTTTTAATTGATATTTCTTGGTAGAAGTTCATTTTAAATAATGAAAACAAAAAAAAAATTGGTACAAAATTTCTTTATTATCATGTATTTAGTGTGCTTCCACTTGTGTTTATGTTCGACTGGTTTCGGCAGTTTGCTCTCTCCTTTCATGCTTCTCTAGTATTTTCGTCGATCTTAAACAATTTTGTCTCTTCATTGAAATTTACTCGAAATTCTTTCACCGTTCTTTCTGTATTATATATTACTTCTTCAATTAGCACCGTGTAAGGTCTCAATCATTGTGGCGAAGGGCTTCTTGTCGCAGTGATTTCCTGGGAGTTGTTACTGGAACGGTTTTGTAGGGATTTTCCTGTTATCTTCTGTTAGGTTTACCTTCCCTTCTCTGGTGGGTCTCGGTCATACGCCCTCGCCCTGTCTGTTATGACCCTGTTGGTAAGGTCAGTGATAACATTATATATTTACAGGCGTCTAAACCACATTAGTGATCCTATTAACTTTATGAAGAAAAAGCTTTCACCCGCCCTATATTGTGTATTATATCAGCTGTAAGATACTAAATATTTTAATATTTACATATTTCCCGCGTTATCACCAAATTACTTGCATATTTCAAGAATAAAGCGTTTATGAAATATTATTTAATTTATAAGTTTATAATAACCGTTAAATTTTCGCCGTAAAATTAAATGAAAAGTTTGTTATTACCAGTCTTGTGACGGTAGATCATTACCGATATTCGTTGGCACCCATAAAAATAATCTCGAACGGCATTAAATGTGTTAATGATATTCCGAAAAAGGTTTGCGAGGGAAATGGGAAAACGCTGATAATACGGTTGTTGTAATGTTTACCAATACCACCCACCCTTATTGCCAGTGGCGCTCTAACATAAGTCATACCGTAATGATGTGTTTTTTACAAGGGCGTAAAATAATATATTTTATAGTAATATCCTTTACCAATTTTGAAAACCTCCCACCCAGCACAGATAGTCACAAGAATAGCTGACCACAAGTAAATTGGACAATGCTAGGAAGAAAAAAAAGACTTTAAAACTTTTTTATAGCTTTTAAAAATCGAATTTGATAACAAGTTACCCTTAATATGTTATCCCCTATTTTTGTTTGTTCTGTCTGCTCGTTGACAACATACCAGTCTGTCAATGCCAAAGAGCCTGGCAAAATCGGTCGCTGTCGAAATAAAGAAAAAAGTGGAAGTAGTTAAAAAAAACATCGTTCAAAAACATAATTAGGCACATTTCAAATCTCAGTTCGTCGTATAAAATGTTTTTAGGGTAATCAAATGATTTTACTGAAATCCCTTGATGGAAGTTCATTTTATATTATAATAAAATAATATAAAATGAACTTCTATCAAGAGATTTCAGTAAAATCATTTGATCACCCTAAAAACATTTTATACGACAAACTGAGATTTGAAATGTGCCTAATTATGAAATGTGCCTAATAATGAAATAATATAAAATGAACTTCCATCAAGATATTTCAGTAAAAAATATTTGAATCTCTCAAAAACATTTTATATGACAAACTGAGATTTGAAATGTGCCTAATTTTATTCTAGAAAAAATAAATATTATATTTATATACCCAGAACAATACATAAGATATGTTGGATGCCAAGAAACGAGTATATATAATAAGGATTACTTGATTGATGTTTAGATATATTCAATACTATGTGTGCTATACGTGTACGCTAAGGATAGCAGTATGCCATTGTTCACCCCTTCCTTGCTCAGGAAAACTCACCCCAATCCTCGCATCGGATAACATAACGTTTCTCTTTACGGTGATTCTGAGGTTTACCTGATGTAATCACCGCAGATATGTTCCCGGTAAACAATGCAGCTCCGAGAGGTGTGACAGTTAGAGACTCTCGTATCACCATTCTCTTGTTCTTGGGACCAAAAACAACTGCAATACAAATAAATATTATTGGTTTTGTTTCAAATGTTAATTAGAAAGCAAGCAGTTTGAGTAAATCGTGCATATTAATTGAGTTTTACTATGTAAATCATAATATGAATAGGCAAAAGAAAGAGTACGTGCATATTTTGAATACAAGAGAGCGAGAGAGGAATATTTCGATTTCCCTCGAAAAGAAAATCGAAATGCGCGCAACGCTCATGATCGATAACGTTTCTGAATTATTTTGTTCTGATTAATGTTGTATGAGAGAAGTGTCGAAAACTAAAGGAAAACAATTTGGTATTGTTTATTGTGAATTTTTCTATTTAAACATTAAAATTTAAACTTATTTGAATTACTTTTTGATAACTTTGTATCACAACACTTTATTACACTTTTTACAGACATGTTTCGGGACACAGAAGCCCCTTCTTCAGTGTGTACAAATTTACACTAAAAAGTACACTAAAATTTGTACACACTGAAGAAGGGGCTTCTGTGTCCCGAAACATGTCTGTAAAAAGTGTAATAAAGTGTTGTGATACAAAGTTATCAAAAAGTAATTCAAATATGAA
Organism: Lepidostoma basale; assembly: GCA_022606425.2. Taxonomy (NCBI): domain Eukaryota; kingdom Metazoa; phylum Arthropoda; class Insecta; order Trichoptera; family Lepidostomatidae; genus Lepidostoma; species Lepidostoma basale. The sequence continues at coordinate 589,846 of JAHDVF020001408.1, read as the reverse complement.
TCCGCAACACAAAGTAATGGCGAATATAGAAGAAATTTAAACTTATTACTGATTATGATTGTTCAGTGTATCAAGATTTTAAAGCGTAGAGAGTCTTTAGTTCTGTGAATATTTCACGGGTTGCAACTTGTTCGAATTAAGCCTTAAAATGTCAATAAAAAACATTTTTACATAATTAGAACTTTCTTACAAAAACTACCTAGCTAACCATCACTCCGTCTCCCCGAAGATAGGGGCACAAAGAATTTACCACCGCACTTTCCTGACATGCTTCTCTCGATTCCTCAATATTCATATATCGTGAAATGCACACACGTCGATTTCTTTGACTCCTTATACGTGGCCAATATTTTATATTTGTATTTTTATCGTATCACGTTTTCCTCGGTTTTCATCTTTTTCTACTTTCTTTACCAAGATTTCTTCATTAATTCATTCTATGTGTAGAAACCATTAATGTAGTTATCTCTAAAGTTCTTGAAAAAATTGTAGCCTCCCAAATTTCTAATCACCTTTCGACAAATAATATTTTGTCTAAATTACAATCCGCCTACAGACGTTTCCATTCAACGGAGACGGGATTGCTTAGAGTCATGTCAGATTTAGTACTGGCAAACGAATCGGGCAAATTGGCACTGCTCTCCCTTCTGGACATGAGCGCTGCGTTTGACACAATTGATCACTCATATCTTGTCCAACGATTAGCGATCACGTATGGTTTTAGAGGTAATGCCATAGACTGGCTAAATTCATATCTGTCGGATCGTTCACAAGCTGTGCAGCTAGCAGGTAAAAAATCCTCATTTACTAATATCCAATCTGGTGTGCCACAAGGCTCTGTTTTAGGACCCCTTTATTTATCATGTTTACAAATGACGTTGCCAAAATAATAGAATCCTTTGGCCTCCTCTCACATTGCTATGCTGATGATCAGCAACTTTATTTTTTCTGCAACCCTGATGACACCAAACATCTTACGTCAACAACTGTCAACTGCATTGATGCCATATCCAGATGGATGGCATCAAACAAACTTAAACTAAATCCATCCAAAACGGAATTTCTCTGGACTTCTTCCGCAAAGCGTCAACATCTTATCGATCATTCCATTCATTATTGTAATGGAATTCATTATTGTAATGGAATTTATGCAAACATTCCAAAACAACAAATAAACAAACTTCAATCTGCGTTCAATGCAGCAGCAAGGCTCATTAAAGGCATTCCAAAAAAGTCTCATATAACACAACATCTCAAAGAACTTCACTGGCTTAAAAGTCCAGAAAGAATCCAGTATAAACTCTGCTGGACAGTCTTCAAAGCGCTACATGGAATGGCACCAAGTTATATATCTGAACTCTGTATAACGGACAGCCTAAATTCACGGAAATCCACACTTCGCTCGGCGAACTCCTCAGCAATAGGACGATTAGTTGAGCCGAAGCGTTGCCCCAGTACAAATTTCGGGGATCGAGCGTTCGCGGTAGCCGGTCCATCAGCTTGGAACAATCTCCCTTCACACCTTAGATGCATAAATGATCCGACAGATTTCAGATCTAAATTGAAAACCCATCTTTTTCATATTTCATACCCAATTTAAACATTTATACTTTGTTCTACTATACTTTCAAACCGATCGTTTTTTAAGCGGTCACATTTAGATTTTTAAGATTTAAAACACGTCTTAATGCGCCCTTGAGGTGATTACATCACAAAAACGGCGCTTTAAAAGTTAGCATATTATTATTATTATTATTATTAAATATATATTCACTTTTCATTTCATTTTCACTATGTCCAAACAATCTTAATAACACTTTCTTTCGCACTGTTTTCAATTCTTTTTTTATCATACAGAGATTTACTACTCAATGGTCTTAGATATCACAGTTTAACCGTATTTATTCTTCTTCATTGGCCAATCCCATGCTTCATTTCTATCCGTAAGGGTATAATAACACAATTATTGTATACCGCCATCTTAGCTTTTAAGAAAGTCTTTTGTTTTCATCATTCAGCTTGTTGACTGTCCCAACCCTTGTGATAAATGTGATATACAATATATCGTTTAATGTTTAAATTTATTATGGGAACAAATATAAATGATTTCTTGGCACAAAAAATAATTAATGATATTCTTTATAAACATAATCATTAGTGGTGTCAAAATGAATTTTTTTTTTTAAATTATTTAAAAAGTGATTATACTCGTTTTGGAACATAACAAAACAAAACAATTTGAATATCTTTTTGGAAACATTGTATTATCACAACACCTTTTTGTACTTTTCACAAACATGTTTTCGGGACACAATCTTTCCTTCTTCAGTGTATGAATTTTTAACAGTTAAATGAAAGAGTCATGTACTAAATGACGAGTGAAAAAGGGGAGGGTGGGGGGGGGGGGGGAATTAAATTTAGGGGCAGGTTAAATTGTTGTTGAGATAGAATTATGAGAGAGGGAAAAAATCAATAATGGGACTAGAAGTTAAGTTTAGTCGGGTATTTATAATATCTTTGTTGTTCTTAATAGCCTTTTTAATTTCCGAAATTTCTAGATTATTTAAAATTATATTTCTATAATATATGTGTAAAATTTCAACGCCCTATCTTTGTTAAATAACATTTATCGCTAAATTTTTATTTTTTAATAAACTGAATAAAAGAAACAGAATAGAGTCATAAAAATGTAAAATTTTAAACATTTAGTTCAAAATTAAAAACATGATACAGAAGATGGAAGCGAGCTACCGAAACTGGTCAAATCCGTAACACTAAATAAAAATAAACAATTTGCTTGTATTATTGATCTTTAATATAATATATCATGAATCTGATTCATTTCATATTTTATAATTTGCAATCATGGTAGCATGATTTTAAGTTAATAGAATACGAATTTAATAATACGCTTTAAAATACTATTACATTCGCAAAAAAAAAGAAAATGTAAATATTCATTTACTTGATTGTGGATTATTAATTTATTGCAAATCGGCGTCAAATTAGTTTTCCCGACTTACAGAAATTTCAACTCTTTCAGATCTTCCTAACTTTTTTGTATTAGAATAAATTAATTAATTAGCTGGTATTCGAATGTTTAATATTCAAATACTTTTGAACAATCGATATTGAATTTACTTGCGATCCCAATATAAAATTCAAATCATGTTTTACTTATTCAAAAGTATAATTTCTTGGCGAGCCCGTAAAATGTTTTGAATATTAAAAATCAAACGTTTCAGTTACCCACTCACCTAGCACGCCAACCAACCAATCAATCAGCACCCAAAAAGTAGTTTACTGAAAAAATATCTTTCCTTTTAACTCTTAGAATCCTATACACTGCATTTGCAGTGGCGAAAAAGCGTGCCCGCGGTCCTTTACACTGCAATTGCAGTGTTAGGCCTTTACTCGGTTTTGTCAACGAATATCATCTCTACTTGTAAGTTTTAAACAAAAGTAAAAATGTCATTTTATCAATTAGGGTCTTGGCTACATCTTGGTGTTAACAGATTATTTTTTTTGCATAGGGTTTAATTTAAATAAATATTTTTTGACAGATGTAAATCGTACGGGCTGAACTGGAACACTACCACAGTCACACGCGCGCCGCGGCTTACAGCTACGAGTCAGATTTCAATGGTCTTTAGGGTGCCCATATGTTATGGACGAGAACCGAGAGCAATAACTGTTTAGCTTCTTATAAATTGTAAAGTTTGAAAGGATGTGATTTGAAAAAATGTGTAATCTAACAGTTTTCGTATTTTTAAATACGTTTGTGTTAATTACATTTTTTTTAAGTATTAATGTTTTGGATTTCCATTCCATCCAAGACGATTTTTTATGAATTAAAAAAATATTTTTGTTGGTTAATTTTTTTTCGATATGTTTCAAAGAATTCATTGGAAAAAATTATAAACGGTATGAAAAATTATATAATTATATCGATATGTTTCGAAGGTTATATACAGGTTTAAAACCATCCAAACATGTCGAGATAAATAAAGTAAGAAGTGGAAAAATTATTGTTTTAATTTATTAAAAATTGATGACAGTGTTATTTCAATAATTTAAATTTTACCAATTGATGATGATGAGATTGAAAGATTTTTCTTAAAAAAATATTTTTTTATTATTTGAAATTTCTTGGTTGAAATTGTAAAAAACGAAAAAAAACCATTAAGACTAACCGGATGATATTTCTTGCGTAATATTCCCTTGACTCCTAATACAAAAAAAATCGTTGTTCTTGGAATTTTACGTATACGAGAGTATATCACAACGCCCGCCCGAAACAAGTCCAAACACGAACAACGTGTAGTCACCTACTCGTATGTTTACACAGCGCGGCTGCGATAGTGTGTGTGTGCGCGGCAATAATTTCGTAGTGTTTATTTAAAAATTCTATAATTAATTACCGAAATAGTAACATGATATTCAAAGGACTCATTATTTTAGTGAGAAGTACGTTCTCGGGTCTTGTGAAAGAATTTTTACGATAATCCATATCGTTGATTAGATATGAGTGTTTCTTTTTGTGGATGCTGCGTAATATGGTATTTTTTTAGATAAAAACACTTCAAAAAAACTTGTTAAAGTATTGAAAGTACATCTTTTATTATTTATAAAGATAGATTATAAGTTAATAGATCATTTGGCATTTTTATTTTTTCGTTGAAAGTCTTATTTTACTCATAATTAATTATTGTATGAGAGCGTTCGGAATGTCAAAATTTACGCCGTTCCAGGAGGACAGTTATTGAAAATTCGCCCAGTGTCCTAAGGGTTAAGAAATATATTATTGAACAAAGAATATAAGGAGGACTGAAATATATGATAAAAAAAGATAAAAATGATTTATTGAATCTCACGATTGCGGTCATTTAAAAAAAATAACGACGTTAAATATTTTTTAAAAACTACTTCCAATTATGTATTTAACATGATAGAGACCGCTTTCGGCAGATTTGCTTACATGACCAGTTTTTCGATACCTACAAGCCAGGCAAAACCGGTCACTGCCGAAATAAAGACCAAAATAGAAGTTATTATAGTTAGAATGAAAACGTCCATTTTATAGAAGTTCTATTAGAATTTATAGTAATGACATGTTTCGCCTTTCTAAGGCATTATCAAGTATAAAAATAGACATTCGATAGTGGCGTGGTGATGGTTCGATGATATTCGAAGAATTGCTGGTGATTGGATACGAAGGCACAAGACAGAAATACGTGGAGAAGTATGGAGGAAACCTATGTCTTGCAATGGACGACAACGGCAACATTAGTAAGTAAGTAATGTCTTCGAAAGGCGAAACATGCTTTCTTCTTCTTCGATGGCCCTACAGCCCATATCGAGCCTTAGCCTCCAGTATTCTTCGCTTCCAACTCCTCCTGTCCTCCGCTTCGAACCTCCAATCTGACACTCTTAACAATCTTGCTCCAGCTCTCCCAACTTCATCCTCCCATCGCAGCCTTGGTCGTCCAAACGGTCTTTTACCACCTGAGTACCACTCCAGCAATCTTTTTGGGGTTCGCGATGACGGCATCCTCTGCACATGACTGGCCCATCTCAGTCTATTCAGTCTGACCTGTGTGGAGAGACTGGGAGCTTTGTAAATATTGTACAGCTCGTCATTATGCCGCACTCTCCAGCCTTCACCGTCATTCACAGGCCCCAGAATTCTGCGTAGCACCCTTCTCTCAAAAGTATCCAGTCGCTCTGCGGATTTCGCTGTCATTCCCATAAAAATGTAATAAAACTTCTAGAAAACAGACAATTTCATTCTTATTGATTATTCAATATGGAGGCTTACATCATTGTGTAAAGAACAATAAATGACACGACTTTATTCAATTATTATTTCAAAATTATATTACACTAGAAATTATTTATGAATTCCTTCGTTTTATTGGAGTTCGGCAAAAGTCAGGGCTAAAACATTTAAAGCTTATGTATTAATAATTTTTTAATGAATTAATGAAATTTTATCTATCTTTTATTACGTAAACATATTATTTAAAATTAAAATATGTTATACAATCGAAAGTTTAAACTATTATTTAATTCCTACAAAAGGATACAATTCGATGGGTCCTTTTACATTTTCATAAGAAACATGTTTTAAAAAAATCTACGAACCAAAATGATAATTTGTTATTAAAAATTATAGATATGAACTTAGTTGTAATTTAAGACTATTTATTTAATAAATGATTACAGGAATTTTAAGTTATATTAGCAAAATCCAAGAAAAATATTTATTATTAGTATTTGTTAAATAATGAAAAATAGTAGTTGGTGTAATATATATATTTTAAACATTTCATCATTTTTATTTATTCAAAGGGTGCCAGAAATTACTTTTCGAGCTATGATAAATCGTTTCATAATAATTTTACCCCTCCTTCTAACATCCTACAGGTATTAAGCCACCACATATTTTCGGCGCCAATAAGTCTCCTTTAGATGTTCCAGCTAGTAAGGATATGAACCGTTGTTGATAGCTTGTACGAAGTAAGTTTTTTTATGAATGTTAGCACTGTTTTTCAGTTTTTGATTTGAAATTTTCCGAGATGTTTTGAATATAAAATTACAGAAAAAATATGCTCATTAGTGGAATTTCTTTTTAAAATTAATAAATCATAATTATAATTTTTAGCAGATTTAACGCTTTAAGTAAATTATATATTTGGTTTAGTAATTGACGTTACTTATGGTTAAAATTTTTAAATAATTCAAATTAATAAAATTTAAACATACTCGAAAATCTTTAAGATTGTATTTTGAAATTATTGAGAGATAAAATAAAACGAGACATTTTTAATTTCTTCTATATTCGCCATACTTTGTGTTGTTATGATGCTTAATTTCTCTTTTTCTTTTTTTTGTACTTTGTATATACAACACTTAAACAACAAAGTAAAATTAAATAGTCATGTTTCGGACAACCAGTCCTTTAGTGATACACATTATAAAGATACATATTTAAAATATTATAATATTTGGTACAACAAAAGCATAAACATTCCAAAATAAATCTGTATAACATCTGTCAGATCATGTAAGCAATTTTATAATATTTTAAAAATGTATCTTTATATTATGTATCACTAAAGAAGGACTAGTTGTCCGAAACATGTCTATGTAATTTTAATATTTTTAATATGTGTTGTATATACAAAGTATATAAAAAAGAAAAAGAGAAATAATGAGATATTTTTATTTTAAATAATCCAATAATTTTACTGCAATCCCTTGATGGAAGATAATTTTAAATAACAGTTAAATATAACTATGTTTTAAAATAACTGATGAGATCTGCAACCCATCATAAAGAGTAGGGGATGAAGTTCCGCATCGGTTTAAGTGTGGCAGTCTATTCTTTCTGCCTACCCCTTCGGTTAAACGGCGTGATGGTTAGATGGCTCAACACCTGTCGCTGTCAAAATAAAAGAAAAAGTGGATGTTGTGTTTTAAAAAAACATCGTTTTATAAATTATGATTTAGAAATTATTTTTAATTATGATTTATGTAACTTTTATAAATAAGATACCTCTGAACTGTAGTTAAATCTTAAAATGGAATACTTTGTAAACTCCCTTTGATGTAAATTACGCTACAAACGTTATCTTATATACTGTCTGTTAAGGTACAATAATGTAATATATGGTATAGTGTCCATGTCAGTTATATCTTAACCCAACTGATGTTGCCCTTATTATCCCATTGCATCATTCAAGCTTACACAATTCACCACTATCTGAGTTTTGTCTGTTGAAGGGCGGATTGAATCTGTTAATGGACTTACCTGTTTAACATTCTGGGAATGCTATAATATTTGAATATTAATAATATCTTTCTATCATACTCAGGCATTCCACATGTGCTTTATGCAAGTAGGATACTTATTTTTTACAAAATAATATATATTTTTAAATGGTTTATTAAATTTTAATTAAAAAAACTGAAAAAATTGATAAGCGTCATTGGAATACACTCATACTATTACTTTTAATATGCTACTTCTCGAAAAGAGATTCTTTCATTTTCAAAATATGTGAACTTTTTTCAGAAAGGTAACTCCTTTTTATCTAAAAGCAGAACCGAGGATCTGTTTGATGTAAAGATCTCCAGGAATAACGAATTTTAACTGTTTTGCCACTTCTTTGCTGATTTTTCAGATTGGTGTTATTTAATAACAATACATTATTATAAATATAAATAAAATAAATAAAAAAATTAGACCAATTTGTTTCAGGACACAGAAGCCCTTCATCGGTGTAATTACATATTCATCATCATCATCATCAGCTTATATCCGTCCACTCCTGGACGTAGGCATCCTCCATCTGCCGGCATCCTCCATCTGCGTAGGCATAGCCATGTCTGTCGATCCTGGGCAACACACATTCACGTCGTACTAGTTTTTAGTAGGTTTCTTTAATAATAATAATAATGATAATATGTTAACTTTTAAAGCGCCGTTTTTGTGATGTAATCACCTCAAAGGCGCATTAAGACGTGTTTTAAATCTAAATGTAAACGCTGCATCTGATTGATATTCGCGATCGATTAGAAAGTATAATAGAACAAAATATGCAGGTTTTAAATTGGGTATGAAATATGAAGAAGGTTTTCAGCTTAGATCTGAAGTCTGTCGGATCATTTATGCATCTGAGGTGTGAAGGAAGATTGTTCCAAGCTGATGGATCGGCTACCGCAAACGCCCGATCCCCGAAATTTGTACTTTAATGTCGTCTCTCAATTAAAGTCAAGAACGTCCAGGGTTGCAGTTATAGGACACCAGAAAAATAGGCGTTTTGTCAGTCTGTCGTCAGAGCTGCGAGCGACATAGTCTGCCCCTGCCATTTTAGTACTGCAACTATTCCGATAATGTCCGACACTCCTGTTATGGTTATAATAGTAGTGTTCCTCATACTGATTCCCAACATCGTCTTCCATAGCTTTTTGGACAATTCTTAATTTATTTACGCTTCTCTGAGACAATGTTATGGTTTCAAACCCATAAGACAACACCGGTAGGATACAGCAGTCGAACACCTTCCGCTTAAGTTTGATAAGGGTACGTGTATTCTTCAAAATATGATATAATGTACGGAAGGCAGCCCATTCCAAACCAATTCTTTGGTCGATTTTTTTTATTACGTACATGATTTTTTATTACATATACAAAAAATTATATTTAAACAAATTTTTCATGAATGTGGTCAGTTTCTACATATGTTAAAATGATTTTTTTCGAACATTTATGCATTTGTTGTAATACCGTAACTATTGTGCAAAATCACAAACATTAAAAAATTGTTTAAATATTTATTTTGTACACATAATATATTTTCTTATATATTTGCCATACTTTGTGTTGTAGATGATTTATTTCTCTTTTTCTTTTTTAAATACTTTGTATATACAACACTTACATTAAAAAATTAAAATTATATGTACATGTTTCGGAGAACCAGTCCTTCTTCAGTGATACATATTATAAAGATACATATTCAAAATTGTTTACATGATCTGACAGATGTTTATTTTGGAACGTTTATTTTACTCAAGACTGAAGAAGGACTAGTTGTCCGAAACATGTCTATGTAATTTTTTTTGTAAAGTGTTGTATATACAAAGTATATAAAAAAGAAAAAGAGACGTAATATATTATTTAACTACACTGATGAAGAGGGCTTCTGTGACCCAAACCATGTTTGATTTATTTTTTATTTCTATTTCAAATAAAGGTTTCTATTTCAAATTAAGGGTAACAAAGTTAATGAAATATCGTTTAATTGTGAATTCACTACACAAAGTCATGGTGAATATAGATGAATAAGAATAAAATGTATTAAGTTAGTTCAGTCGTTTAGAAATTGTGACATATTTATCATTACTTATTTAATTTACATAGAAAATGAAAATTGAGACAAAGATTTAAGTTAAGGCAAATAACCCAACATAAGTCAAACTTCATATTTAAGTGAATCATTAAAAAATATATATTGAGCTCTACATTATATTAAATATTGCTCAGTAATGTTATTATAATGAATTGGAAATTTTGTATGCCTAAAATATAACTTGAAATGAGTCGAAAGAGAGAGTGGTTTTCATATTAAGCGCTGGAATATAAAGCTATCAATATATTGGGGGAGATTTATCAAGGGGAAGAAATTTACATTTTCAAATTTATCGTTGAAATGCTTTTGCGGGGCGGGGAGCTATATGGGTACAAATTTTATACGTTTATTATTACCACGGGCGTAACTCAAATGCGATATAATTAGAGATTATAACATTTAACGTAAAAATGTATCTGTACAGTAATTCAATAAGTAATAATAGAATGGTTCATCAGGAACCCAAAACGATGGAGAAATAGCCGGACTTCATAGGAGGAGAATCCAGTAACAACAAACCCTTGCGTCTACATTAAGATGAAGAAAAATAAGAATAAACTATTTAATTGATATGTCAATGTGTCCTTTTTGAGTCTTTCTTTTTTTCTTCTTCTTCTTTGCTAGCCTTCTTCCCTCCACTGCTGGATATAGGCCTCTTCCAATTTCTTCCACTCGTCTCCATCCTGCCCCTTTTGTATCCAAAATTTTCCAACCCTTTTGATAATATCATCGGTCCATCTCATCGGTGGCCTTCCGACACTTCGTCTATTTTCCCATGGTCTCCAATTGAGTATCCTGGGTGCCCATCTATTGCCACCCTGTCTAGCCAAGTGTCCAGTCCATTGCCATTTCAATTTTGCCACTCGGTCCATGACGTCAGCAACCCTGGTGCGGCGTCTGATTTCTTGATTTCTTATGCGGTCATGCAAGCTCACACCATGTATCTGTCTTTCCATGGACCTCTGTGTACACTTGAGCCTGTGGACACTTTTTGCTGTAAGAGTTGTCGTCTCTAGTCTGTATGTCATCATGGGCAGTATACACATATCGTAGACCTTTCTTTTGAGACAAACCGGTATTTCAACATTTTCAAATACATGTCTCAGTTTACCAAAGGCAGCCCAATATAGTACAGCCCCAACTTTCTTTTCAATATTGATATTTTTGTCTATCTCACGCTAGAGATTTTGTAAAAAAATAAATGCTTAGGATCGAACGTCTGACAATGAAGTATTTATAATTTTGAGAATTTTAGTATCGCTTTCGAAAAATATTATTATTCTTCTTCTTAAAGTGCCCTGTCAGGTCCCCCCGACGTTGGCGATCACTCTGGTAAACTCTTCCCTATCCTGCGCTGTCCGGAATAGCTCCTCCAGAGTTCCGATTCCCGTCCATTCCCTCACATTGCGCAGCCAAGAGATCTGCCTTCTCCCTGCCCCCCTGCGGCCCTCTATTTTTCCCTTCAATACTAAATGCAGCAGGTGATATTTTTCTCTTCGTAGAACGTGACCTAGATATGAAATCTTGCGGACTTTGATCAATGTAAGCAGCTCTCTATTTACTTCTGCATGATTCAGGACTTCTGTGTTCGTCACTATGTCTGTCCATGGGATCCTGAACATTCTTCGGTGAAGCCAAATTTCAAATGCCTCTAACCGGTTCATTGTATTTACTTTAATATCCATGTCTCACCCCATTTAACAGAACAGACCACACATAACACCTTAACATCATCTGTTTTAAGTTGACATTGTTATTGCAAAAGACAATGTCACCTTAAAACTAAGAACCAATCGAAAAACATACATCCAGTAATTTAATTAAGCATCTTAATTACGTTTCTATAATGTACAAATAAACAAAATTACAATTAATATAATATGATATTATAAGATTTTATGAAATTTAGTCTATATTCGATTACTCAATAGGAAATCATATGATTACCTATTGAGCAATTATTGATTTGATAAAACAAAATAGTAAAATACAAGTTGTGTTAAAAACAAGTGCACACGTATTTTCATTATTTAAAAAATATTAATATTCCATCGAACCGTGTCTCTCGCGAAAAGAGAAGGATGGAGTGCCGCATCGGTTAAAGTATGGCAGTCCATTCTTTCTGTCTACCCCTTTGGAGAGACGGCGTGATGGTAACTTACTTTTTAATATTCCGTACTGAATTTTTTGGTTACATAAACCTTTTTTCTTCTATTAAATAAAATCGATTTCGGCGCTTTGCTTCCTTTTATTGTGGTCCGAAACGAAAATCAGTACATAAAAAAACGTTAAATATGAAAGTATACCGTACATATGGTATTTAAATTTTTTTTCCCAAGCACGATGGACTCGTTGATGATTTACGTTTCTATGTCACACATATTTTTTTAGATTCAGATAATTATGGAGCTACGACAGTGCTTGCGATATTCGGGACTATTGAATGTCACGCCTACAGCTACTCTGCCTTCCAGTCACGTGTCATGATCTACTTTTTATATCAAAGACACAAGACGGTTGAAGAAACACACACGCGTTTGTTAAGCATAAACGGCGCAAGAAGTTCCCCCTCAATACCTCACGAGAATTTTTCTATTAGATTTTATGGCCATAAAAAGTTATAAAACAGTTCCCGGAATTTCTCTGGAAGACGATGAAAGGGAGCATTTTCATATTCTTTTTTGTGTGCGAGCGCGTGTTTATCTCGATATTAATAAAACTATATTTTAAAACATATTTTTTTAAAACTGTTAATGAATAAACTTTGTTTTTTGTATCACAATTGTATTTTATTTTACGCGACAGCTGTTTCATCGACCAATGTTGACATCATCAGGTATTACAATAATATATCGAATGTCAAATTTTTGTAATTTTTCGAATCTTTATGTGTATTTGTTCCTTTGTCAATTTCCTCCAATACATCATGCAGGATACATTCGTGTCACTTGACCAAACTATCTCACGCGCCTCTTCGCTATGGTGTTCAACATGTGCCTATTCTCTTCAACTCTGCTGAGAACCTCCTCATTTGGTCCCTCCATGAAACATGGGCAATATGTCGGTAGGTCTACATTTCAAAAGCCTTCAGCCTTTTGCGCTCTCTTTTGCCCAGGCACCAAGTCTCGCAGCCGTATAGTAAAACACTCCACACAAATGTTTTTATAAGTTGTTTTCGGAGGTTTAGGTTTATGTTATTGGACTCGAATATTTTCGATTTTTTGTTGAAGGCAAGTTTAGCCTGGTAGATACGACCTGGTGGATATTGGTTATTATTAGATATATATTTTACTGTGTTATGTCAGTGTTTTCATGTGGTATTAAAGCACAGTGTCACTATGTCATAAAAAGTGTCAATAAGCTGAGAGTCACATGGAGAGCAGTAGAGGGAGTCGTGTTGGGTATCAGCCTGCGGGGCCGAGTTAGAAACAAGGACGATTTAGTCAGAATGACGTCCTTCGACGTCATTGGGGTGGCCCACAGCCCTTAAGTGGCAATGGGCGGGACATGACCCAAATGAAAATTGTACAAAGCAATTGTTGTGCTAGCGCCCGAGATAGCATGGAGTTTGGTACCCACCGTTGCACTGTAGCTATGACACTCGGAAAAGTGCGGGAAGAGCCTGGATGGAGATCGCTCAAGAGCAACAACACACTGAAGAAGAAGAAGATGTGTAAAAGTTATGTTTATACCAGCAACGAATTTTTACTCTGTACTACTACATGCTAGATATTTCTATTCCCAGCTACCATATAATTTTTTAATTCAACATTAATTTAATTATATTTGTCAACTCATTTTATCGCAACCGAAATATTCTCAAATCAGAAAATTTTGTTTATAAGCTTCTTCCCCCATTTTGAACTGGGTAGGGCCGGCTGGGAACAGAACCGGCTAGGGCTGGGAGGCTAGTGGGCATTTCTATTACATTTACCCTCAAATATTTGCCTACCTGGAGCCTAGAGAATTGCGAAACTTCGGATTGAAAGAAATTAATATTGCCTGTAAATAACGCCAGGAAAATTCTTTGTTGAATAAAGATATTTTTATCCTTCAGAGGGTTGTTTTTATCCGAATTCATATTCTGATTAGAAATCATGATACATATTGCTAAAATCATGACATACTCGTATATGCATGGACATTTCAATAAAATGAGATAGCTTATTCTTTTTTCCTGAATTACAATTTGATTGTAGTTATTTTTTTATTAAATTTTAAACAAGTCATCTTATTTTTCAAAAAATTGTTATTAAAGGCTTTCAAATATTACATACATAAAAAGATTGGCTCGTGACGTCATTTCTGTATGAAAGTTTCCGAATCAATTGACCGTTACTAATCTGATCTAAAGATGTCGGAATGTGTTCTACCAAATAATTTTTGTATGCCATTTGTCCTTAAGAACAAATGCCATGGATTGAATTGACAAATGCCTTTCACATTTACAATCATCGACTTACACACAAAATCTTAAATCTAAATAGCGGTGATTTAAGATCTTGCTTGTTTATAATAAATTTAATATATTTTTAATTTTTAAAATTCCATGTCGTTATTTAATTTTGCATTGTAAAGTATCTATATCTTTATATTGTGACAGTTATATTTTATGTTTTTTTTTCAATTACAGATAAACGTTATTTAAAAAAAAAAGTTTTAAATAATGTAATAACTTTTTTATTCTCAACACGTACTTTGGATTATATATTGTTTTTAATTTTTTATCCTTACCAATTCACTTAAAAAATGTGAATGTTGATACTGGTAGATGACAGCGAGTATACACGTACATATCAATGTATTTTTATTATTTATAAAAAAATCATCATTAATATTTTTAATATGGATTAATACAAGTCATTATAAATAAAATCCTTATTTGTGTTTGTATAATACTAGTAGAATGGAAGTTTTGTTTTATTATTAATTAACGGAAAATTTTGTTTGTTTTTCTCCCTCATTAGCTTTCGAAAAAAAAACAAACTAGGGTGGTATTAAAAAAACAATTGTTTTTTCCTGCTTCATTTATTTCGTCCGTTAAAATATTTTCTTTAATATGTATAAGACAAAGTATACGGGTAGCACAAAAACATTAATAAATATCGTAAAAAAAACAAACAATGAAAACGAAGCAAGAATAGGAGTAGGAAAAGGTGGCACGATCAAATCAATCAAATATTAAATGCCAATCACGCAAGGAGTTGGAGAAATCAACGTGCGTGCATGACACGATTTGTGTAGATGAAGAGCAATCGAGAGAAGTATGTCAGGACAGAATAATGTGGCGGTCCATTAAGTTATTTAAGTAGTATCAAAAAAGACCTTCTCTATATAATGATTGATCTAGATCAGTATAGCCCAAACAAATTTGACCCATGCCCTCCCTTCAGACACAAAAATACACAAGGCCCCCCTGGAAATTTATCTTTTTAAAATTAAATAAAACAGAAAATTTTAGCGAATATTTTTTATATGCTTACTTATAGTGTTATAAATAAGATACGCCGATACTTTAATTGTTGAGTAATTAATATTTATTAAATAATCCTAATGAGATGACGAATCTGATGTACTTTCAATTAATTCTATAAGGTTATAAAATTTAGCACCTCGTAGCCCCCTTTTGCTTCCCAGGGCTCCACTACTCCCCAAGGGCCAGAATCACCCCCTCAGCTCTCTCCAGGGTCAACTCTTAAGGTAAATACTGATTTTTTTTATGACTCTCTTGACTCGCAAAATAAGAAGATATCACGTGTCTCTTGTAAATTGTTCAAAATATATTTTCAAGATCTAAGAATATACTCGTATACAGCGATCGTCTTGTGAAATAACCAGAAAAGCGGATACGAATGGAGGGTTCCTTCTTACTCATTTCTATAGATTTATTATGGGATTTTACAAAATAAGACCTTCGTGGCAGAGTAGCAACACCTATGACTGCCACACCGAAGGCCCCGGAATCGATTCCCGGCAATTAATGTGTGAGAATTTTGTTTTCACACTGTTGAAAAAATGGCGATCGATTAGCAACCTATCCACATGTCATAAGATTCAATATAATAGCTAAAAAACAATTCGTATTCAGTAATTGGGTTAAAAAAGCGTTTTTTTAATGTACAAAAAAAAAAAGAAACTCCACCATCTTGAAAAGAGACCATCTATTTTCCAAATGCGAGTCTTTAACTTAGTTGTTATTTTATCTAATATTATCAATAATCATGTCATCTATAACCTATGCAGAAAACTAAACTATCCATTGATTATCTTGGGTATCTCGGAACAATTAGTATACTTCGTAAACTTCGGTATATTTCGCTCGAAGTTTTAGAGATCATTGGAGACTCCGTCTTAGGGTGGTTTAGTCTGCAACCACAACCCACAGACAGGCCCAAGATCCTAGAAAATAGAATTCTATCATTTGTGATAATCTACGCATATTTCCATTCATTCGTTCCATAATTATTTATTACGAGTTATAAGAATAACGCATTATAATTTTAAATTAGACTCATGTTCAAACCAAAGAGTAGAACAATATAATAAAATAATCTTGTAAAAAAGGTTCGGGTTCAAAAGGGTAGTAGGGCTACGATGGGGTATGTTTTGCTGGAAAATATGCTTCTACAAAATGTCGTAAGGGGCCATTAATGTTCTTTTATAAAACTTCTAATTTTGAATCAGCTTTTGGGAAATGTTGTTCAACAAACTTTTTGTTCAAAAAGTCTCTGATATTAGACTGAAAATCAAATGAAAACAATATAAATTATAATTTTATGGGAAACATTAATTTTCCTGACCCACTTTTGAAACGCTTCCAAATTATTAAACGTAACGTATTAACGGCACTCGGAACCCAGTCAATTGTCTATATGGCCACAAATTTATCGAATAAAACCCTCTGTGGTCACTTCCTCCCTGTTACACCCTATAAATTGCACGACACACGTATTTGTTCCCAGAATGCGGAAATATGTTTCAACGCAATGCTCGGGGGTGGATACCCTTTGTAAATCATCGCGGAGTGTCGTAGTGTGAATTCAAGATCGTATTGTTTCATTTTTATCATAGCGATGTGAGTAAATTTTGCTCGAGTGCTGTGCGTACATTTTCCAAGTGAAGTGCCTCATAATAATATGTAGATACTGTTATTCGTTTTCAGATAGATGAGCTTGTGTGGATACTCGTAATTTTGTGGCGCTGAATATTTCTACAATATTTTCTTTGGTTTCGTATACGAAATAACAGTTCCACTATAATATTTACTAGCAAAACGTATCTTTGTTATTCTTTATAGGATTCTTCTTCTTCTTTCTGTGCCCTGTCAGGTCTCCCTAACGTTGACTATCACCCTTGAGAGTGATGAACTAACTAATTAACTACCTAACCATCACGCCATTTCCCCGGAGGGGTAGGCAGAGAGGATGGATCGCCACAATGATCTGTCCTGGCATACCTCTCGGGCTTCCTCTACATTCATACATCGTACCATGCACGCACGTCGATTATTCCGAATTCGAATGTGGCCACCTTTTAGTAATTGATTAATTTGGTCATGCCATGTTTTCCTCGGTCATCCTCGGCTTCTTCTTCTTTTGAGAGTGATGACCTGTGGAAAAATATCCAGAGTGGTATCCCCTTGCTTTCTCTAGAAGATTTTCTGTCGGACCTTCCCTTAGCTGGGTGTATCCAGTTTTATGGCGCTGGAAGCTCGCCATTCGTCCTCTCTCTATCTGCTATGGCACTAAATAATATGTGCCACATTGCCCGGGGTTCGCGGGGTCTTTAAAAGACCTCTCGTGGACGCTAGAGAGTTGGACTTGATAGTAGTGTTGCTGTTGTAAATGCAACATGGCGAGGGAAGGGAGAATGAATGGACAACCATATTTTTCTGTCCTGACATACTTCTCTCGCTTCCTCTAGATTCATACATCGTGTCATGCACTCACATCGATTTCTCTGACACCTTACGTGGCCAACATTAAATATTAGTTTGATTTGATCGTGCCACGTTTTCTTCGGCCTTTCTCTGTTTCTAGCTCCGTTCATGTGGTTCACATATACTTTCTTAACCATTTATTTTATTCATTCTTTCCACGCGTTGGAACCATCATAACGACCCTTTCATTATTTTGTTCATAACACTTTCATTCACTTTTCATATTTGCATTTGACACTTTATCATACAGGTTCAATACACATCTGTCTTAGAAATCTCAATTTTCTGCATTTATTCTACTTTCATCCTTCTTTTGCCAATCCCTTACACCATTGTGCCCTGCCGTCTTTATAGTTTTTTTGGACAGGCCACTGTTTGTGATTACAACTTTAAATGCACCATTTTCTTTGTTGCCTATCCCAACCTTTCGTTCTTCCTTCTCCGCTTTCCCATCCTTTGTAAACATGCTTTCTAAATAAACGATTAATTCTCACGACTAGCAAATCACATTCATTTTTATTATTAACGTTTTCTTATTGGGTAGGTACTCCTAACTAACTAACTAACTTACCATCACGCCGTCTCCCCGGAGGGGTAGGCAGAAAGAATGGAACGCCACACTGTTCTGTCCTGACATATGTCTCTCGATTCCTCTACATTCATACATCTTGTCATGCACGCACGTCGATTTTTCCGACTCCTCACGTGACCGACATTCAATATTTGATTGATTTGATCGTGCCACGTTTTCCTCGGCCTTCCTCTATTTCTAGCTCCGTTCACGCCGTTTACATATACCTTCTTTACCATTCTGTCTTCACTCATTCTTTCCATGTGTCCAAACCATCTTAATGACCCTTTCCTTATTTTGTTCATAACACTTTCATTCGCACCACATTCACTTCTTATACTTGCATTTGTCACTCTATTATAAACAGATTTGCTACACATTCGTCTTAGAGATCTCATTTCTACTGCATTTATTCTACTTTCATCCTTCTTTTGCCAGTTCAATGCTTCACTTCCATACATAAGGGTCGGCACAAGAACACCATCACCAAAGTACTCACCAAGAACACCATCACCAAGAACAACACCAACACCAAGGTACTCCTTATTCTGAAAAATCAAAGCTATGACTATTTGGAACAAGATTTAATGACTTCAATTATCAATATATTGAATATACATTAAAAATATACTACATTCACATATTTTTTAAATAACAACATTAACAAAAAACTCTTCGCCGTTTTTCCGGAAGGGCAGGCAGAGAGAAAAGACCGCGACGCTACCCTATCCTGACACAATAACTTTAGCTTCCTCCAGATATTCCCAGCGAATCATATTCATTCGTATTAATATGTAATTTACCATATTTTACTATGTAACATAATTTGAATACTTTTTTCTTTCTGAATAATGGGTAAATGATTATTGCATGACGCTTTTTATATCTTCAAATCATTTTTTATGTAGGAATCAATGTGAGATTTGATTAAGGTGTATGTTCGTGTAATTTTTCATACATTTTAAGGTATTGCCATCAGTTGGAGATGAGGGGTTGAAATATTCATCCCACCGCAGCATCTCAAGTCACTCGACCCACATCCCGAGGGCAGCCCTCTCCCCAGCTCCCAGACCACCTCTGGAAGATGCGCCTCGTGCTATTTATTCAAATAAGATACGAAAAAAAAAACTACATTATTGTATGCTAAATTAACGTATTTAATTTGTGGGTGAAACAAATAATTACACAAGAATGTTACAAATAATTGTAGACAAATACTGGATTTTACCCATTGCGGGTTAATCATTTTTAAGGATTAATTGTATCTCAATAGAGACGAAGATGTAAATTGTTTTTTGGAAACAGAATATGGTGGTCGAGGCGTTTACAGGACTTATGACCTGTCATTGGTTGGGTTAAGCGATCGTGTCTCTATTGAGATACAATTAATCCTTAAAAATAATTACACGATTTTTGGTATTATACTTTTCGATGGCCTAAGAAATCGAGTTGTCAACATCTGATAAAATACCATCACTTTGTTTCTTTCACTGGTCCGTCCAGTCTGTCGATGTCAGACAACTTGGCAAAACTGGTTTCAGAGGAAATAAAGATATAAGTGAAAGTACTTATTAAAAACGTCGTTTTATTTAATAATTAAATGGTCATCCTTCAAGGGATATCGGTAAAATTAATAAATTATGTTTTGTTAAATTTTTATATGCAGTAATCTACTCTTGGCTAGGTATTTTGAATTGAGAGTAAAAAGAACCCTGTTTTAATTAAACACGATATAATTATTACATTCGATGCTTATTATTTTGATGTAATAATTATATCACGATATAATTATTACATTCGACTTGTGCCCAGGCTTCTTAAAGACCATATACGTTCTTATATAATATATCCCTGATGAAGCATGGGTGCAAATAAAACTAATTGGCATCAAATATAATAAGTAACCACACCGGGATTAAAAGTAAAGCGTTATATGTAAATATTTTATTCATAAATTATTTTGATTAACATTTTTTATAAAAATATAAAATATCAAAACTTTACTTTGTTCGAACGCCACTGGATACTTCAGTAACCTAAAATAAGATAGATGTTCTTCCTGCAGAACGAAAAATATGAGAATTAATCAAATTATTGAGTAATGCATTCTGCTTGCCAGGTAAATTGGGATTGATAACCTTACTCTTTGGGGGAAATTGTTTGAAAACTGCAATAAACTGCGTAACACTTATCTACGTCTCGCTCTTGATTTGTTGGAAATTACTTTTCTTCTTCTTCAAGTGCCCTGTTGGGTCTCCCCAACGTTGGCGATCACCTCAGCGAACCTTTCTCGCCATGGTGAATATCCTGGGAAAAGGTAATCAGAGTGGTTTCCCGTTGCCTTCTCTGATGGGTTTTTCTGTAGGGGTCACCGTCCCTTAGCTGGGGGGTCCGGCTTTATGGCGCCGGACACTCGCCATTCGCCCACTCATTATCCGCTATGACACTGATGGTAATGTCAGTGGCCACATTGCCCGGGGTTCGCGGGGCCTGATAGACCACTCGAGGACGCTAATGAGTTGGACTTGGTAGTAGTGTTGCGGGTGTTATTGCAACATGGCGCATTACGACATTTTATAGATGTACACTTTCCAGCAAAGTATACCCCATCGTAGCCCTACTACCCGTTAGAACCCCCGTTACTTTTACCTAATCTAATTTCAAAACTTTCAGGAAATTAATGCAACTGTGCTCTACGATGAAATTTATTATAAAATCGTATGTTAATTGTGATTTCGTGGGGCAAGGAAGGTGCTTCAAGGTGTGGTGTAATTAAAACAATAACACCCAGCACCCCTGGAAATGGCATAAAAGTTGTTCAAACCTTCGACCCCCAATGGCGAGATAGAGGTAGGGTGAGGCCAATTTTAGTACAATTCCAACGATATACTCGTACTAGTATCTTACCATTGATACGAAGAAGAAGATTATTTTTAACGAATAGAAGGATTTCCAAACAATAAAATTGAAGCCAAACAATAAAATATGTGTAATATATTTTATAAAAATTGCTGTATGTCCCAGCAATGAAATTTAAAAAATATATGTAGTATAACCGAATACAAATGTATTTTATTAGTTTAGAAAATTGGTAACTCTTGAATAGTTTTAGCCACCTTGATGATTTTCGCCAAGCTCCTCGATCCTGAGCCTTTTGCTCCCAGCAGTCCGATTCGCCCAACCTAGCCAGATCAACCAGAACATTGTCCGTTAGGCGCTGTCTAGGCCTTCCTAGAGGTCTTACTCTAGTCGGTCTAGACACGTATAGGGTCTTGATTGCTTTGGTCTCTTCGGATCGGCTGTTATAAGGGGCTGCTGGGTCATCGTACGGATCTCTTGGTTTGTCCTATGCCTCCAAGTTCCCGCTGCAACACTGGGTCTGGGTCCCAGGATCATTCTAAGTATTCCATTTTTAAACCAGTAGATCCTTTGTTGTTCTATTAGAGTCATTGTCCACAACTTAGAACAATGTGTCACCACTGGCTTGATGATGGTCTTATAAATACGTAGTTTGGTATTTCTGGATAGAAGCTTGGACTTTTGTTTTACATATTTCAGTAAAATTATTTGATTATCTTGTATATATATTTTAGAAAATTGGCATATTTTACCTAACTGGGGCATTCAAAATGGGTACTCAACGCATTATAAAAGAGCTAAGAAGGGTGAAGTTTGCTTTTTTTCTTTCTAAAATATCAAAAAAAGAGGTATTCAAATTCAAAATACATGAATATTAATATTGTTTACTTCGTTTTTGTTTAAATTTAGGCAACCATTTCCCTGTGGAGGCATAAATTGTACGTGTATATGTATACGAATTTACTGCAAATTTCCAACATAAACCTCTGAAGACGAACCAAGAAATTATTCCTGCTGTGGATTTCTCTGACACATAAAAATAAGTCACAGTTTGGCCCAAAGATGGTTCAAGTGCTCCGCGCCCATAAATATTATATGAAGTGTCTTTCATTCCTTTCATCCCCTCGCGGGGGGTGTAATACGGCTTTCCGATACGGGGTTATGGGTACGCTATATACCTACCCTTAACTATGTGCTGCACTTTATATGATACTCAACTTTTAAACGGTTTGTGTTGTTGTGTTATTCTATTCAAAGTGGTGTATTAGGAAATTTATTATGACTAGTAACTGTTGTCGAAGTAATACATTTAAAATAACTTATCTCGTATAATTAAAACACTGGTTTATCGACTATCGTTTTGAATAATCTAGACAATTTTCGCAGATATTATACTCTTATTATCGGGAGAACGATCTAAATATAAAAACAATATAGTAAAAACATCATAATCATAATATTATGGATTGTCAACGCCTAAAGATACAAAAAACATTTAATTTATTATGTTTTAATATGTTTTTGTATTTATGAAAAATCAAGTTTTTTTATTAAAAAATATTGGAAAATATTGTATTATATAATGGCGTTGCTTCTTGCTTAGATAATAAATGAAACTTTGTATTACATATGAGTTATAAAGACAATTGAAACTTCGTTTTGACAATAGACGACAAAAGATTTTGGGATTTTAAAATATTGTTGACTTAAGTAGTTCTGGGATATTGATATCTTCGAAATATGAACTACAAAGGTAACATCGATAAAATAACTATCTAACTAACTAACCACCACGTTGTATCCCCGGGGGGTTGGCAGAAAGAATGCACTGTTACACTGCTCTTTCCTGATATACTTTTCTCGTTCCTTAACATTCATACATCGTGTCATGCACGCACGTCGATTTCTCGAACTCCTCACTTGGCCAACATTTAATATTAATTGATTTGGTTGTGCCACGTTTTCCTCGATTTTCATACATTTATTGTTACCTTGTTTAATAATATTTTCCCTATCACTATTTCTTCATTCGCTCTTTCCGTGTATCCAAACCGTATAAATGAACCTAAATCTTATATGACAATGATCGCAAAAGCAGTATTTAAATATTTGTGATATTATGTCATGGCGATTAGTGCAGCGAAAGCATCTCTGTCTTGTGCTACTCGGACCAGGTTCTCAATTACCTCATTCCTATCCAATCTCTTATATTCCGTGGATAGGGAAACTGACTTCTGCCAACTCTCCGCTGTCCATTAATCTTATATATGATAAATCACGAACAACGTAAAAATAGACTGCTGATAAGAAATAATTAACTAATTTGTTAATTATTTAAATTTTAATAAAATTTTCTAAAAAAATATTTGATATTTTCCACCAAAACTAGAACACAATAGAATAAAAGATTTAAACAGATAACTCATTAAATTTTCATATGAAGCATTCACATTATGGCTAGACATTTAAACATATATAAAATAAGACAACAGTATGGTTGTTATAACAGCAACCAAAATATTATCAATAATCAAATTAACCTATCGTTTAGCCCTATTCTTAATTTGTTTCCAGCTGAGTTAGGTAATTCTTCGTAAGCTGGTAATTCCTTCTATTTGTTGTGACGTCTGCATTAGTATTCATTTGTACCTAATACACCAAATTACATTTATTTACATTTCCTAGAAATTCGCTATTTCAAACATTTTCATTTGTTTATCAATGCCTTTCTTTCTTTAACCCCCGCATTCTTAGTATTTATTTGTACTTGATTACATTAATATTCATTTCCTATAAAATTGCCATGCTATTTCAAAAGTAAACATTTTTTCGATTTTGGCTTTCCCTGTCACACTCCCTCCTCTGATTTCACCATCATTTATTATTATATGTTCTATCATGTGTTTTTGTGTTTTTGCTTAGTTGTTATACTACCTTTATGAAGCTTGGGTCCAAACAAAACTAGTTGGCATCAATTATAATAACCATATCGTGGTTAAAAAAGTTATTTTTATTTATTTTAGATAAACCATTGTTTTGGCGGAAACACTTTGATATTTCAACATAATGAACTGTTTAAATAAAAACTCTGTTATAAATATCACAATTGATTATATTTTGTCACATCATAATTAATTATCAGTTGATTGTAAGACCTGACGATGCTTATATCGGTTAGCTAAAAAAATAATAATCAATTGTGATATTTATAACAGAGTTCTTATTCATTCTGAAATTGAAACCCTATTTATATCAATATATTATTTTCAAACCGTTCACAAATATCAAATCCAGCGTTCATATGTAGATTTTAAAATTAAAAAACACGTCAAAATGCACCATTGTGACGATCATTAGTATTACAATATTTAATCTAAAATCTTAAAAATATTGTAATCATATCGGGTCAAATGTTTGGCATATAGATAGGAGTGACATCTCCAGGCGGCTTCTAACAATGCGCTAATGGCGGGATAGCCTTTCACATTGTGTTAAAAAAATACGTTCTGCTTAATGCTTAATAAACATAAATCTCCATAGATCGCGTTAGTATGTAGATTATATATCGAGTAATCTTAAAAAGATTAACATACGTAATCAAAATCTACATAGATGGCTTGAAACTGACATGTGAAATCTGCATAGGAATTTAACATATATACAACTTCATAAAATTTGACAGACATGGTCATAAACAATGGTGGAATGGGGAATGTTGTAATTACATAAAACGTGCGCTTAACCCAACCAATGACAGGTCATAAGTCCTGTAAGCACCTTGATCAACCATATTCAGTTTCCAATTTGCATCTTCTTCTCTATTGAGATATAATTAAATCATTATTATTATTGATATTTATTGTATGGTAGATTTTGATAGCGAAGATTATCAAAGAATCACAAAATAATACCTAATACAATACTAGAAAGAAAATCATGGCGATGTAAGATAATACCTAATATTATATTATATATCACTGCTCAGTAGGCGCCGGGAAACATTTTAAAAGTAAGAAGCTTAGCGTCGGAGATGCCCTTGAAGCGAGAGACTTGGCTTTAGATTTTTATCCTCCAACGTTATTATAATTTCACTCTGTATTAGGCGGGGGAGGGGCCCAATTGAGATTAAACATTCGTAGTAAGAAAAGAGCCCTTGAGAAAATTATAAGAAAAGTATATGACAGCGTTTTACAAGATTTATGGCAAGGAACTCTTTATTCTTGGCCGAAAACGAATTTCGCAAAGACCCGAAGCAATTTTTGTGCAAAATTTATAACTTCGCTAAGGTGTAGGCAATAATTTTAAACTCAATCAAATTTCTTCAGCAGCTTGGCTCCAAATTAAGGAACTTATAAACAACGGTTTGTTATTTTATTTTCCCAGAGCATAAGTGGATAAGTCATGCGGGAACTACACTCTAAAAGATACTCCAATCAGCATAACACATGCGTTAGAAGAAGAGACATCCTAAATGAAAATTATAACTTTAACTATTGCTTATGAAATCATAACAAACTCGTGTTATTTTGATAACGATATGACTTAATATTTACGAGTATGTAGTTAATACAGACATAAAATGATTGTTTTTGAAACAAAAACGAAAACCCTGTATGGAATAATCAATATTAATTAAAGCGTTCAACATACTCGTAGCTTTCATATTTATTGTTTCTTGAAATATGATATCATACTCCATATAACAAAAATTAAAATGAACACATTGATGCGTTAGACAGGCGAAGCATGTCATTCATATAATATGTGAATAAAACTTCTAGAAAATATAGAACTTCAACTTTTATACATTAAACTTATTTTGATAATATCCTAGCAATGTGAAATGTGTCACTGATATCTTGTAAAAATGAATAGCAGGAGGTAACATTTGTTTTCTTCTCGAATAACAATTATCATGTTATCTTAAAACAAGATTAAAAAATATCTAATGTCTTTAGAATTATACAGGAAAATAAAATTTTTATAAATACTCGTATACGAGTATTAGACAATAAAATGCCATGTGCCTACTTTGACAAACAAGCATTTTTTTCATATCAGTGCGTAGATTTTTACGGTTGGAAGCAATAATTTTTTTTTAAATCTTGCTAATATGTGTATCTTTTTAACCTCTTTATAAGACACACAATTTTTGATATTAAGAACTGTAAAATAATATTAACCTTATGATAATCAGAAGACGAAAAAACGTATAAAAAACAATGAGTGAGATTTGAAATGTTTCTGGATATAAAAATAAAACGAATGTGCCACTGTTTAATTAGCTGAAGTGTTTTGTTTGTAAAGCTTTACATAATTAAACTTCCGTTATTTTATAACATTTTAGGTCTAACGTTTGATCTACTTGACTTGTCCGGCTATGCCCCGGGCACTGAAATTATCGTTTGACTGTGAGGGCGGCTATTAGTGAGTTTTGAACGGGGTCAAAAGTAAAATTAAACAGCTAGCGCCATCTCTGCTCGGCAGGGGTTACACCGACGTTCCCGGGAATGGGGTGCAAATAATTCCACAACCAGGTACTTGCCTCAACGGTGAAATAATCTATAAATTCGTTTATCAAAAGTTATACTCAATTATACAATATAATGCATTCATAATGTTGACGCAAAACCATTTATTGTTATTATTATTATTATTATTTCGTTGAATCGCTCTTTACATCATGACAGCATGAGCCAAATCGATGTAAAGGGTATTATAGCTATCATAGTGATTCTCGTGATATGTGATAGGTAGCTAATCTATTGCCATTTTATTGGCACGTAAACTCTACACCAGACCAAAGACAGCGTGACAATCACACTGCCCTCGCCGGGAATCGAACCCGGAACCTTCGGGTTGGCAGTCAGTGCACTTACCACTCGGCCACGAAAGTCGTCAAATCGTGATTAAAAATCCGTAAACTTTTGTACTAAAATTAATGTGTATCATCATCATCGGCCATTAGTCATTCAATATTGGACATGGGCCATTCTTTTAGACTTCAACAACTCACTATACCTCGCTACTCTGCGTATTGACCACCTGCTACTCTGTTAATGCCATCAGACCATTTTGCTTATGTTCTGCTCGAATTTTTGTGGCCTGCTCTCTATCGCCACTTCAGGGTACGTCTAGTCTACCGATCATCCATTGTCCTCGCTTTATGCTCGACCCAATTACATTCAAGCAATGGCAACTTTGGTCCATTATATGATCCATTCATTTCGTTCTCTCCCGCAGACTAATGTTAAACATCGTCCTTTCCATTGCTCGCTGGGTAACTCGGAATTTCTGTACTGTTATTTTGTGAACGTGATTGTTTCAAACCTTTTTGTTTATACTGAGAGGACTAAATGTCAAATGTCTTCTTTAGGTAGTTCGCGAATCATTTAGACTTAAGAATATAGGGCAGTTTACCGAAAGCAGGGCTCTGTCTATATTCGTTCTCCACTTCTCGATTATCTCCCCCAATACAATACATATGCACCACTCTCTCAATAATCATTTTCTCTACCATTACTGGTTGTGGTTTGTCTGAAATACACATCAAATTTGTTTAATATTTGTCAACTTACATGCCCACAGAACTAGAGAGTTGAAATCGTGGAGCATCAATTGCATTTCTTTTTCGTCGTTCCATTCGAGCAAAATGATGTCATCTGCAAATCTCAATTTTTTCAAGAATTTACTATATATTATAATATATTCACACTTTACGAGTAAATAGTAGTTTTATTTATCATTGTGGTAAATAAGACAAAACAAATATTCAAGACTTAATCTAAAGATATTTTATATTTATTAAATACTAATACATTGGCCTGTTTTACATATTGCCATTTTATAAATTATTCGCCCCACTAGCGCGGTGATCTATTATTATAGGTCATGTCTGTAAAGTTTTAAATAATAAATTTCTAAAAGTTTTCAGACTTTTCTATAAACTTTCAAGGGGTGTGTGGTGGCAGTGGGGTGAGTCTCATGTACTAGGAGAACATGAATTAACCATGGCATTTCCTTAGGCACACGAGTTTAATATTTATAAGCCGGTTGAACCTCTTGCAAGTGGGTAGCTTGGTCCTCTAGATGCTGTAGTAATACCTGATGCTGTCACCAGCAGTACAGTTCTCTGTTCAATTGAACTGAAGTACAGAAATAAATAGTACGAGTACAAGTGACTTAAGATGGATGTAAAAATGATTTTTTTAATTATTTCGATAATACTAATATGTACTGTATTAAAAATATTTAAAAGGAAAAATTGGGAGATTCTCAAATAATTATTACCAATGCAATCAGAAATAATCAAACATGTCTCTTGGAAAATTTACTGAAAGGGGGAGGGAACGACGTAGGAAATTGACTGCGGGATGGGATTTCGCAGGATTGTAGTACTCCCTAAAAGTCGTTCATAGTAACAATTATTTAAGTTAGAAAGTTCAAGAGTTCTTGACTTCTCTATTTCGCTGGCCTGCCAGTCTCCGTTTAGTGAAAAGAAGAGAAATGTTATTAATTTGCATGTTTTAAATGTAGTCCGTTGTATACCTTAAATTATGAATATTTGTTATTGTTAAATTACTTTGGAATATACTCCATGCCAATACCTATAAAATTGTATGAAATGAGTGAAACAAAGTTTTCATTTCAGGATTTTTAAATTCTTATTTTTAAAACACTGCATTTACCAATCGGCAAAAAAATATTTTGGATATTATTAAACTGAAACTGACATAGGTTTTCTGATAGAGGGATAACTTCTTAAAATAAATATGTGAATTAAAAATTATTTGCAATCTTGTTTTTTGGAAAATTGTAATTGATGAAGTTTATCCCTAGGGTAAGGTCATTAGCTCCGTTTTATTGCAAACAGTCTTCTTGTAAGGGACGGAGCATCCCCTATCTTGTTGTTAAATGATGTTACCCCAACAGCCCCTCCCTAATTACCCGACCTTTCCAAATGTGCAGCGGTCGCTATCATTCCCCTGATTACATTCGGGAAATCTCAGGCCCAAAAGGTTACTCTTTGACATTTCAGAAGCATAAGTATCGTGCATAGATTTAAAAAAAATCACATTCATTATGTTTTATCATGAGAACATTCTAGTACTACTTTTTATATGGATACAGATGTTGGTAACTAATTATCACAAATCTTCTGTAAAATGATAAGTGGAATTTTTTTTATAATAATATACTTGAAAAAATTGTATATAAACCACTTCCTTCGTTAACACCTTAGTATATTCTGTTACCCTGATGAAGCTCCGGCGGGCCTCTCCGCTATGAAGTTCAACTTCGGTATTTTATTATAAAAGCACAAATAAATCCTGGAACTTCAGGATTGAGCACTTTACTTGCGCATTCATTATTTCCGTGTGTCCAAACCATCATTATGATACTTTCATTATTTTGTTCATAATACTTGCGTATTTTCTTTTTCTTAAATTTTTATTAGACAATCACACAGATTTTTCACACATTCGTCTAAGAGATCTCATTTCTATTGCAATTATATACATTCTTTATTTGATATATTATTATTATTAAAAAAGAACTTCCATCCAGAGATTTCAGCAAAAATCATTTGAAAATTTTTAGTTACATTTAAAGTAAGATTGTCACACCTTGGTAGCAAGGTCTCTATACGCAGGCTTGTTTAAGGCTGCGCGGCGATAAGGAGAAAAAGTATGTGCCGCGTTATGTACAAGCACGGCCGGCGGACGTTACGTTAAACGGCAAACGTCCAGTGAGCATAGCGGCTACGGTGCTATGTTAATTTAAAGGCTCGGGAAGGAACATATTTTAGCTCAGGTAAACGGAAAGTCAGTCCAGGCGGGCGGGGCTGAAATGGCAGCCAACCGTAAACGCTATATTTAAAATTATGTAACAAAAACATTGAATTTTATTACACAGTTTTAGATAGACAGGAAAGACCGCCGCACTACTGTATTTTTGCGATCCCCTAAAATGTTAATTCTTATCCATGGAAAAAAATACTTAAACCAATAACACTTTTTTTATATTTATAAATTGTTAAATTAAAAAACTTTGCTTAATCCAATTTTAATAGATGGCGCTAGTGTAGATTGAACTAACAAATGGGAAGTGTGGTGTTACATTGTAGCATATATACAACTTTCAAAAAATTGACAGGCACGGCAGTCGTAAGAAGGGCGGAATGGGGAATGTTGAACCCAACCAATGACAGGTCATAAGTCCTGTAAACCCCTCGATCACCATATTCTTCTCTTTGTCTCTATTGAGATATAATTAATCCGTAAAAAAACTTTGTTTTATGTATCACAATTGAATTTTATTTTACAGCTTTTTGGTCAACCTATGTTGACATCATCAGGTGTTACAATAATATATCAAATGTCAAATATTCGTGATTTTTCGAACTTTTTAGTACGTTTGTTCCTATGTCAATTTGAATAATTTCTTTGAAGTAATTTTGAAAATTATTCAAATTGACAGGAACAAATACACACAAAAGTTCGAAAAATTACGAAAATTTAACATTTGATATATTATTGTAATACCTGATGATGTCAACATAGTTTGACGAAACAGCTGTCGCGTAAAATAAGATACAATTGTGATACATAAAACAAAGTTTTTTAATTTAACAGTTTATAATGTTAAAGTAACATAGTGTTTCGGACAAAACAATGGACAATTTTTTTATATTTAATACGAATATAAACGTCTTTTTTCAAAAAAATTTATTATGTTTTTTGAGAATGATGCCATTAATGCCTTAGAAAGGCGAAAGATGTCATTCACATAAAATATAATAAAACTTTTAGAAAACAGACGTTTTCATTCATACAAGTTATTTAATATGGATTTTTACATCACTGTTGAATAGAAAATTAATTATTGTTTCTGGAGAAATGATGTAAAAATCCATATTAAATAATTCATATGAATGAAAACTGATTCTATGGTATATTCGCCTTTACTTTGTGTTGTGGATTCATATGATAATAAATATAACTGCACTTGACGCAACCTTTTTCAATATACAAATTTGTATACATTGAAAAAGGTTGGTAACATGTCTGTGAAAAGTGTTGTAAAAATACTAAGTGTAGTTATATTTAATCAAATACAAATGAAAACGTCTGTTTTCTAGAAGTTTTTTCTTTAATGTGAATGACATGTTTGCCTTTCTAAGACATTATCAAACATTCGAACTTTGGAACAACTATCACACTTCTTGATGTTTGCATGTTGTCTATTTAAATTACTCAGTCAAATAAACTTGTAACTTTTCAATTGAACACACGAACTAGGATTTATTTTCCATTTTTAATAAATACATTGTATAATTTTAAAATCCTTTTTCTTCTTTTTCTTCTTTTTCTTCTCTAGCGCTACAACCTTTAGTGGGTCTTGGCCTCCTCCAAGAAACGTCTCCATCCCGTCCTGTCTCTGGCCGCCACTAACCAGTCTTGCTGCTGCAGGACCCGACAATCTGCCACAGCACCATCCAGCCATCGCAGTCTCGGCCTACCGATGCTTCTTCGCCCTGCTGGATTGTCATACAATACTCTTTTGGGGGTCTACAGATCTCCCATGCGGTGCAAGTGCCCTAGCCAGCGCAGTCTATTAATCATTATAAACTTGACCACACTGACGTCCTGGTATAGATTGTAGAGCTCTGTGTTGTATCTCCTTCTCCACGTCTGACCATCCTTAGTGAGTCCGAAGATTCTGCGGAAGATTAAATAGTAAATTATAATATTATATAAGTAAACAGAAGAGGACGAGGTGTTCCCTACCCAGCCGTGTGAAAATTCCGAAGAGGGGATTGTTTGCCTAAATTTCGGGTGGGGTGCCTACCCGGCGCTACCCGCAACAACTCTTTCGGATGAAAAATCTAAGTACGATATTTCAGAATCCTTCCCGCCGTATTCGCAGCTAAATTGATCACGTGTTGGGCCTCGAGTTACGGCGCTGGTAAATTTATTTTCGAATTTTTAGACCCCAGGGCGCGGGTTCGGAACACAATTAGTACGAGCTCGCGTACGTAAAATGTACCGCGTGTACTATGCACGTAAAATAAATACATAAATTAAAATATAAAGATAATACAAACACTACCATGTTTGCAAACGTTATAATTTATAGAGAAAAAATGTATTAGGAATACCCGTAATTCTAGAATTGAGAGTTGTAAAACACGATTTAAATAAATATTACTACGAATTTAATAAGCATTAACTTATTAGAATTCAATATTTTTCTGTGAATGTATACTTATACTTGTATACGAATTCTTCATAGATGGCACATTGAAACTGACATGTGAAATCTGACATAGGACTTAACATATATACAACTTCCAGAAATTTGTTATACATGGTCATAAACAAAGGTAGAATGGGGAATGTCGTAATTACATAAAGCGTGCGCTTAACCCAACCAATGACAGATCATAAGTCCTGTAAACACCTTGATCAACCATATTCAGTTTCCAATTTGCATCTTCGCCTCTATTGAGATACACTTAAATCATGAATTATTAGAATTCGTTTAAAAAGCTTAAAAATTGGAGAAGTATTCTCCTGGCGTTGTCTAGCAAATGTAGCCTTTCACATAGCATTAATAAAGATTTTCTGATTAATGCTTACACCTATTCTTAGTAGATGGCGCTAGTGTAGATTGAACAAAAAAATGGGAAGTATGGTCCAATATAGTAGCATATATACAACTTCCAAAAATTTGTCAGACGTGGTGGTCGTAAAAAGGGCGAAATGGGAAATATTTTTAACATAAAGCGATCGCTTAACCCAACTAATGACAGGTCATAAGTCTTGTAAACGCCTAGACCACTATATTATGTTTCCAAAAAACAATTTACATCTTCGTCTCTATTGAGATACAATCAATCCTTATTATAATTCGGTGTCCCTAGAGGAGTAAGCAGAGAATAGGAACCGCTCTATTTTTCTACCCCAACAAGTTTCATGTTAACGTCATAGATATACGAAACATTTTCCCGAACCCCGCAATGTATACGGTCTATATACCACTTAAATTTTTCTTTCATTCAATGTATCCAATCTGTTTTAAAAGATATTAAATATTCTGATCATAACACTTTATTCCTGCAAAAAAAAAAAATATTGTATAATCATGTGTTTTGATATTTCTAAATATATTGCAGTACGAAATTTTTGGAATTGGTAGATATTCTATATTTAAAAAAAAAAAATAAAAAAAAATACTTTTCTAATATATCATCAACATCACCACCAGCCTGTATTCGTTCATCCTGAGTATAGGCCTCCTCCATCTGCTTTTATGATGGTCGATCTTGATCAGAGGTTTTGGGTCACAGATTTAGGACGCAGGAAAGGAGGAGTTTAACCCATCTATTGTAAGAGCTGCTAGTGACATGACCTGATCAACGAAATTTTAGCACTATCATTCTTCCGATGATATTCCCCACTCCAGTTCTGGCTCTTATAGTAATAATAATTAAATAAAACGATGTTTTTTTTAACTACTCCACTTTCACGTCTTTATTTCGACAGCGACCGGTTTCGCCAGGCTTGCTGGCATCGACAGACTGGTGACACGATTGCAAAACCGAGTATTTTATATATGTTATGTACTTTATTATATATGATATGTACTTATATAAAGTATTTTATATAAGTACATATCAGGGGTGGAAAACATGATTCGAAACAAAAATAATCTTCAAATCCATAAGGTTGGCATCGCCTTATTCGGTTTTCCCCATACATATAGCTGCTAAGGTCTGGAATCAAACGAAACAATTTTTTGGCAGTAATCAATTCCAGGAATATTTTTTATTTGTTTATATTGGGTATAACAAAGGGGAGTAAGCAAACAGTAATTGGTCATTAAGGACTACTTGGTCGTTGGTATTGTATTTGAGTCTTCTATTATACATTCTAGATTCACTAAGTATTATACATTCTCGTCAAATCGTTGATACCGTTTGGTGAGATGAGACTAGAATATGACTGAATAAAACTAAAAAAAAAAAATATGTTTTCATATGAAGCATTCAACTATTGGAGTGGTATTTAAAATATATTTTTACACACTTGTGTAACTTGTTTTACACAATTTTTTTGAATCTATTGTTTTCGTTCCCACCGGAGCTTCATCGAAGATACGAAATTCTGTTTTTAGTTTATTTTGTAGCCTAGAAGAAGCTCTGGTTGGGGCGAAACCGGTAGATTCGAGGGAAAAAATTTAATAAAGTTGCGTTGAAAACAGATCACTCGAGTGTGTTATTTTCTTCTTCTTTTAATAGATCTGACGATCTGTGACACAGAAATCATGTCTCGTCGGATGATGAGATCCAGCGATCCCTCCATCTCTTAGGCGGTCTTCCAGATGGGCGGTGTCCGGAGGGGATTTCATAAGCGGCTATATATGCAAGTCTGTCACCATCCATTCGGGCTACATGGTCCCTCCAGTATCTTGTTCTGGATCTACTCCACTGAACGATATCCTCTATTTCGCAAGTTTTTCTTATTTCTACGTTGCGAACACGATCTAGGAGGGTTTGTCCAGTAATTGATCTTAGGACCTTCATCTCTGATGTTTTTAGTAATCCCTTGGTTCGCACAGTGTCAGCCCGCGTCTCTACAGCGTACGTCATGATAGGTCGCACGCATGTTATTTTATTTTCATTTAAAAAAATGAATTTTACAATGGGTGTATTATGTGTTTCTATACAGTTTTTAATTATGGTGATAATCTAGTTCAAACTACAACGCTGCTAATGACTAATAAGTTTGAAAACACTTACACTTCAAACGCGATTTCAATTACAAATTAACCTATTTATGTTACTTTATCATCAACCCGAAAGCTGTAGACGCAGAAAGTTTTGTGTTTATGGTTCATATGTAAAAATCTTTCATAAAATCGTAAAGTTGAAAAAAAAAAAATATGAAAAAAAAATTGTTTGAAAATATGAAAACATGAAATAAATATTAAATTTTATAAATTTGACAGAATCTCAATTAAATATGTATATATAACGACGCGAGAACTGTTTTTTCTTTTTTAATATAAATAATATATCTACTACTATATAAGGATGAAAGTAGAATAAATGCAGTAGAAATGAGATCTCTAAGACGAATGTGTGAGAAATCTGTATATGATAGAGTGTCAAATGCAAGTATAAGAAGTGAATGCGGTGCGAATGAAAGTGTGATGAACAAAATAATGAAAGGGTCGTTAAGAGGGTTTGGACACATGAAAAGAATGAGTGAAAAGAGAATGGTGAATAAGGTAATGTAAACGACATGAACGGAGCTAGAAATAGAGGAAAACGTGACAAGATCAAATCAATCAAATATTGAAAGTCGGTCACATGAGTAGTCGGAGAAATCGACGTGCGTACATGATAAGATGTATGAATGTAGAAGAATCGTGAGAAGTATGTCAGAACAGAACCGTGTGGTGGTCAATTCTTTCTGCCTACCCCTCCGGAGAGACGGCGTGATGGTTAGTAACTTTGAAGGAATCAAATAAATTTATTTAAAAAAAATAGTATCATAATTTAAAAAAAAAATCCAGGTTCGCTGAGGTGATCGCCAACGTTGGGGGAACCCGACAGGGCACTTGAATAAGAAGATTATTGTATGACAGTAGTGTAGAAAACAAAAGGAGAACTATTTGGTGTTGCTAATTGTAAAAAATTTAAGGTCTGTAAAAAAAATTTTTACATTAATAGTTAAAACTTTTTACTGATTACGAGAGCACAGTGAACCAAGTTTTTAAAATGTAGAAAATCTTTAGTTTCGTAAATATTTTAATGATTTCAACAAGTTTTCATCATTTGTACATGTTGTCTCTCAGATGTATCCTTCCTCCAAAGTACCTTTTACATAGGTATATGTTTAGGTAAGTTGTCGCCTACAGCATTTTTTTGAAACAGCTCAAGCATCCCTCGTGGGATTCATCAGTGCATAATATATTCTCGCAAACGTTCCTTTAAAACGTAATTTCGTGTTTAACGTACATTTCCAGACGCTTACAATTTGTATGACAACGATGCTGAATTTAAAAACACGATTTAGAATTTAAAGTAATGAAAATGTTTTTTTCAAAGGTAGCATATCATCATATCTTTTCACTTAATACAAATAATGCCTAAAGTAAATCATTAGTACTAATGAAATTTATAAATTTAATGTACAATACTCGTACATGCATTATTCAGACAATAGTTTTTTTTTAAATAAGTTAATTTATATTTTTAACATTTTATTTATATAAGAACAGAACGAGTTTCGCCTTATAAGGGCATCGTCTACTGAATTTTATTCTTCTAAGAAATAAACTAGAACTTAAGATAAAAACTTCAAATGGTAGAAGATAAAACATGTATAATTATGAGGTATTTATTGTTATAATTTTTTTTTCTATAAAAATATTTCAAGTTTGAAGAAAACAATTTTTTTTTCATTTTAACAAAAAAAGTTTTATTCGCTTAGGCGCGATCATTTGATTACTATCATATTTATTCATTAATACGAGTAAAAACGTCTGTTTTCTAGAAGTTTTATTACAATTTATGTGTATGACATGTTTCGCCTGTCTACGGCATTATCAACAAATGTCTACGGCATTATCAAATGCCTGAGAGAGGCAAAACATGTCATTCAAATAAATTGTAATAAACCTTCTAAGACATACAAAAGCTCTAGAGCGATATCACCAACGCTGTCTACGTAGGATCCTTAATGTGAAATGGCAGGACAAACGGACAATTGATAGCATACTTGCTGAGGTCAATATGACAAGTATTGAGGCTGCCATTATTCAAAGACAACTGCGCTGGGCTGGTTACGTCATCAGAATGCCTGAGACAAGACTCTTTAGGAAGATTATGTACTCTCAGCTAACCCAAGGGAAACGCTCTCACGGTGGTCAGGGGAAACGCTTTAAGGACTCCCTTAAAGGAAACCTACAAAAGACTGGCATCGACTGTGATTGCTGGGAAAATACTGCAGAAGACAGACCTAGGTGGAGAACAACAGTACAAAAAGGCAAGACTTTGAAGCACAGCGCAGAGACGACGTCGCAGAGAGAAGAAGGAGGAGAAAAGAGATACCATTGGGAGACGGTGACGGCTCTATTACAAGCGCCTTCCCCTGCCCCAGTTGCCCAAGAATTTGTTGGTCCAGGATCGGGCTGTTCAGTCACATGCAGACCCACAACCGTAAAGGACAGTCTTTCTCGGACACGAGGGACAGCCGATGATGATGAATAAAACTTCTAGAAAACATTAGATAGATAGAAGACATTTTCGTTCACATTAATTATAAATATAATATGGAGTTTTAAATCATTGTTCAAAAAACAATAAATATCATGTATATATTAATTAGTCATAAGAGTTTAGCATTTCGCTCTCGTCTAATAACCAATAATTGTGAATATTGTACATATACAGGTATTTTTAACTATCTAATTAACTAGCCATCATGCCGTCTCCCTGAAAGGGTAATCAGGAAGAATGGGCTGTCACACTTTTCTTTCCTTGCATACTTCTCTCGCTTCATCAACATTTATTCATCGTATCATGCACGCACATCGATTTCTCCGACTGCTCACGTGACCGACATTTAATATTTGATTCATTTTACCGTGGCTCGTTTTCCTCGGTCTTCTTTTTCAGTCTGAGTACATTTTTTTTTACAATTTTATTTTATTTTATATGGTATGTAATTATATGATAACAAAAGAATACAATTTAAATGTATCTAGAGTCATTTCCGTAATTCAACAAGGTATCAGTTTACGAGACAGACTCAGAAATGAGGACATAAGAGTCAGGACAAAGGTTTCCGATGTTATCAAGATGGCCGCAACCCTCAAGTGGCGATGGGCGGGACATTTCGCTCGCGATCCAAATGAAAAGTGGACAAGGCGACTGCTGCTGGTGGCCAAGGACGGCAAAGCGTGGAGTTGGGCGCCCACAGTTGCGTTGGCGCGACGATGTCCGGAGAAGTGCGGGAAGTGCCTGGATGCGGATCGCTCAGGATAGAAGAGAATGGAAAATGCAAGAGGAGGCCTACGTCCATGAGTGGATATTTAATACAGGCTGAAAAAGAAGAAATGTAGTCAGTTTTGGAATAAACATTTGATGGAAAAAATGTCAGTGTAATAATTGAATGCGGATGAAAAAGTTTACATATTTGCACTGCTATCATGGCGTTTAAAGTTAACGAGTTGTGAAATCGCCATTGTTGAAATTCAATTTACGAAACTGTTCAAAATCGACATTATTCAAAACATTTTAAAAAACTCAGCGAACCATTTAAAAAAGTGGAAATATCTCGGGGGAAACTGTCATATGCAAATGCGCTTATTTTTTGTTATGAAAAGCAGTTTTTAATAATAATTTACCAGGCGGGCCAACGGCGGCTGGTGAAATAATTATTTCAGCGTTTTGAAGGTGAAAATTTAATTTTTGTCTGAATTTACGGCTGTGACTATTTCATTCGTAACGCCATATTAAAATCATGTTTCCTCTCAGGGAAACGATCACGCTTTTGGAATTTTAAAACAACGTAACAATTATAATAACTTAATTTTGGTTAATAAATTGTTTTTATTAGAATACGTTTTTTTTAAATATTGTATAATTATAATATTCTTGAGTGATAAAATTAATATCATTGTTTTATAATAATATTGTTACGCTCCAAATTAAATAATTAATACGAAACGTTTTTAATAAAGCAAAAGGCAAAACATGTCGTTCCCATAAAATATTATAAAACTTCTAGAAAAAGGACGTTTTCATTCATATAATTCATAAAAAAAAACTATTTTAAAAAAATGGATGGGCGAGTGGAGAGGGATATTGAAAGAAGGGTTGGGGCAGGCAACAAAGTGAATGGTGCACTTAAAGTTGTCATCGCAAACAAAAACCTATCAAAAAAAGCTAGAATGGCGGTGCACAATGGTGTTCTTCTACCGACCCTTATGTATGGAGCGAAGCATGGAACTGGCAAAAGAAGGATAAAAGTAGAATAAATCTAGTAGAAATGAGATCTCTTAGACGAATGTGTGGATACTCTGTGTACGATAGAGTGTCGAATGAAAAAATGTCACGATCCAAAAAACGTGGCACGATCAAATACATCAAATATTTAATGTCGGCCATGTGAGGAGTCAGAGGAATCGCACGCGTGCATGACACGATGTATGAATGTTGAGTAAGCGAGAGAAATATGTCAGGAAAGAAAAGTGTGGCAGTCCATTCTTTCTGCCTACCCCTTCGAGGAGACGACGTGATGGTTAGTTAGTTAGTTAGTTAGTTTTTTAATTCATAAAAATATGTATAGTTTGTTTGAGTATTGATAATGATGGCAGTGCATAATAGTGTTTTTGTGCCGCCCCTATGTATGGAAGTGAAGCATGAAACTGGCAAAAGAAGGATGAAAGTAGAATACATGCAGTAGACGTGAGATCTCTAAGACGAATGTGTTGCAAATCTGTATATGGTAGAGTTGTAAATTCAATTATAAGAAGTGAATGCGGTGCGAATGAAAGTGTTATAAACAAAATAATGAAAGAGTCATTAAGATGGTTTGGACACATGACAAGAATGAGTGAAGACATAATGGTAAAATAGGTATATGTAAACGGCGTGAACGGAGCTAGAAATAGAGGAAGGTAGAGGAAAACGTGGCACGATCAAATCAATCAAATATTAAATGTCGGTCACGTGAGGAGTCAGAGAAATCGACATGCGTGCATGATAAGATGTATGAATGTAAAGAAAGCGAGAGAAATATGTCAGGCCAGAACAGTGTGGTGTTCCATTATTTCTGCCTGCCCCTCCGGGGGAGACGGCGTGATGGTTAGTTAGTTAGTTAGTTAGTTAGTTCAATATTTAAAAAAACTATTTCATTAATTATGATCATTGTTTTGAAAGCTTTTTTTTCAATCTCTATTAAGCATAAGTTGAATGCAGTAGGCAGTATCATTACTACATAACGGCGTACTTATATTTTACGAATCTTTCAGTGACCTTTCTCTGGAAATAATCTCCATAGCCAAACGATTCCTATTGAATTTGAGAACTTTTCGATATTTATCGAATCCTATTCCCCAAGCAAATAGTTCCATTCGGGGACCCGTGAGGCCATCGGTCAGTCGCCAGGTGTGTCGGAAGGAAGATTGAATTTCCAAACAAATTCCTCCTTCCTTTGAGGCCCTCGCCGCCCGCCCCCGGGATCACAAAGGCCCTTCCACTTTCCCGACAAAAGGATAAGAAATTATAACCTACTCATTGTTGCTATCACGAATCAAAAATTACGAACGGATTCATTTCGGATTTACGAACGTTGCTGTATACGTAGAGATGAGGAACATCTTATCCCATCTCGGAACACAAAATCTTAACTTAACTCAGGGGTTAAGCGCGTCTCCTGGGAGTGTAGTGAGGGAAAATATATCCAACCGTTTTTTATTGTTATTCTAACATTTCATTTTATTCGTATTTGAGTTATGTGCTTTTGTTTACGATAAATATTCCTTAAGTACCTAACATGAAACCTAAACAGTTCTTCCAGTTGTAGATTCATAATTAAATCAGGTGCAGATTATTACAAACACTTGTAGGTTCATAATTACATATATAGTCGTAGATCATTACTTACTAGATGATTCATAATTACTTACAGTTGATTCATAGAAACTTACCGTTGTACATTATGTATAACTTACAGTTGATAAACACATAATGTTCTTTTAGATGGTGCACTTGTCGTCAGCTGAACGATCCGGACATATGTGTTTATATAATAAATTTTTATTTAATTTTTATCATGTAATTTAACCGCGTCTCTCGCGGGGGTGAAAAGAGAAGGATGGAGTGCCGCATTGATTAAACTGTGGCAGTCCATTCTTTATGCCTACCCTTTCGGGGAGACGGCGTGATGGTTAGTTAGTTAGTTAGTTACAGTTGATTCATAATTACTTTCAATCGTAGATTATTATTTGCAGTTGATTCAAAATAACTACTTACCGTTGATTCATAATTACTTATAGTTGATTCTTAATTACTGACAGTTGATTCTTAATTACTGACAGTTGATTTATAATAACTTACAGTTGATTCATAATAACTTACATTAGTAGATTATTACTTACAGTTAATTCATAATTATACATTTTTTACACATAACTCACGTGATCGACTTTTAATTTTTGATTTGTTTGATCATGACACGTTTTTCTCGGTTTTCTTTTATTCCTAGCACCGTTTACGTCATTTACATATACCTTCTTTACAATTCTAACTTCATTCATACTTTCCATGTGTCCAAACCATCATCCTAGCTTTTTTGAATAGGCTTTTGTTTGCGATGACAACTCTATAAACTTATTTCCTTATTAAGTTTTAAAGGATCATTAAAACATATTCCACATAAAAAATTAAGGCCACCATCGAAACAAGCTGACAATTTATGAACATCCCCGCGAGTAACCGGCGTAATAACTTTGCAGATTTTATCTCCCGCACTAAAATAGCTCAGAACTATGGGGACAAGCTCTCGGCTGTTTCGCAGTTCAAACAATTATGAAGTGCTATTAAATTATACGCCATTACCGCCGCTATCAAAGACGAGCTTTCATTACAATTTAAAATTAATTTCCACACTGCAACGAGTATAACAACAGAGCGCCAGAGACTCAACCATTATCTCCTTACTGATAAAAGTCAACAACTTCAAAATTGTAATTACTCGTAAATATACAATAAAGTCACTTGTTTTAGAACACTTATTTCAAACCTCAATAAAAATACTCAGAAAAACGCTGGGTCTTTTGGATTCTTAGAGTACTTCTTCTTCTTTGCTAGCCTTCTTCCCTCCACTGCTGGATATAGGCCTCTTCCAATTTCTTCCACTCGTCTCTATCCTGCCCCTTTTGTATCCAGGATTTTCCAAAATTTTTGATAATATCAGCGGTCCATCTCATCGGTGGCCTTCCGACACTTCGTCTATTTTCCCATGGTCTCCAACTGAGTATCCTGGGTGCCCATCTGTTGCCACCCTGTCTAGCCAAGTGTCCAGCCCATTGCCATTTCAATTTTGCCACTCGGTCCATGACGTCAGCAACCCTGGTGCGGGGTCTGATTTATTCATTTCTTATGCGGTCATGCAAGCTCACACCAATTATCTGTCTTTCCATGGACCTCTGTGTACCCCCTGAGCCTGTGGACACTTTTTGCTGTAAGAGTTGTGGTCTCTAGTCCGTATGTCATCATGGGCAGTATATCGTAGACCTTTCTTTTGAGACAAACCGGTATTTCAACATTTTCAAAGACATGTCTCAGTTTACCAAAGGCAGCCCAACCCAGTCCCACTTTTCGAGGTTGCTCTAGAGTACTATATAAACATATATTCCAAATTAATCGTTTCTTGAACAACGATGAAAAACTGCATATTATATAATTAATACGAATGAAAACATCTGCTTTTTAAAAGTTTTCTCATATTATCGAATGTTTGATATTAAACATTTTAAAATGCCGAGTGTTGTAGAACAATGTACGACAGAATCTCTAATGCTGATATTAGAAAGAAATGTAGGGCGGAAGAAGGTATTATGAACAAAATTATGAAAGGATCGCTGCGTTGGTTTGGACATATAGAGCGCATGGGTGAAGAAAGAATGGTTAAAAAAAGTATACGTTAACGATGTAAATGGAGTACAGAGTCGAGGTAGACTGAGGAAAACATGGCATGACCAAATTATTCAAATTTTAAAGGTTGGTCATGTTTGAAGCCGGAAGAATCGACGTGCGTGTAAGACTCGCTGTATGAATGTGGAGGAAGTTAGAGAGGTATGTCGGGATCGAGTAGTGTGGCGTTTTATTCTCTCTGCCTACTCCTGTGGTGAAACGGCGTGATGGTTTGTTGTTATTGTTTAAAATGCATTGGAATGGTGAAACTTGTAGGTGCAATAAAATATATAATAATTAATTGACATATAACGTCAGAGGACTCAAAGTGTTTGTAGTTAATATCTTGTAAAACTCCATTATATTGTACATTATAATTAAAGCTAGACTGTTTTATTATTTTTACGGAGATTATTTATTTATATATAAAAATATATAAATACTAAGTTTAGTTTGAGAATGCCCTTGCAAGGCGAAACAATTTTTTACAAGTATTTATATATTTTTATATCTCTGTGAAACCAGTAAAAAAAATCTAGGTTTCATTGGAATCAAAGTGCATGCATGACACGTTGTATCAATGAAGAAGTTGAATAAAAAGTTATAAGAATAAAGAAAAGAAAAAATAAAGAATAAAAATAATATTTCACTGGTCCATTTTTTCTGCCTATCCCACGGGGATACAACGTGATAGTAAGTTAATTATTATAAAATTCATATAACCGTACGTTTTACTCTAACTAACTAACAAACTAACCATCACGCCGTCTCCCCGAAGGAGTAGGCAGAAAGAATGGACTGCCACACTTTTCTTTCCTGACATATTTCTCTTGTTTCCTCAACATTCATACATTGTGTAATGCACGCGCGTCGATTTATCTGACTCCCCCATCCTCCTCACATGATTTATTTGATCGTGCCACGTTTTCCTCGGTCTTCCTCTATTTCTGGTTCCATTTACATCATTAACATATAATTTTTTTACCATTATTTCTTCATTCATTCTTTCCATATGTCCAAACCATCAACGTGTCAACCGTTTTACTCAGTATTAAAAAAATGTAATATAAGAAGTTGGTAGGTTTTTCTGAATGGACTCGATGTTTTGTTTACATTAATTTGCACGCCCGCGCGAGTGATATTATCATCTTGCGAATATGAAATTGCACCCAATACCCTTGCACCGCGTCGGGCTCCGCTATTAGTACTTGTTTAGTTGTTGTTCTAGTGAACTGGCGCTAATTTCGCCTAATCCGGAGCAACAATATTATCGATTGCGCAGCTGTCCAAACAGGAACCGCCGCGCCATTCATCGCTGGGATCTGGGAGCTCCAGCCCTAGCCGGCTGCCTGTGAGTGGGAACATTTATAAATATTTATATTACGTTAGAGAGTATCAAGAATATCATCTTTCACAACTCCGTATAATAATAACCAAAGGAAATCTCTTATATTTATTTGGTGATAGAAATACTTATTTTATTACGCGGGAGAACATTAAATCTTATTTATTGCTTCTTAAACAATAATCGCTATTATTATTATTAATTGTTTCTTGAACAAACTGACGTTTTCATTCGTATTACCTATTATTATTATTATTATTTTGTTGAATAACACTTTTACATCATTACGGCACGAGCCAAAATGACTTAAAGTGTATAAACTCGTAGATATCATATTGATATTCATAACTTCTGATTGGTAACTAACCAACTAACTAACCATCACGCCGTCT
Source organism: Lepidostoma basale (assembly GCA_022606425.2). NCBI lineage: Eukaryota > Metazoa > Arthropoda > Insecta > Trichoptera > Lepidostomatidae > Lepidostoma > Lepidostoma basale. The sequence continues at coordinate 545,108 of JAHDVF020001408.1, read as the reverse complement.
CCCCGGAGGGGTAGGCGGAAAGTATGGAACGCCACACTGTTCTGTCCTGACATACTTCTCTCGCTTACTCTACATTCATACATCTTCTCATGCACGCTCGTCGATTTCTCCGACTCCTCACGTGACCGACATTCAATATTTGATTGATTTGATCGTGCCAGGTTTTTCTCAGCTTTCCTCTATTTCTAGCTCCATTCACGCCGTTTACATATACCTTCTTTACCATTCTGTCTTCACTCATTCTTTCCATGTATCCAAACCATCTTAATGACCCTTTCCCTTTTTTGTACATAACACTTTCATTCGCACCACATTCACTTCTTATACTTGCATTTGTCACTCTATCATATACAAATTTTCCATATATTCGTCTTAGAGATCTCATTTCTACTGCATTTATTCTACTTTCATCCTTCTGACGTAACTACAAAATGACGTAAAGGGTATGGATATTATATTGATTTTCATGACTTGTGGTCAATATTTGTGGTCAATATCACAATATTGGTAGCTAATCTATCGCCATTTTATCGTCACGTGAACTCTAAACCAGATCAAAGACAGTGTTAGAATTGTACTGTTTCGCCGGGATCAAACCCGTGACCATCGTTGCAGTTGTTATAGGTTTTGCTACTCTGACATAAAGATCGTTAGTCCTGTAAAACTCGATTTTTTTTTGTTTCTTGAACAAGGTTGTAAAATTCTCTATTAAATAATTAATACGAATGAAAATTTCTATTTTTTTAAGTTTTATTATATTTGACTCGAATGACATGTTTCGCCTATCTGAGGATTTCTCAAATCTCAATTGTCATTTATAATGTCTTTGACAGGCAAAAAATGTAATTCACATAAAACATAATAAAACTTTTAGAAGTTTTTTTAGAATAGACGTTTCGATTATTCTAAATTAAATCATTTATGTGAATTAAAACATTTGTTTTCTCGAAGTTTCATTACATTTAATAGAATTGACGTAATTCGCTTCGTTAAGGCATTTGATATTGTCTTAGCAAGGCAAAACATATCATTCCCATAAAATATTATAAACAAATTAAAGAAAGCAGACGTATTCATTCGCATTAATTATACATTAAATCTCTTTTTAATTTAACTGTAACATTTCTTCATTTGTCGTCGGTGGCGGATTATAGGGCAAGCTTACTAAGAGGCCACGTGATCTCTCGGATTATCCCATATCCGAAAACGGCTTTTCACTAGGGTTCGTGGAAAATCCAGTTTTTAGAATATGATAATATTTGGTTGTTCAAGTATCATGATTATCATCTATTTTTACTAAAGAAATAATGTTTTAGTCAACGCAAATTAATATATAGACCTAATGGATACCTTTTTAATAATGGATTTAATAAATACAAATGTGTGCCCACGTTGGGAATATCGATAATCACAACATTTATTGTGAACAATTTATACGCTTATTTGCAAATAATATTCTGTATAATATCCAATTATAATATAAAGATCAGGAAATGTTAAATTACATTTACATTATCACAATACATGCTACATTATTACATCACAAATAGAAATATATCCACAGAAGCAAAGATAGCAGTACACAATTGAGTTCTAGTGCCAACCCTCATGTATGGAAGTGAAGCTTGGAGCTGGCAAAAGAAGGATGAAAGCAGGAAAAACGCAGTAGAAATGAGATCACTAAGTGAATGTGCGGGAAAACGTTGTGTGATAGAATACCGAACGATGAACTAAGAAAGAAATGTAAGGCAGATGACTGTATCATGGATAAAATTAAAAAAGGATCCCTGAGATGGTTTGGAAATATGGAACGAATGGATGAGAGTAGAATGGTTAAAAAGTCATACTAAAGCAGCGTGAATGGAAAAATTACGTATTAACTACTTTTAAATGCTTTAATCTTTCGATTAGTTCTTCGGGCGAAACGGCTTGATGATTGGTTAGTTAATGGTTTAGAGATTAGAGAGTCTACCGTGAAACAAAATTATCATTGTTATTTTAGACATTCCTATCATGACATATGGGATCGAATGCAGGACGGATACCACAATCATGAAACGCGCTCAAAGTGTCAGAAATGAAGACCCTCAGAAACATATCTGGCAAGACACTACGAGATAGAATAACGAACTCGAGGATAAAAGATATATGCGGCGTCGTTAGGTGGGGAAGGCAAAGGAGAAGATACTTGTATGTACACGTGGGAAGAATGGAACCATAAAGACTATCACTATGTTGCACGGCCAACTCCTGGTAGACGACCCTCGGGCAGACCACCAAACAGATGAATCTGGGAGTCGACCTCGCAGGAGGCCAATTCCTCTTAAGAAACAGGCCACAAGACCTTCACTAAGAAGAAGAAGAATGGATGAGATTTAGACGTTACGTTTTATCTTTGTTATACGTTATACCAATTAATAATCAAAGCCCTTGTGATGTCCTAAAATGCTTAGAAATGTTGATTGATTCATTTAAAATAATTACATTTATAAACATAAACTGTTGTATTGCAAGAGTAGATTTATTCAATCAAAACTTATGTCACGCATCATGCTTCATCTCTCAAATTCACGTGACCCAATTGCAGCCGTTTCACAGCAAAACATATGAAATTCAGACTTTTCATTCGTATTAACTAAACAATAAATAGCGAACTTAGACAACTAAAATTTATTTCTTTAATGATTAACATATTGTTGAAATTTGATCGATTCTATCTGATTGCATGGATGTTTTCTAATAACAGTTATGTCAAAATTCGTTCTTTATTTACCGGTTTTTGGGTTCCATTCAAAGCGATCAACGATTTACTATAGAAAGCCTTGAAAAATTTAACAATACCTCAAATGCGTCGGTTGAGTTATTCCTGTATCCATATTTACGATTGAATTTTATTCAAAAGGACCTTATTTCCCGTACTTCCCAAAGCAAACTTGAGTCCTTACATCGCTCCTGCCCGGGGCGATTCACGTCGTTAGGCTTACACAAGTATTTCAGGGAGACAGAATCAATACTCGAGTCGTGTTTTGTGGGAAAATTGTTCTATCATAAAAATATGTAGCAATATCGAAACAATATTTAGCTCAGTGTACATATAATATTATTAAGTTATGTGTATCCAAAGAATCTGAAATATACTGACATTTGTATAACATTTCCAATACAAACAATGGTAGTACATTGTAAATAGCGTAAATAAAAAAAATAGTGTATATATAAATCAGACTGGTCTGTCGATGCTTTAAAGCTTTTATTTTTTTCAAAAGAAATCGCAATATCCGGCTACTTTCTTGTATTTAGTATTATATATAAGGTATTTAAAGGTGACTACTAAAAGCTATATGCGGATATTAATTTTATTTATTTAATTGTTATTAAATAGTCAAGACAACTATTTCATCAAACGATGTTTGCATCATCAGGTGTTAGTTGGTTGTAACAAGGTAATAAGCAGATTTTGACGATTTTCAACCTCCGGAGCAGGCTGGGTTTCGAGCGAACTTCAGCACCATAGATCACATCCATACAGTTAGGCAGATTATCCAGAAAACAGAAGAATATAATCGGCCCCTATGCCTTGCCTTTGTGGACGGCCCCTATGCCTTGTTCTCATAAGAAGGCCTTTGACTCTGTTGAGACCTGGGCTGTTCTGGAGTCTCTGCAGCGAAACCAGATTGATTGGAATTACGTGCAGGTGCTAAAATGCCTATATAATAATGCCACAATGCCATGCAAATCCAAAACCAGAAGACCAAACCGATTGACGGGGAAAAAACAACGGGGAATCAGACAAAGGGACGTGATATCTCCGAACCTGTGCTTTGAAAGATAAATTGAAAACCCTAGACTAGTTTGAACGTGGACTCAACATAAATGGTGAGTGCATTTCCCACCTTCACTTTGCAGATGACATTGTCATTCTGGCGGAATCTGTGAGGGAACTCGAAGGCATGCTTAATGAACTGGACACTGCATCCAGACGAGTGGGTCTCTGGATGAATTTGGACAAGACGAAAGTCATGTATAATGAACATATTATCCTGAGACCGCTTACAGGATTCCACAGAGTTGGACGTCCCCCCGCCCCCGAGACCGACAATCTGAAGAGGATTGCTGGACATGGATGGATGGGATTCAACAGTGGATGACAGACGGCTGATGATGATGATGATGATGATGGATATGCAGTGATTCAAATTAAACCATACAGAAAACAAATTTATTATAAAGGTTCGTAATACAATATTAATTAAATTTGAATTTCCCAAACAAAAATAAGGCAAGTGCGTCAATAAAAAATATGAGAGAATCAAATGATTTTACTGAAATCTCTTGATGGAAGTTCATTTTAAATAATAATTAAATAAAACGATGTTTTTTAACTACTTCCATTTTTGTCTTTATTTAGACAGCGACTGGTTTCGCCAGGCTCGCTGGCATCGACAGACTGGTAACACTATTGTAAACTTAGTCATTTATATACATAGAGATCAGGGGTGGTAAACATGATTCTATACAAAAATAATCTTCAAATATTTATGTAAAATTTTCTGAATTTAACTATTGGTATTACAGGTATTCTTGGAGGTTCGTATTTAATACAATGGGTTTTAATTTTTATTATCTCTTAGCCTATTTATTTCTAGAATTTCTAATTTGTCTAGTTTTTGACTTTTTGGGCATTTATTTAAAATTTTAGCGTTTTCGGTTGGGTTAAATATATGATTGTTTTCAATAAGGTGGTTAGCAAAATTGGAGTTCGTTTTATTATTTCTCCAACTTTGTACATGTTCCCCGATTCTAGTTTTGAAAACTTTTTTTCAAACATTATATATGAATATGTAAGAGATAATAAAAATTAAAAACCATTGTATTAAATACGAACCTCCAAGAATACCTGTAATACCAATAGTTAAATTCAGAAAATTTTACATAAATATTTGAAGATTATTTTTGTATAGAATCATGTTTACCACCCCTGATCTGTATGTATATAAAGGACTAAGTTTACAATAGTGTTACCAGTCTGTCGATGCCAGTGAGCCTGGCGAAACCGGTCGCTGTCTAAATAAAGACAAAAGTGGAAGTAGTTAAAAAACATCGTTTTATTTAATTATTATATAAAAAATATGAGATTTATTTATCGCTTTATACCCTTTCTCATTTCGTGTCAGAATATCAAATATTCTGCCGATATTGTCAAGAAATGGGATATTGTTTGTCGATTTGATTTTTAGAAACCGCTAATTAGCCTTTGAGCGAGCCCACCTTCAGCAATCTCAGATATCCTATACATACAGAGGTAGGAATGTTGCCACAAGCTACAGATTCCGCCCCCCTAGGGGAAGAATCGAAATAACCAAATATTGTTACGTTATAAAAGATTTGACTCGGCGGCAACTCGAGAGTGGCGTCTCCCCGCGCCCACATCTGAGGACGCCTTGGATCCGTCAGAAATAATTAGATTTATTGACAAATTTCAATATTTCCAATACGTATCGTTTACCATCTTGTAAACTTATCATTTTCATTTCAAACACTCTATTAAGTTGAGCATTGGATACAAATTTATTACATTATAAATGTATATACCGACAAAATAATTGGAAAGACCTTTCCATATTCTGAGAAAAGGCTTTCTCAGCGATTGGATAATACTTACTTTGTTGTCATCATTACTCAAGAACACAAATTAAATGCCAGTGATTTTTGATTGACATTGGCTCTCTCAGTTTAAGGCAAAATTCTGTGGTTAAAAAAAATGTAAATTTTATGATTCAATCCAAGTGATCGGTGTGAAACAAAGTCTTATTATATCTTTAATAATTCCTGAGATGTCACTTGGGCCTTTTTTTAATGTTGTAGTTTTCACATTATTGTATGAACTCCGCCGATGCCGGTCCCAAGGCCGGATGAAAAAGAAGAAGGGTTGGTGTACAAGGTTAGCAGCCTACATAACATAAAAAAACAACCTCAAGCTCACAGTACAGAGAATAAACCTCGGACGTCGAAGCAAGGGTAGAAACAGTAAGGGCCAAACAAGTTTTGAAGACTTTCGAAATGAAGACACTGAGGACTATAGCAAGCAAGACACTGAGAGATCGCGTGAGGAACACCAGAATAAGAGAGATATGTGAGGTTGACGATATTATAAGATGGAGCAGACAACGAAAGACTCCCCTATAATGCATATATATGCATCAGCCTCATGGGACTCGTCCTCGTGGAAGACCACCTAAAAGATGGAAGGCCAGCTGGAAATCTACCTCACAGGAGAAGCAACACTCTGGAAAACAGACCACATAGGTCTACAACAAGGAAGAAGAAAAAGAAGAAGTATACAACAGGTTATTTGAACCCAATTACTTTGTGCTATTTTTTTTGCTATTGATTCTCACTACATTTAATAGACTATCGCCATTTTTATTGTCACGTGAATTCTGTCAGACCAAAGAAAGCATGATATTTTTCACATCACCGGGAAACAAACCTGGGACCTTCAGTGTGGCAGTCATATCTGTAGCCACTCTGCCACGAAGGACATCTCAAGAGGTATATTTTATGAAAAATTAATAAACGAGTTAGGTAGGTAAGTGCAGGTTTGCCTTAAAATATCAAAGAAAGGTTTGTCAATTATTTTTCTAATAAATATACCTGTGTAAAGTCAATTCAAAAGCTCACTTGGCTCTTCTGATAAAGAATTCATTCATGATATTTACCTCCTTATCAAAATACCAAAAAATGATTCTGTGGTTGAAGAATCTCTTAAACTAAGGTTTTGTTCATCTTCTATAAAATTTTAAGATTAAACAGAACTCCTAGAAATTGATAGAAATTTAATTCTGGAACGACCAAGTGCACTAGTGCTCAACTGACAATAGATTTTGGTTGCGAGCTACTGTAACCGATTGTGAAGAGTTTTTAGATATTATTGATAGGTCTTTGATGATAATGATGATTTGTGTAGCGCCATTTTTGTGACAGATTCACGTCAAGGGTACTCTTCGTCTGGAAAGCTTCTCTGAAAAATAAAAGTTTTAAGACAGCCTCTGAATGCTACTTCGTCGTCTTGATTGCGGATATTGTAGGGCAACTTGTTCCACGCCGTCGGTCCCGCGATGCGAAAAGCGCGATCCGTGAAGTTTGAAGCTCCTTGGCGCCGCGGGACAAGAAATTTGTGTGTTGTATCTTCCTTTGAGGATCGTAGAGTTGACTGCCGAGGGTTCAGATCGATTAGCTTGCAAAGTTATGTGAGGTAGTGGGGTGCTTGTCCATGTAAGGCTTTTATCCGCGTATCAGTTATATATTATGGGAAATAGTTTTAACATTTTTTAAACTCTAATATTGACTCGAACATAAAATTTTGTAATTGCATTTTAACAAAATGTTACATAATTTTTATTTGTATATATAACTAACTAACATTAAAGGGGTAGGCAGAAAGAATGAGCCGCTTCACTGTTCTCTCCTGTCATATGTCCCTCGTTTACTCAACATTCATACATCGTGTCATAAACGAATGTCGATTTCTCCGACTCCTCATGTGGCAGACCTTTAATATTTGATTTATTTGATCATGCCGCGTTTTCCACGATCTACCTCTCTTTCTATTTTAGTTTACTGCATTTACATATACTTTATTAACTTTTTTTATTTAATGGATGCACTCAATTTGTAGTTAGACATTTTGAACTTACAGATATAAAATAATAAAACACGTTATATTTAACCATAGTATGGTTATTAAAATTGATGCCAACTAGTTTCGCTTGGACCCTAGGAAAACTAGTTGGCATCAATTATAATAACCATACCGTGGTTTAATGCAATGTGTTTTATTATTTCATATCTATAAGTTACTTTATTTACTATTCTCTTTTCGTTCATTCTTTTCATGTGTCCAAACTATATAAATAATCATTAAGTTATTGTGTTCATACTAGTTTGATTTGATTTGATTTCACATAATTGCATTTGATAAGCTATCATATAAAAATTTACTATATATTCATTAATCTTAGAGATCTCATTTCTACTGAATTCGTACTATGATATGTTCATCCTTTTTTTTTTATAATATATATAAATAAATAATTACAAAACTAGTCATTGCACAAAAATAAGTGAAGGAATTTCAACTTATAGAAACTGCAAGAAAGAATGCTAGATATTTCCCAAACTGCAATCAAAATGTTGATTTTGGTGTTTGGTTTCGTTTCAAGAGGAAGTTAGTTTAGCTGTTTGCAAGAAGTTTGCTAAACTACTCTTTAACTCAAAGCGAAAAGCGAAATGTAACTCCTTCAGCAAACCGGTTCGGTCACTTGAATTGGCTTTCGGAAAGTATGTACGAGTATACCTACCGAGCGTTTTCCTAAAACTAGACCTCGTTCACTTTGCTTTTAAATAGTTGATAGTATGAGAGGTCATTTTAAATTATTATTATTATGTTTTGTTGGGTCGCTCCTTACATCATTACAGCGCGAGCCAAATCGAAGTAAAGGGTATAGCTAGCATAATGATTATCATGATATGTGATAGGTAGCTAATCTGTATTCATTTTACTGTCATGTGAATTCTACACCAGACCAAAGACGTGGCAATCACGCTGCCGTTGCCTGGAATTGAACCTGGGACCTTCGGTATAGCAGTCATAGTACTCGCCACTCGGCCACAAAGTTTGTTAATCAGTGATGCGCCCAAAACAATTAAATTTGAAAATTATTATTTATATATATAACTATATACGGGATTTTTTTATGGCCTTAACGATGTTTAACTGCAGTGCGAATGACAGTGTTATAAACCAAATAATGAAAGGACCATTAAGATGGTTCGGTCACTTGAAAATAATAAATAAACAAATCATGGTAAAGAAAATATATGTAAATGACATTCTTGATGGTTGAGGTGTTGTAAAACTCCATTATTAATTTATAATAGTAAACACGATTATTTAGTGGTTTTGCTTGGATTTAATTTATATATTATACATTATATGAATTGTGACAAATGCGTTTGAGAATGCCCTCGAAAGGCGAAACAAATTTGTCACGATTTATATCAATTAAATCCAAGTAAAACCACTAAACAATCGTGTTTACTTATTATAAATTCATGTAAATGACGGCAACAGAAGTAGAAATACAGGAAGATAGTGGCATGATCAAAATGTGGCATGATCAAATTAATAAAATTTAATGCCGGCCACACGAGGAGTCAAAGAAATCAACATGCGTTCATGACACACTGTATGAATGTTGAAAGAATAGTTTAGCAGTCCATTATTTCTGCCTACCCCTTCGGCGTGATGGTTAGTTAGATAGTTTACAGTGTTTAAGAACTCCATATTAAGTATGTATTATAAAAAAAGCACAATAATGTGCGAAAAAACAATGTATGATAGAATATCTAATGATGACGTATGAAAGGAATGTAAGGTGGATAAAGGTGTCCCTAATTCAATTTAGAAAGGGTCACTAAGATGATTTGGATATATGGAACGAATGAATGAGGAAGAATGGTTTAAAAGTATTGTGAATAGAAAAGGATTAATCAGGGGATATTTCGAGAACTCGGCCGTGCTGGAGGATTTTAGTATTTTTGGCTCCGATAGATAGCTCAGATTGTTTTACCTACCGGCCGCCAGAACCAATTTGCCTCTGGTGACATCGGTGGGAAGAGAAATTAGTCTGCTAAACGCGGTCTTCTCGTAAATAAACAAATACTCTTGACTTTAGAAAGCACTTTGTCTTCCTAATGTCGAACCATCTCTAATGGGTTCCTGGTATTATGTTGAATGTATTTACATAATATTTTACCTGTATTCAATAGATGCCTTAAACACTTATGCTGTTTGTAATGTATTTTGAGTAAATAAACTGATTTGATTTGATTTGATTTTAATGGTTGGTCATGCTAGAAGCCGGAACAATCGACGTACGTGTATGACTCGCTGTATGAATGTGGACGAAGCTAGAGAGGTATGTCAGGATCAGTGGCGGTACTCCCATAGAAGCCCAGAAGCCCGACTTGCGAAATAAATTTTGAATCAAAACCTCTTCTGGCTTACAGAGGTTCAACTCTTGTGGCTATTCCTCTTACGTCTGGTGGGAACATTGTTGGAAGGTGATTTGGTGGGTTGTTAGGAAGAATCGTCCATCTACTCTGCCTATCCCTCCGAGGATATGGCGTAAGTTGGTTAGTTAGTTAAAAAAAAAAGAAATTTTATAATTTGTTTAATTATTTTATGACTTACTTGGCTTACAAAACGCATTTTTACGTTGAGTAACTAACCAAGCGCAGTTGTGATCGGAACAAGCTTTGAATTTTACCATAAACAAAATCATAAATAATTTGTATAGAAATGGGTTGAGAAAAATACAAGTTAACAGATTTTTTAACTGACAGATTTTTTAGTTCAATTTAGATACAATATCATTGATCACGAAAAACTAAATTTACATACCACCATTTGAATCTAAAGTAAATGAAAAAGTATTCTTCTTAAAAACGTATGCAGTTATTATTTTTCTATTCATGAAACAGGGTAAAAAAATTAGAATTATTTCATTGAAAATTAAGATAAATTCTTACATTTCAGTTTATCCAAAAGATTTAATATTTGATAAGTCAGTAAAAATGAGTTATTTATACTCGTATTTCATTTTGGAGGGACTGAATACTAACCTTCTAATTTTATCGGATTAAAAATATTAAATTCACATCGTTTTACTTAATTCGTATTCAAAACACGTTAAGAAGAACCCGATGAATGAATCAAGCTTCAGGCATAACTCATCTCCGGCCATTTTGTGTCCAGGATTTACAAAATGGCGGGTCGTAAAGCGCGCGAAGTGACCGTCGTGAGGCGCCACTTGTTCATGTCATATTTAAAAAGGGGACCCGCGAATACGAATACCCGTCGCGGGAAATCGAAATATTTATGGCCTTCGAACGAGGGTGCTGGAGTTTGACGGAGGATCCGATGCAGGGATCTTTAACCGTATTCGAGACTTTTTACATTTATTTTACATGTATGCACATGAACAATATTTGTTAATTTACAGCTTCCAAAATAAATTAAATCTGTAAACACCACTAAGAGGCAAGAATGGTGCCTTCAAGTATTTTGAAATTATAATTGTAACACCCGGCACCACGGAAACAACAAAAATCGGTTAAACCTTACACCAATATTGTAAGAGAAGAGAGAGATATGGTTGCTTTTAAGGCCATCACTACAAAAAAGCTTTTCAATGACAAGGTCAGCAAGAAAAAACACGTTATTTTGTTTTTAAACTTCTAGTCGATTTTGTTCCAAGCAAAGCTTCATTCAACAAACTGTTTTATAGTCATAATGTTTGGAAACTAAATTTGCTTTCAAACCCTGACGAAGCTCCGCTTGGAGCAAAATCGGTCGGTAGTTAAAAAAAAGAAAAAATTATGCTATTTTATAAAACCACATGTTGTATTGTATAAGTTAATTATAAAAATATCATACTCAATTAATTGTTTATTTCGAAAGAAATAGAACATTATGCCATTTCCTGTTTTCTTACTTATACTTGTTAAAAAATTTTCAGGTTATTATAAATTTGTTGCTCAACTTACAAATCTCTTAATGGATATATCAATAGTTTTTTTTCCCTTAAATGGATCGAAACCATAGCTATGGAATGTTTATGTATGTATATATTTTTTAATAGTCTTGAGAGTGTTATGATCCTGTCAAAAGTAAATCATTGTCATCCACGAAATAACATGCTTCGCCGTGCTAAGGCATAATTAAAGATTTGGACTCGTTTCTATCTCGGACTTCATTATAAACTATTTTATACTGTTCGATATGTAATTAACATTTGACAATACTTTAGCAATTGGAAAAATGACAACCCTGAAAAATTAAAAATAAAACTTTTAGAAAACAGACAAAAAAAAAAATATTTTGTTCAAGAATCAATAAATATTTAATAACACTGTATCACCATTGTCACCATTGTTTAAGAATGTTTTTCTACACCAAAGAAGGATGTCTGTGGACCGAAACACATTTTTGAAAAATGTTATAAAATTTTGTAAAAATACGATCTAAAACAACTAAATAACTAACTAACTAACTAACCATCACGCCGGTGTAGGCAGAGAGGATGGATCGCCACAATTCTCGCGCCTCTTCTAAATTTACAAATCGTGACATGCACGCTCGTCGATTATTCCTACTTCGAACATGGCCGCATTACAGTAATTGATTAATTTGGTCATGCCATGTCTTCCTTGGCCTTCTTCGACTTCTTTTCCATTAACACTACTTATATATATTTTTTTAACCAGTCTTCCCTCATCCATTCGTTCCATATGTCCAAACCATCTTAGTGACCCTATCTTGATTTTATTTATCACACATTCATCCGCCTTACATTCCTTTCTTTCTTCATCATTGTTTTTCCGCTCATTCTTCTTAGGGGCCTCATTTCTACTACATTTATCCTACTATCATCCTTCATCTGTCAACTCCAAGCTTCACTTTTAAACACAATGTGATTAATAAGACTTGCATTTATTTTTTTAAATATGTTTTTTAACCCAATAAATATAAAGTTGCGGCTCTCGCATTGGAAATACCTCCACGTGTCATGTACGCTTGCACCGTTACCCCTCCTCGTGCGGCTTCGATGATTTGTCGTGATGGACTCGTGTTCGGCCACGTGTACCTCACGAGGGCGCTGACTACACGCCGATAAATTGAGATGCCATCCATATTTTGCGTCCCCGATTCATTTGACACCGTCCACGGAGATGCGTCCGACATGACAATTGTGTAAACACCGGCGTATCGGCCGCGTGGGAATTATATTCCAAACATTCGGAGGCTTCATTACGCAATTATTCAATTGAATTAAAAATTCTCTGGAGGGCAATTTAAAACGACAAAACGTTTTTGGATGATTTGCATTTCAAACAAATGATTGAAATGTAATTGTGTCAGTATGGAAAATTGGAACTAAATTTGGGAGCTTTTAAATTTATATCGTTCTCCCGATGTCGTTGATATAAAACCTAATGTAAAACATACTGGAAAAAAGTAACTGAAAACTGGAAAAAAAGTTTTAAATCATAATAAAATCATTACGGAATTCTACAGCGTTGACTTGTTAATTTCTTTAATATTCACCATCACTTTGTGCTTTGGATTCATATTAGAAAACATTGCATTTTCACAAACCAAATTTGCATTTATCACAAACATATTTCTGGCAATAGATGCCCTTCCAAATTTTAGTAATAAAATGAGACAACTATCAGGTTTTAACCTTCGAATTATGTCGATAAAAATAAACTCAAAAGTGGAAAACAGTGTTTTAAATAAAAAACCTTAATTGCGTTAATAAAAAAAACTTCTGCTTAATGTTTAAAATCCAATCTTCATAGATGGCGCTAGTGTGTCAATTGAAACTAACATGTGAAGTTTGGTGTTACAGATTAACATATATAACTTCCAAAAAATTATCAGACATGGTGGTCAAAAGAAAGGTGGAATGGGGAATGTTGTATTACATAAAGCGTGCGCTTAACCCAACCAATGACAGGTCATAAGTCCTGTTAACACCTCGATCACCATATTCTGTTTCCAATTTGCATCTTCGTCTCTATTGAGATACAATTAATCCTTGAAAAAACCTTAAGTTTATCAAAAGTTTGTATTGTCTTATTACTGATCCGATTACTGACTGGTTTTACTATAATTATCCTATTAATTATGTCCCAGTGCGGTTTTACTATAATTATCCTATTAATTATGTCATACGCTCGACTATTTGCCTTTTTTTGCAAAAAAATCCAATTTTTTATCGTAGTACAAAAACACTAGGGTTTTTATTAAATATTTTAATCCTCGACATATTGAATCAAAGCCGTTCGCTTGTACAATGCGACAAATCCAAATTGACTGACGTACATAAATGAGCGTTTATGTAAGTAAGTTAACCAAGATGGGTTTCTTCATCAGAAATGATTTAAAATTGTAACCTAATTACGACGAAGATGCTGCTTCCAAAATGTTACGAGCTATCCCCTAACCTAGTTAACGCACACAAAATATTACATATGGTAAATACTTACAGACGCAAGTATGTAAATATGAAAGAAGCGTGTTCGCCCGCCTATACCAACTTCTGATTAAGTACTATTTGAGGGGAGGTTGTCTTCAGAAACTGGTATTTAATGGCGGTACATTTTTGTTTAATTTTGAGATTAAAAGGTTTCGTTTTGGGTAAATGCTTTGATAAATTTATTCGCATATGTAAACTTTATTTAGCACGCACGCACAACTTATATTTGCCCTTTTATCAGTTCAAATAGCGCGGTCGGAGTGGTTTGCGAAACCATTTCGCAACTTTCAATATTTGTTTTGCCTTTTATGTGTGTACTTCCAGCGGTTATCTTAATTTTCAATAAATGTTTTGAAAATTAATGCTCAGTAGAAGTACTTGGGGGTATTCTCAACAGGTTTACGTTTCGTTTGAGGGACTCTAATATTATGCCCAAGAATAATGAGTGGCGATTCTTAAACACGGACTCTTTTCAGGATATAACATTTTTATCATTTATATCTTCTTCTTCCTGACACTATCTCAACTCATCGTCTGTATTGACTGTTGGGGTCGGCTCTTCTCGATCTCAGGCTGTACTTCGCACGGCTCTGAGTATTGCCCTCACTCAAACCATTTCTTCGTGAGACGCTATTGCACTGAATCATCCATGTGTTCCTGGGTCTTCCTCTAGATTCACAGGCAGAGCTCTATTTACTATGAGGTCTGGTGGTCTCCGTTTTATATGCTCGTACCATCTCACCTGCCGTTCTTATAGCTATTTGTATAATTTATGTATATTTTCATATTCATATTTATTGGGTTTTGTACATTGGTGAAATGTTTTGTACTAATATTGATGAAAACTTCCGATTTCCAAAGTTCAATTGAGAATAAATATGTATCACTTTTATTGATTATTATCAATTGCTTGCAAAATAGCGTACAAACAAATATTAAATTCATTTTCACAGTTTAATAAATCATCTTACGTGTTTCATAAATTCAAAAGCACCATACTGTATAATACACTGAAGCGAGCAAAGGAAAATGAACATATTAATTGTTTATTGAACATAATTAAAATAATTTAAAAAAAATTCTAGAATTAAAATAAAATTTCTAGAAAACAGACCATTTCATTGGTATTAATTATGAAAATGAAAAGATTTTTTCACCTAAAATTTCTTTTCGAATATAATACACTTAACAAGACAAATTTGAGAACCAACCTGCCTTTGATAAAACCAGGGTAAATAACATTTAAAAACCTGAATATATTCGCTTTGTCATTTTTTTAAATCTATGTAAAAAATATTATTTATTGAACAATGATGTAAAACTCCATATTAAGTAGTTTATACAAATTAATATATTTCTAGAAGTATTATTATTATTTATGGGAAAAGATGGTTTCGTCTTTTTAAGACATCATCAAATGTGATACACAAAACATTTGATTTTGTGATTTAGAATTGCAGTCATTCCCATAAAATATAATAGACGTTTTCTAAATGCTTAGTGTCGAGCTTACTGATGTTACGCATATGTATGTCCTCGTATTAAATGTGTTAAAAACATTTTTTAAAAATGAACTTTTCTATGAACTATTTGATGGCTTCATTTACTTAAACTTTAAACACCTTTATCACCTCGATCGTAAGGACGAAAAACAAGGATGGGTTATGCTGCCTACAGGAGATATCTCCACCGGTATCTGTCTAACGCGGCAGTTTTCCAGACAGTTTCCCCCCGAAATCACCTCTATTGTATATTATCATAAAAAATCTACTTAGCTATCATTCATAGGGATCTTATTAGCTTTCTCTTGAACTTTTTATTTTAAAGTAACCATAAATCAACTCCATTTTGTGATTTATTCAACAATAAAAATCTAGCATACAAGTGTAAAGATATCATAATAATGTCTGGGGCCTTTCTTTTTAAAGTTTCAAACACTTTATTTTCCAGGAATGTATATTGTGTGAGCCTCGGAGATGTCACCTACGTCGTCGCTTACATTCGGCGAGGACAGATTTTCAGGCGTTAGTTCTGAAATATTTTTCAACTGATCCTTAAGGATTTTATATGGATATCGCAGACTTATTTATTCATCCAATGGAAAACACGCTCTTTTGAGTGGTGTGGGAGGCGATTTATTCTGAATGACAGTGGAGTTAGATGGGGTTTTCATATTTTTATTATATTGTTAAAAATTCTAAAAAAGATATCTGATTATAAATTGTAATACGGACTTATCGAACGCTAAGGCATTAACACTGTAGAATTCCATAGTAAAATACTTAGGAAATTAAAAAACTTTGTTAAATCCACTATTTAATAAAAAATATTTATTCGTTTGAAACCCTAAATATTGTTCTTTATTGTATATTTATTAATTATGATGTGGTAAGTATTTGTGTGATAGAGTGCTGAATGCAGGTATAAGAAGTGAATCCAATGCAAATAAAATAATTATGAGCCCAATATTGGAAAAAATATACGTTAACAATTTGAATAAATTTAGAAAAACAGGCACACATTCCAACAATAAACTATTGCAAAATTACGTAAGACCTACGGCAATCGCTTTGGCATTCTGTTGACATAATTTGCATGATCAAGGATAAAATATGCCTTTTAAATGAATATTTAGGTATATATGTTTGATATGGTATATAGCTTGAATCATAAAGTTTTACGTGAAGAGAAAACTTGACACTTGAAACACGAATGTTTGAAAAGTTTGTTAACTTTTTATTATAAAAAAGTTAAGCTCAAAATGTTATCTTGAATCATGAGAATTTAAACAAAGTTTTAAATATGAAATTAAAATATTAATATTCAAATATAAGAAAAATAAACTTGAAACATGATACTTGGAATATGAAGCTTGATACTTGAATCATTTTTTGTTTGAATCATGATTAAAACATTATGCTTCAGCACTTAAAGTTTGAATCGTGATTATTTTCACTTTAAGATTGAAACACGAAGCCTGAGACATATAGCTTAAAACATAAGCTTAAAACATAAAGCTTGAAGAATAAAGGTTGTAACACGAAGCTTGAAGCTGAAAGGGTTGGATGTAGGTACCAAAATGAGTAGAGTGTCAGTAAGCTGTCTCTTGTATGCGGATGACGCTGTCCTACTTGCAGACGACGAGCATGAACTACAAGTCCTGGTGAATAGTATGTATGAGGTATGCATGAGTCATGATCTGATGATGAATGTTAATAAGTACAAGGTAATGATTATTGAAAAAGAAGAAATCATGACAGTCTGCAACATTAGCATGAATGGTGAAAATTCGGAGCAAGTAGATGAATTCGTGTATTTGGGTAGTAGTGGAGAGGGATACTGAAAGAAGGGTTGAGGCAGACAACAAAGTGAATGGTGCACTTATCGCAAACTAAAACCTACCCCAAAGAGCCAAAATGGCAGTGCACAATGGTGTTCTTGTACCAACCCTTATGTATGGAAGCGAAGCATGGAACTGGCAAAAGAAGATGAAGGTAGGATAAATGCAGTAAAAATGAGATCTCTTAGACGAAGGTGTGGATACTCTGAATATAAGTAGTGAATGCGGTGCGAATGATGGTGATAACAAAATAATTAAAGAATCATAAAGATGGTTTGGACATATGGAAAGAATGAATGAAGAAATAATGGTAAAAAAATTGTATAATATGTTAACGATGTAAATGGAACCAGAAATAGAGAAAGACCGAGGAAAACGTGGCACGATCAAATAAATCAAATATTGAATGTCGGCCATGTGAGAAGTCAGAGAAATCGACGCCCGTGCATGACACGATGTATGAATGTTGGGGAATCGAGGGGAATATGTCAGGAAAGAAAAGTGTGGCAGTCCATTATTTCTGCCTAACCCATGGATGGTTAGTTAGTTAGCTTTTTTTTAGAAATTAAGGATAAACCATGCTTCAAATAATTAAAAGCTTGCACCGCCTGTGTGACATAACATTGACAAGGGGTATGTGTTAGGGTTCATTAGAGAACCACTAGAAGTAAAAATGATCGGAGACTAAAGACTTTCCGAACAAAATCCATTTAATCCTTTTGAAGGACTGATTACAACACCCTTGCGTACGGATAGACTTTGACTCACTAAAAATTATATTCTGACGTTAAGCAGATTTTAAAATTCATGTAGAAAAATACCTTTACAACTCACGATCTGTTCAAAGTATTCATCGCAAATGAATAAGTCTCCATTAAAGCAAAGATGAGCGTCTTCAATGGCATTATTACATCAAGCCTCATTTACACAAATAAACCGTGGAACTGGCAAAAGATCGATGAATCTTAAAAAAGAGACATCTTAAGTAAATGTATTCTAAATATATGTATAATACAAATATAGATATTTCAACTAAAGCAAAGATGGCAGTACATAATGGAATTTCTAGTGCCAACCCTTATTTATGGAAATGAAGTTTGGACCTGCCAACAAATGATGAAAGTAGGATAAATGACGTAGAAATGAGATTTCTGATAATAATGTGCGGGAAAACGATATATGATAGAATACCGAACGACGAAATAAGGAAGAAATGTTAGGCAGATGATTGCATCATAAGTAAAATTAAAAAAAATTATCTCTGAGATGAGTTGGACATGTAGAACGAATGGACGAGAAAAAAATAGTTAAAATGTTGTAACTAGCAGTGTGAATGGAAAGAGAAGTCGTGGAAGACCAAGGAAAGCATGGCATGACCAAATTAATCAAATATTGAAAGGCCACCACATTCGAAGTCGGAAGAATCGACGATCATGCATGTTACAATGTATGAATGTGGAGGAAGCTAGAGAGGTATGTCAAGACAGCGCGGTGTAGTGATCCATCCTCTCTGCCTACCCCTCCGGAGAGACGGCGTGACGGTTAGCTTAGTTTAGTTTTATAACACAAAAAATATTTGATATTTCATGGTAAATAATAAAAAGAAATTGTTAAAATATTTTTTAATAAAATTACTTTTACTTATGACCGGTTTTGATAGTGTTTTTCACACTAGAAGATGACAGCGAACTGCTGAAACCGATCGAAGACGCAAACATTAGTGGATTTCAACTACTCGTATATAAACATTTAAAAAAGATTTTTTACTATTAATTTTTATTATTATTATTAACAAATAACAAACCATCACGCCGTTTCATTTTAAGGATAGGCAGAGAGAATAAGCCGCCACAACACTATATTGTCATACCTCTATAGGTTCCTCCAAATTCTTACAAAAGTCACAGACACACGTAGCTTCTTCAGACTCCTAACTTGGCAAAATGTGATTAATTTGATGACATATTTTCCTTAGTCTTCCTCGATTATGCACTCCATTCATAACCTTAACCATCGGTTGGCGAAACAGCTGTCACGACACTCAAAGTGGGTTCAAGCCTGGACACGACCAGATTCCTTCTTCATAATAATGAGCTATTTTCTGCTCACAATGAAGATTGTAAAATAAATTCTAATATCATTGATTAAAATCCTTGATATTAGTCTTTTTTATAAAAAAAGAAGAAAAAAAAAGCAGTGTTTTAAATTTTAATAGTAATGAATATATATTTACTTTTAGCATCTTGACATCGACATTCTACATAAGCAAATGTATTGCTGTGATAGTAAATAAAACTATTTCAAGGCCCAACCATAATTTATTATATTAAGTTAAATTGAACTGAATAAATATCAATTCGCATTAGAACCGACCCATATCTATGAAAGAACGAATCGGCCGTCATGTCTCTATTGGGAATGGCTTGATCTGGGTGCGACCCTTTTGCCAAAGTGGCCATAAATTACCTTCTCGCTCTCGCACCTGTCGATCCGGCCTGGAGTCAACTATTTATGGCTTTTAAAGCCTTATTAAGACCCATGGGATTGCGCTGGACGACCCCAAACGTGACGAATTAAGAAGAAAAAAATACTCTGTAGTGAGAATAATATGACCTTTTTGTTTAATTGCCTCAGTACAATTAATTGGTTATAACTGCTAAATCGAAACATGTGAACGGCGTTAGTGAATCCAGTAAAAATTCGGTTATATCATCACAAATTAAATACATGTATTATATCTTCCTTCTACTTCTTCTTCCTCAGCCTATTACCGTTTACTCCTGGACAAAGGCCTCCTCCATTCGCTTCCATGTCACTCTGTCTTGTGCAGACTGCATCCAGGTTATTCCGACTTGTCTGTTCAAGTCATCCTTCCACCGTAGTTGCGGTCGCCCTGCACTTCTCCTTGCCGTCCACGGTCTCCAAGTCAGCAGACTTCTTGTCCACTTTTCATCTGAGCTTCTGGCTATGTGACCTGCCCATTGCCATTTTAGAGTCGCCACCTGGTGGATGACGTCAGTGACCTTTTATCGTTTATGACTCTGTCTCATAGGCTTATTCCTAACATGGCTCTTTTCATGGCTCTTTGGGTCACTCGTAGTATCTCGGCACTTTGTTTGGACAATGTTACAGTTTCAAGACCATAAGTACCAACTGGCAAAACTTTCATAGACTTTTCGATTCAGGTTGATCGGTATTTTCCGGTTTTTAAGGATGTAACCCATGTTTCCGAAAGCTGCCTAGCTTGATCCAATTCTTCTTCTTTTAAGCTCTGCGGTTTGGTTATCTCTTGAATGGTAATCTCTATGCATACTCTTGGACATTCTCAATTCTGCTGCCATCCACGTTGATTTCAAGCATTTCCTTGCCCATCATCTTGGTCTTTGCCAGGGTGATGGACACGGATTATATTATAATATATATAGTACTTAAAAAGGAAGAATGTCAATTATTTTGTGACAATAATGACAGCGGCGAGAAATTGGAGCAAGTTACCGAATTTATTAATCTGGGAAGCATGTTCACAAGAGACGGAAAAATTGAGAAAGACATGGAAAGGAGGGCGGTGCTGGAAACAATACAAATGGTGCACTTAAAATCATCCCTGCAAATAGAAATATATCAACTAAAGCATAGATGGTAGTGCATAATGGGGTTCTAGTACTGTCTTACGGAAGTGAAGCTCTTAGTCGGCAGAACAAGGATGAAAAAAGGATAAATGCCGTAGAAATAAGAGCAAGAGAGAATACTATGAAAGGAATGTAAGGCGGATGAATGTATCCTAAATTAAATTTGAAAAGGATCACTAATATCTTTTGAACATATATGATGACGAATAGTTGAAAAGATATATCGGCGGGCGTGTGTATCACGATGTGTGAATGTAGAAAAGGGGCCAGAGTTATATCAGTTATGTTTGTAATAAACCATTTAAGAAGGGATAAATTTCTTCTCCTATCTATATGTTTATATGTTCAAACCATATTAGTGACCCTTTTCTAATTTAATTTAGGACGCATTCATCCGCCTTACATTCCTTTCATATTTCTCTCCTCCTCTTATTTATCATATTTTTATCCTTCTTCTACCGACTACAAGCTTCACTCCCATACGTAAGACAATACTGGAACCCCATTGTGCACTACCATCGCTTCAGTCGATGACTTTAAGTGCACCATTTATTATACCTTACTGCTCCGGGGAAAAAGCATGATGGTTAGTAGTTAGTGAAGCGAGTTAAACTTATGATAATCAATATATTTAGATTGGTACTTTTGAAGTTAATTGGAAGCTTAATTTACATATATACTCCTACGAGCGCATATGTAAACGCATAAGTTGTTGTCTCATATTTAGATACATATGCTTTGAGCTCTTGTGATTGTCTATACATTACCTCACCTATCAATCTCTGACTAATCTTATCATTAGTTTCTGAACTCAAACAGGAGGGCAAACGCGGACTAGTTTATACATACATCAATATTATAGCATTAAGTCAAACATTCGATATGAAACAAGATACTGAATGTGGTTAAGATTACGAAAGGTTACCAGGTATAATTAATTTCTTCCCCACATATTTAAATCATTCACAATTTTTCATAAAATACAACACAGAAAATCTTTATAACATCTGTCAGATGATGTAAACAATTTTATAATATTTTATGTATTATATGTATCTTTATAATAAATTGGATAATTTATAGAGCTCCATTTTTATGAATTACTCATCTCAAAGGCGCTGTAGAAGATGTTTCGTTTTATCAACTAGATAAAAATGGAAGAACTGGTTGTCCAAAACATGTCTATGTAATTTAAAAAAAATAATGTAAGTGTTGTATAAACAAAGTGTTTAAAAAAATAAAATAGAAATAAAGTAATTACGACACAAAGTATAGCGAATATAGAAGAAATACAACACTGTTTAAATGACATACTGAAATCATGAAAAATCCAACAAAAAAATATTGTATAAAATATCTATAAAAATGCAGCTTTCTTTAATTACGCGTTTCTGAAGACGTTTTCTACCACAAAATGATTTCAAGTATTAAAATGTTTTTAATTTATATTTCTCCGTTCTCGAATTATATTTACCTTTACGAATAAGTGGTTATATCGCAGTTTGACGTTTTCACAACTGGCTGACTACACAAGTACTCACAATAGTTCGGTATGGTGAATATACCGTCCGTCTCCAAGCTGAACCGAAATCTATCCCTTCTCAGAACACTTTGAAGGTTGCCGTCCTATTGATATGATAAATATTCGCCCAGAGCTATTCGGATATGATTATAAACTCCGTCTCCAGGAAAATGTATTGAAGAAGATCACTCAACTGTGAAATTGATTACAGGAATAAATAATACACATAAGGGTAACGAGTTTTTACATTATAAATCAGCCTCCCTCTTATTACCGAAGGAACGCCGTTGTTGTACAAGATGTCCCAAATTGTTTTACATATCCTTTGCCACAAAGATCGAAGATCAACCAAATAATTTATATTCAGAACCAAAAAATCGAATGAATAAAAACAGACCTACAAGAAACAGATAAAAAAGATACGTTATTAATTGTAATATTACATATATACATAATAAATTATATCATGATATGTTATGGTAACATAATTTTCATCAATTTCTGTTCTAATCAAACGAAGTAAAAACAATTATTTACAAATTTATTCACATTTACTGTCTTAAGTTGAGTTTAAGTGTCTTAAATTTTCTGAATATTCTGAATTCTTATAAAATCACATTTTTATTACAATGAAAATTTAAAAATAAAAAAGTAAAAATATTAAGTTGAATGCTACTAAGGTTAGTGAAACCTGAGTAGAATTTAAAATAATATATAGTATAAATATTTTTGTATTATTTTTTTTTGTTTTCATTGTTAACAATGAACGTCTACCGTGAACTTTCAAATAACAACATTAATATCCATTATATATCATAAGTTGTGATTTATAATAAGACAGGCAAAACATATCATTCACATAATACATTTAGACGTATGTGTGCTAGAACGATATACGACAGAATCACAAATGATGATATAATAAAGGAATGTAGAGCGGAAGAAGGTATAATGATCAAAATTATTAAAGGATCGCTTGCATTGGTCCGGACATATGGAGCGTGAGAAAGTATACGTTAATGATGTGAATGGAGCACAGAGTCGAGGCAGACCGAGGAAAACATGGCATGACCAAATTAATAAAATTTTAAAGGTTTGGTCAAAATTTTAAAGTCCGAAGAATCGACGTGCGTGTATGACTCGTTGTATGAATGTGGAGGAAGCTAGAGAGGTGTACAAGGATAGAGTAGTGTGGTGGTCCATTTTCTCTGCCTACCCTCACGGGAAAACGGGGTGAGGGTTTGTTGTTATTGTTGTTATATATTTGAAAAAATATAAAAGTGTGAACCTTTGAAACATGCTGAGATAAATAAATTCAAACGTAGAAAAACAGGTGTTTTAATATTATTTTTTCAAAATTTAATTGCACAGTGTAAACGTCTTAAGTATATCAAAAATAAAAAATAAAAGTAACAAATGAAATATATTAAAATCTGAATTCAGTGAAACATAAAATAATGCAATATGTAAAGTGTAATGTGTGAGATTTTAAAGAGTGTGTTAATTCTATATGACATCATATCATGTTTGAATACTGGGACACCGTACACACACTAAACAAATTTTCATTTTCAAGTTTTTTCCACCTATCCTTTAACGGAGTGAGACGAGAAAATTTACCGTGGGTAGATCCATCACCCATATCGTATTACCAACATATCGTCGTTATTACGAGTCTTATTATAGGGGGTGTGTGCAGATAGAGGATGCTAAGATTAAACAAGAACGCTCGCTTACGGTTCCATCTCTGCCGAAACAGCGAATAACGATATTGCTCTCAATATTTTCAATAAAAAACTTATTTGAATAATCTAGGAAATTGAATAAATATATTGAAGAGTCATACCTATAAAAAATATGTACATTGTTTATTTGGTACAAATGTTACGTAGTGAAGTGATATACTAGTATATGTAGGTATTTATTATATATTTTCTTCTATATACGCCATACTTTGTGTTGTTATGATCTTCTTCTTCTTCTTGTGCCGTGTCAGGTCCCCCCGACGTTGGCGATCACTCCGGCGAAAACCTCCCTGTCCTGCGCTGCCCGAAACAGGTCATCCACCGTCCTCATTCCGGTCCACTCTCTAATGTTGCGCAGCCAGGACATCTGTTTTCTGCCAACTCCCCGTCTTCCCTCTATCTTGCCCTCCAATATAAGTCGGAGGAGGCGGTACTTTTCTCCACGCAGCACGTGACCCAAATATGAGACCTTTTTCACTTTGACATTCGACAACAGCTCTCTCTTGGCTCCGGCTCTCCTAAGTACTTCGACGTTACTGACCTTTTCGGTCCAAGGTATACGAAGCATTCTTCTGTGTATCCACATTTCGAATGCTTCTAACCGATTCATTACGTTCACTTTTAGAGTCCATGTTTCACTTCCGTATAATAGAGCTGACCATATGTAAGCTTTTATCATTCTTTGTCGAAGTTTAAGATTTAAATTATCGTCACAGAAGAAGGGTCTCATCTTATTAAATGCAGCACGTGCGACTTCTATTCTACATTTTACTTCTGTATCTGGGTCGAGTGTTTTAGTAATGATACTGCCGAGGTATTTAAACTGGTCAGCCATTTCGATATTTACTCCTTTTAGTCGCAAAGATGATCCAGAATAATCAAGTCTTCCAAACGACATCCACTTGGTCTTAGCGACATTTATTGTCAAACCCAATTCTTCTCCAGCCGTGTCAATCTTATTTAGGAGCTCTTGGAGATCAGGTATACTTTCAGCCAATATGACTGTATCGTCAGCATATCTGATATTATTTATAATGACTCCATTGATCTTCACTCCAAGGCTAGAGTTTTCTAGAGTTCTTTGGAAAATTTTATTGGAGTACAGATTAAACAATAGAGGTGACAGAATACAACCTTGTCGAACTCCTCTTTGTATAGCTATAGCCTCTGTATTTCCACTTCCATATCTGATCTTTGCCGTTTGACACCAGTAGAGGTTTCTTATGAAATTCAGGTCTTTGGAGTCAATGTTACAGTCTTTGAGCATCTCCATGAGTGTCGTGTGCCTTACCCTGTCAAACGCTTTTTCATAATCGATGAAGCATGCAAACACCTCTTTGCGTTGATCTCGACACTTCTGTAGCAGGACATTGACTGCCAGTAGCGCTTCTCTGGTTCCGAGTGCATTTCGGAATCCGAATTGTGTGTCATCTAGATCTTGCTCGCACTTGTTTCTTATTCGGGCATGTATAATTTTAAGAAACAGTTTTAGTACATGACTCATTAGGCTAATCATGCGATAGTCATAACAATTCTTTGGGTGCTGCTTCTTAGGTAAGGTGACAAATATCGATTTCAGCCATTCTTGGGGGATAATCCCTGTGTCATAAATCTTATTAAATAGCCTCAGCAGGTAGTGAATATTTTCCTCCTTAATCAATTTCAATAATTCCGCAGGGATTTCGTCAGGACCACATGCTTTTCTGTTAGGAGAAGTTCTGATGGCCTGTATAACTTCAGATCTGAGGATGGAGGGTCCCTCTAATTCACCGTCAATTGTGAAGTCAGTTCTATTATCTTTGAATAACTTTTCAATGTGATCTTCCCATGTCTTAAGGATTTCTTTTTCATCCAATATTAATTTATTGGAATCGTCCATCAGACATGTGGGTGTAGCCTTCCTTGTTGTCCCAGATATTTCCTTTACTTTTTTGTGAAGCCCGAATGCATTGTGGGCATGATTGAGACTTTCAAGTTCTTCACATTGACGCTTCATCCATTCCTCTTTGGCCTTTTTGATTTCCCGTCTTATGGTACGTTGCAGGTTTCTATAATGTGTATCATCCCTCATAGCCTTCCTTCTTTCTTCCATAAGAGAGAGAATGTGATCCGTCATCCAATTTTTATTTTTAGCCGTTCTCTCGGCCTTTAAATGATTAGTGCAGACATCTGTAAATACCGATTTCAAATTATCCCAATGTTCATGGACCGTCTCGTCTGCGACTGCTAGTTCCCGTAATTTGCTATTAAGTTCTCCGGATACTCTTTCCTTCACAGTTATGGATTCCAGTTTTCCTGTATCTATTCTCTTAACGAATTTTCTCTTGGGCACCGTTTTCAGTTTTAGAATGAGATTCGCGACAAGTGGATTGTGGTCGGATCCAACATCAGCTCCCGGATAGGTGGTAACTCTCTGAATACAATTTCTAAATCTGTGGTTAATTAGAATGTAATCAATTTGATTTCTAACAATATTATGTGCAGTTCCGTCTTGAGGTGACCTCCACGTGTAAAGTCTGCGCTTAGGTAATTTAAACCATGTGTTCATTATTATCATATCATTCTCTTGGCAGAATTCGTAAAGTCTTTCTCCCCTCTCATTACTTTGTCCCAGCCCGTATTCCCCAACAATGTTTGTCCTTGGCCTATCTTGGCATTGAAGTCACCAATTATCATATTAATTTCACCTCCTTTCAAACTGTTAACCGTGTTGGACAGTGATTCATAAAACTTTTCAACCTCATCATCATACCTCGCCTCAGCCGTTGGTGCATACACCTGTATAATGTTGATGTCACACGGCTGACTATGAAGTTGTAACAATACAATCCTGTCCGAGATGGGAACAAAGTTTTTGACATATTTTATGTATTCTGCGGTGACCAGTACTGCAACTCCATTTCTGCGGTTTCGATCTTGCAGATCACTTCCAGAGTAATACAGATTTCCTTTTTCATGTTGGAAAACTCCAGAACCAGTCCACCGCAACTCACTTACTCCAAGGATATTAACATTCAATCTATTCATCTCCTGTATTGTGTTGTCTAATTTTCCTGCAGCAAAAAGGCTTCTAACATTCCACGTTCCTAGCCGTAAGTTGAACTTCACTATTTTGAGCCGGGAGATTCTTCGCACCCCCTGCCCACTGAAGGGCTGCCCGGGACTAGGGGCCGTTGCTTTGGGTTTTCTCGCCATAGTGATTTCCTGGGAATGATAATCAGAGTGGTTTCCCGTTGCCTTCTCTGATGGGTTTTTCTGTAGGGGTCACCTTCCCTTAGCTGGGGGGGGGGGGTCCGGTTTTGTGGCGCCGGACACTCGCCATTCATCCTCTCCCTATCTGCTATGGCTGTTGTTAATGCCAGTGGCCACATTGCCCGGGGCTCGCGGGGCCTTAGAGACCACTCGTGGACGCTAGGGAGTAGGACTATTGGTAGTGTTGCTGATGGAATGCAACTGTGGCGTTACACGGCATTTTATAGGCACATATTTTCCAGCGGAATATGCACCACCGTGACCCTACCAAACTTTGAGCCCCAATTAGAGCCCCAATTGAGAGTTGTTATGATGGTTTATTTATTCTTTTATCTACACTTTGCATATACAACACTTATATTGAAAAATAAAATTATATAGACATGTTTGGGACAAACAGTCATTATTCAGTAAAGATACAAATTTATAAAAATAAATGCGGTAGAAATGAGATCTCTTAGATGAATGTGTGGATACTCTGTGTATGATAGAGTGTCGAATAAAAATATAAGAAGTGAATGCGGTGCGAATGATGGTGTCATGAACAAAATAATGAAAGGATCATTAAGATGGTTTGGACATATGGAAAAAATGAATGAAGAAAGAATGGTAAAAAAATATATGTTAATGATGTAAATGGAACCAGAAATAGAGAAAGACCGAGGAAAACGTGGCACGATCAAATAAATCAAATATTAAATGTCAGCCATGAGAGGAGTCAGAGAAATCGACGCGCGTGCATGACACGATGTATGAATGTTGAGGAAGTGAGAGAAATATGTCAGGAAAGAAAAGTGTGGCAGTCCATTCTTTCTGCCTACCTCTTCGGGGAGGATGTTTGATGATAACATCTGTCAGATCATATAAACAACAACAATTTTATAATATTTTTATAAATATGTATCTTTACTGAAGAAGGACTGTTTATCCGAAACATGTCTACTTAATTTATTTTTTTAAATATAAGTGTTGTATGTACAAAGTAAATAAAAAAGAAAAATAGAAATAAATTTATCATATTCGGAAATTGAGAGCATTATGTCAGGACAGAACAGTGTGGCGGTCCATTCATTCCACCTACCCTTCCGGGGAGATGGAGTGATGGTTAGTTTAATAAAAAATTAATAAGAAATAAACTTATTTTTATAAAGTTAGATTTAAGAAATATAAATATATTATGTTTTAACTGAGTTATCTTTATCTATTCGAAATGATACGATCAAGTGTTTACACATTTATCGTGAGTCTTAAGTACCGGAGAAATGATACGATTATTAAAAGGGTCGGGACAAGAAAGTTGCCTACCGTGTGGAAGTAAAATATAAAACACCCAGGGTCCCTGGAGACAATATAAAGTCGGCCAAACTTTTCACCACAATGGCAAAAGAAGTGAAAATGAAGATGATTCAATGGGTAGGCTTGAAACAGAAAATATTACTTACGTTTAAAATTTATTAAGGATTAAGGATTAATACTAGGGAAATTATATTGTTTTTTTAAAAGGACAATTTATACAACGCTTAAACATCCACTTTTTTTGGTAATTATTATTCGAAAGTTGAATATTGAACACGACATGTTTCGGAAAGCACCAAATATTATATCAAAATGGGTGTCGCACGAAAAGAGACCAAGAAATAGATGGGTGGACTCCGTGGAAGAGGACTGGGAGAAAAATGAAAGGTCAGGAAAATGAAGAGACTTGGCCTGGAACATAAGCCAATATAGAACTGTTGTGAAGAAGGCCAAGTCGCACACCGGGATGTAGCGCCGAGAAGATGAAGAAGAAGATATAATACTTTTTTGTTTTTGGGTAACTTATTTTAAAAATAAAAATAAACCTTTAAATAAGACATTGTCTGCTAAACTATTTCATATTATTAAAGCCCTTCAGAATTTTATTCGCATTGCATTCTCGTCATAAATTTAATATCCTGTTCCTCGCAGTTTAGTGTCACGCTAGCCTGGTATAAATGTAAGACGGTCTGAAATAATTTGAACAGTAAACGCTGAACCCTCGTAATGCACCCAGGGAAATTATTGTATCTGACATAACTGCACAAAATGATATATTTATTGTGACATTTTTATGATCAAACTTGAAGCGGAACAACATACTCGTAGTACATCTTAAAACTCCGCCAAGACGAAACAAAGCGACGTTAAATTTGATCATTTTTATTTTACGAAGAATAAACAATTTTCGAAGACTGTGTTGCTAACAATGTGATATGCGCATACTCTCGTCTTTCCTTGTCCATGTTATGTACGTTGGCTTATTTTACGACAGGTTTGAAATAAACTTTTTATAGCCGGGAAAAAGGTTATACCAAGTTTTTATCAATTTCGTCGTCGAATTTACAGAAAGAATTATTTTATCAGTAGATGATATAACCTATAATTGAAAATTTATCGTTCAAATATTTCATAATTTTATTATCGTAATAAGTAACTGTTACTGAAATAAGCGAAATATTGAATAAATCAATGGATATTTAACTTTGATTTGAATGAATTTTGTAAGTCTGCAACATTAGCGTGAATGGTGAAAATTTGGAGCAAGTAGTTGAGTTTGTGTATTTAGAAAGTATGTTTACAAGAGATGGGAGAGTGGAGAGGGATATTGAAAGAAGGGTTGGGGCAGGCAACAATGTGAATGGTGCACTTAAAGTTGTCATCGCAAACAAAAACCTATCCAAAAAAGCTAGAATGGCAGTGCACAATGGTGTTCTTCTACCGACCCTTATGTATGGAAGCGAAGCATGGAACTGGCAAAGGAAGGATGAAAGTAGAATAAATGCAGTAGAAATGAGATCTCTTAGACGAATGTGTGGATATTCTGTGTATGATAGAGTGTCGAATGAAAATATAAGAAGTGAATGCGGTGCGAGTGATGGTGTCATGAACAAAATAATGAAAGGATCATTAAGATGGTTTGGACATATGGAAAGAATGAATGAAGAAAGAATGGTAAAAAAATTATATGTTGATGATGTAAATGGTACCAGAAATAGAGGAAGACCGAGGAAAACGTGGCACGATCAAATAAATCAAATATCGACGCGCGTGCATGACACGATGTATGAATGTTGAGGAAGCGAGAGAAATATGTCAGGAAAGAAAGGTGTGGCAGTCCATTCTTTCTGCCTACCCCTTCGCGGAGACGGTGTGATGGTTAGTTAGTTAGTTATCTTAATTATATTTTTAATTTAAAAATTGAGAATTTCAATATTATATAATAAAATTGTTGTAATAAGTTTGCTGTTTTTGATAGAAGTTATTATAATATTACTCAGTTTAATGATAAATCAAATACTTTTTTCATTTATAGAATATTTACCAAGATTTTGGTTTTAATACCTCCCAACTGGGGTTACCCGTTCTAGGCAGGCATTTTTCAGCAACCTTAATGGACAAAAAATATAAAAAATGGAGGGAACAAATGGAGGACGAGAGGAACACAAAATATTGTATCTTAAAGTGTATTAATTATAAATCAGTGGTCTCCTTTGATATATTAACACCATTTTAAAATTATTTACTAATGCACACAAGTGTTGGGAAAATACACAGTGCTTTTTAATTTATTCAAATGTGAATCCACAACACAAGGCTTATTTACTTATTAAAAAAAAAATGGTTGTTTGTTTCGAGTATTGTACGTTTATTGCCCTTTTATAACTGTCGGTGTTCTTATGATCATTCTGTTTCATTTCACTTATTTGAATTTTGTTTTACAGTTTTTAACTAACTAACTATCCCGCTGTCTCCGTTCACGAAGGAGTATGCAGAAAGAATTAACTGCCACACTGTTCCTTACTGACATGCTTCTCTCGCTTTCTCCACATTTAAACATCGTGTCACTCACGCATGTCAATTTCTTTCCTTAACTCCTCAAGTGTCTGACATTTAATTATTAATTGATTTGATCGTGCACGTTTTTCTAGATCTCCCTCTATTTCTTTTTTTGTTAACGTCATTAACTTATAATTTCTTTGTCATTCTTTCTCGAAAAATATATTCTCGTTTTTCAATATCATATACGAGAATCATCAAATATATTCACATTATATTTTAATAAATGTTGTCGTTCACTACGTATATGAAACCATTTACAGAAATTTCAAAAATGCTAACTGTGTTCTAATTTCAAAGATCTATAGAAATACATAGTAATAAAAGTTACGTTAAAAAAATCTGGATACGTGCGTTGCTATTTTTTCAATAGAAATTCTTCGTGAATTTATAACAAACTTACGACATCTGAGAATTCATGGTTGTGCATTCCGCCTTCCATGATCCGCCATGTCCCGATGGTCACCAGTTAAATGACCCCAATTTTTACAAGTCGAGCGCATTACGGAGAGCCTCCGTGAAATATGAGGAATATGTCTCGGATATCGCGAGTATGTAAATTGTTCAAATAGCGTTTCGGCAAAACGGAGAGAGAAGCTAGAGAGGGTGATAGATGGCGCCACTCTCCACAAACTTCGCCGGAAGTGGTGGGAACCCTTTTACCAGCGAAATGTTATGGGGATTTTATGCGTCCTTTCCAGACATTTCACACCAATGCCGCGGAAATACAAAGCGGCCTCGCAGGGGCCCGAGGACCGGCCGCTTATTTTCTCAAAACTAATTCATCGCAAATGAATAAAACATTTCGATGCATACAAACTTACACATTATACGTAAATGGGCGGAAAATCTTCCATCTCTCGATGGCCTATCCTCTAAAATTTTACTTTTTATATCACTATTTTATTTGTAAAAAGCCTTTTTCGACGACCTTTAAAAATCAAACCCATTTAAAGTTAACTAACTTACTAACTTTCTTACCATTACACCGTCTCCCTTTCATATTTTTCACATACTTTTCTCACTTCCTCTACATTCAAACACCATGTCACGCTCACACGTCTATCTCCGACTCCTCATGTGACCGACATTTAATATTGGATTGATTTGATCGCGCTACGTTTTTTCGGCCTTCCTCTATTTTTCTAGCTCCATTCGCGTCGTTTACTTATAGCTTCTTCATCATTATGTCTTCATTCATTCTTTCCATGTGTCCAAACCATCTTTACGACCCATTTCGCTTTTATTCGCACCGCATTCACTTCTTATATTTGCAATTGACACGCTATCAAATACACATTGTCTTAGAGATCTCATTTCTACTGCATTTATTCTGCTCTCATTCTTCCTCTGCCAATTTTCACGCTTCGCTACCGTACATAAGGGTTGGAACAAGAACTCCACTGTGAACAGTCATTTTACATATAATGTTGGAATTCCGATGATAAGATCAAAATATTGTACTTGTAAGTGAAGCTTGGAGCTGGCAAAAGGATGAAAGTAGGATAAATGCGGTAAAAATGAGATCAATAAGAAGAATGTGCGGGAAAATGATATGAGATAGTATACCGAACGAAACAAGAAAACCATTTAGGCAGATGATTGCATTTTGATTAAAAATAATACAGGATCCCTTAAATGGTTTGGACATGTGAAACTAATGTATGAGAAAAGAATATAAATGATGTTTGCAAACTGTATTAGTGGAAAGAGAAGCGGTGGAAGACCAAGATAAGCGTAGCACGTCCAATTTATTAGATACTAAAAGATGACCACATGACGATGTTGGAAAAATCGACGAGCATGCACGTGAGTAATCTCGAGAAGTATGTTAGTATAGAGCAATGTAGGGGTCCATCCTCCTTGCATACCCCTTCGGAGAAACGGCGTGAAGATTAGTTAGTTTTAAAAGTTATTAATTAAATAAAAACAAGTCAAAGTTTGTTTGGACTCAATTTACAAATCGATTCTTCAAATGCGAACAAGAAAAGACAATCAAAATATCTTAAGCATAATAAACGTAGCTTATATGTAATGGCGGTACTCCCATAGAAGCCCAGAAGTCCGGCTTGCGTAAGAATTTTTGAATCAAAATCTCTTCTGGCTAAGAGGTTCAGCTTTTGTGGCTATTCCTCTTATGTCTCATACATCTGGGTCATATACTGCGTGGGAAAAGTACCACCTTCTCCAACTGATATTGGAGAGGAAAATTGAGGGACGTTGAAGGCCCGGAAGGAGAAAAATGTCCTGGCTGCGAAACATAAGGGAGTGGGCCGGCGTACGAAGTGTGGAGGAGCTGTTCCGAGCGGCGCAGGAAAGGAACAGGTTTGTCGAGGTGATCGCCAACGTTGGAGGGACCCGACAGGGCACTTGAAGAAGAAGAAGAATAATAATAATATAAGAAATAAAAATATTCACAAAATATTGTGGGCGATAACTTATAGATATATTTTCAAGAGATCATCAACTTTTAATTATTTGCCATAAACATAAATACCATTAGTTGTAGTGGAAAATCTGGAAAAACATATAGATGAGTGATAGTATTTATGAGCAGTTACTCAATTTTGATTAAATTCAATGATCCCGACTTAAGTAAATCGGAAGGGAGAGTGACTTCAAAAGAAAATTCGTGTGTTTAAATTAAAAGGCCATACAGGCCTCTGTGACGTCAAAGTACCCTTCCGTGACGTCACAAAGGTTTTCCCCGAAGCGGTTTTTATTATTTATGACGGCAGCAGAGAGAAATGTGTGGTTACAGTTTAAAAATACGGTCGAGTTTCCTTCGTGAATAAAACACATTTGAACTATTTGAACCAATTTATTTGCAAGAAATGCGTGACGCAAAAAAACAGAATGTTCGATTTTTTTTCGAGTAAGAAGATTTAAGTATAAAGTTTGAATACGCAGAGTTTTATGATAAGGAAGGTTTTCGATTTAAATAAATTTCTTTATGAAGAAGAACATAACAAAATAAATTGATATTTTCCCCATTTAATCAGTCAAATTCAAGAGTGTGGAACACGCCAGAGGTTTTACAAATGTAACACCAGTACCACAACTTATAAAGTACATTGCATGAAACAAAATAACAATACTCGATTGATTGCCATTCATGGAGATTTATTTTATGCTTATTCAAACATTATTTTAATTTGAATGTCAGAATTTCTTTATTATATACACCGCTTATTCCACTTTCTAATTTATTTTTCTCGACATTTTTAGAAGGTTCTTTATCATTAAGATAATGAGAAAATGTATAAAAAATAAATTAAAAATCGTAAACAATGTTTTATAACATGAATTCCATAAAATTATAATACACTTTTAAACCACTTTATTTGTTAACATCAACCGGTTTCGCTCCCGCCGGAGCTTCGTCAGGGTAAGGGGATAAACTAAACATAAAATCAGAGAACAACATATGGAAAAAAATGAGAAAGTGTGCACGAGGACGAATAGGCTGTTAGAACGGTGAGTCACGATAATATTGAGGGAGCCCCATTTTAGCCACGTTTCCAATTGGATTTTTTTTTTAAATATTCCTCTAAAAATAAAAAAATAAAATGGAACTCTAGAATCTTTTTATAAATTATCCATAGTTTTTTACTAATTATTATGACTCACCGTTCTAACATCCTATTCGTCCAGCCCCATTTTAGCCACGTTTCCAATTGGATTTTTTTTAAATATTCCTCTAAAAATAAAAAAATAAAATGAAACTCTAGAATCTTTTTATAAATTATCCATAATTTTTTACTAATTATTATGACTCACCGTTCTAACATCCTATTCGTCCTCGCGTACACTTTCTCCTACCCTTCTTTCTCCCCTCCATTTTATGTTGCCTTTTATATATGTTGTTTTCTGTTTTTATGTTTAGTTTATTCCCTTACTCTGATGAAGGTCCGGCGGGAGCGAAACCGGTTGGTGTTAACAACTAAGATACAAACATTAAAAGTGTATTATTATTATATTTAATAATGTCACACCACAAATTAAGTGCTTTTTACGAAAGATATCAATTTAATCTAATCAAATCGAATCAGTTTATTTTTCTAAAAAGACATTGCAAACCTATTGACAGTTAAGGCATACATGTATATTAAATTTCAGAACAAATAGAATACCAGAAACGCATAATAGATAGTTCGACTTAAAAAAACACAGATGAAGGGCTTCTGTGTCCTAAACATATTTGTATTTTATTTAAAAAAATGTTTATATAAGTTTATAAAGTAATAAACACTGTTCTACCAAAAAAAAATTAATGATGAATGTATGAAACCTTCGAAACATGTTGAGAAAAATAAACTCAAAAGTGGAAAAATTATGTTTAATTTCGTAAGCAAAAATCGTTATTTCATATTACTCGTATATTAGTATCCCTCGATACAATATGTAATCGTTCTGCCTCTCACATATACCCATTAAGTATTTATCGATATTATTTGTAACAAAAAGTAATTAATATCATTTCCAGGGGTATTCAATCACGCTTGTCATTTCTGGCCATATTATCTCTAGGAATATTATTTTCGCAATATCTATTACCACTCGATTAACCTGCTAGGGGCGTCCTTGGATGGGCGGTATCACTTTATCATCCTCTATGCCTCGAGAACGTGTGTGCTTTGCTGTACATTTAGTTATGGTATATTGTTTACGCTAAAAGGAACTATGGAATGGCTTGGTATAACTTAACTCATAAAATTTATAAATGTTTAACTTACAGAATCTACTAGTCAATATATTTAAACGACGCTTACGAAATTTACAAATTGTAAAAATAACACAACATACTCACATACGAGTATATAACTTTTTTAGAAGTGACTGGTTTTGATCCCATTGGAGCTTTGTTTGGGGTATTTTACAAAATACATACTAAAAATAATTAGTTTAATACTAACCAATTAACTAACTAAGGGGTCGGCAGAAAAAATGGAATGGCACACTTTCATCAATGCGGCAATCCATCCTTCTCTTTTCGCCCCCGTGGGAGACGCGGTGTGCTGAGTTGCAAACCTCATTGCCACCAATAGGCATCTCCCACGCACACTTCGATCGTTCAACGTCCACAAAATTAATCCAAAACAAATAATATAAAATACAATGATATGAAATAAAATAACAATATAAAAATAACGTAATACATTATATTCTTTTTGATGGTGCACATGTTGTCAATGTGAAACATTTAAAAAGGTGAAAGTTGTTATTAGTTTAATTTATGATAATGAAAACAAAAAAAAAATATCACAAAATTTCTTTAGTATTATATATTTAGTGTTCTTCCACTTGTGTTTATGTTCGACCGGTTCGACCGGTTCGACCGGCCAACTGTAATTTATTATATATACTAAATAAATGTTGTTGTAGGTACCAGAAGATGGAAGGAAGCTGCCGAAACCGGTCGAACATAAACACAAGTGGAAGCCCACTAATGAAACGTACCTCCTCGGTTAGCACAGAGAGCATGGTTTTTATCTTCAGGGTGGTAATCGTGAGATTCTTTTCGGTATATTATTCGATTCAGGGACGGGTGTAAATATAAAGACAGTTATTTTGGGTTACATTAAGGTTTATTATCTAGTTAACATTATAATAATAATCCAGAGGCTAGGGATGTCGTACGAATACATAATAAAAAGGCACATGATGAAATAATGAAGAGGCTGTTTGAGGTGATTCCTCGATGGCGTGCTCGTCAGGACATCGACCGGCGACGTCGTCCGTAGACGTTATCAGCGACGCTGACCAGAAGATGGTGGGTCAGCAATTCAATATGTAGAGCGTCACCTGGCAGACACGAGGTTCCCTAACCTGTTGGTGCTGTCTGAAGCGGCATGAAGAAGTGGTCCTCGCAGTTCCGCTGGCTGGTGAGGTCAACCACGTTGTCGGGGCATGATGTGCGACAACACGTGGGCGGCAATTTCGGGAGCAGAGGATGGCTCGGACCGTGGCGGAGGGAATCAATCGCAGACACGCGGACACATGACGCACATGTGTAACCAATGTGCGGTCTTCGATATGGATATTATTATTAGTATTCTACCTGATATGATGGGAGAAAGGCTGAACCATTGCTGGTCCAGCCGGATGCAAACGGATTAACGTTTCTCCTACATCGTGGTGGTAACTGGGCACTGGCGAAAGAACACAAGATGGCGGCCTACCCGCGACGGCTGACTGGAGGGAAGTGACGGGCTTCTGCCTCGAAGCATAGAGTACCGAAAAAGCAGTGATACCAATTGGGAAGGCGGCGGTGGCTCACAGGGCGCAAACAGGAGAAGTTGGAAATAAATTTCGAAGAGGTACTTAACTGGGGAGAATTGGGGCGAATACAGTGGCCGAAGAAATCGTAATGATGTACCATTACACTAAATACATAATTATAAAGAAATTTTATATCAAAGTTTTTAATTTTCATTATTTCAAATGAACTTCTACCAAAAAATTTCAATCAAAAACATTATTTATTTAATTTATGAGTTAAAAAAAAAGTTTTTTTCTATACAAGTCAATATTTTACACAGGTGAATGTTTTTTTTAAATATGAGAATGGCTTTTGCGTTCCGAAACATGTTTGTTATAAACGAACATACACGAAATAAAGTGTTGTGATACAAAGTTTTGTAACCCTGACGAAGTTTCAGTGGGGCTAAAACAGTTGCTTTTAAAAGAAATTAATAAAATGGTGTTAAAACAGATTACATAAATCTTTTTAATATTTTCAATAAAGAAAACTACCCTTATACGCAAGTATTCAAAATTATAGTTCTGTCTTCACATAAAAAGTCTAATTTTTTACCTTACTATGCTGAGAATATATTTTTTTAACAGCATAAAAAAGAATCATGAACTGATATGGTTTATAATAAGCCAAGTAATAAAACTATGTTATGGCAATGTATCATTATCAGCTTCTAGAAACTGCTAGACAATTATAAATAGAGTGCTAAAGGCTGCACACTTTCATAAGAAGATGACGATCTCAGGCGGTTACCGAAAATAGATAATAGATTGAATATAATGATCGTGTGGATAATATTTTGGCTCGTCATGTTGAATACCTGTTTTGTTACCGCCCTTTTATTGTGATGGATTATCAAAATTCAGGTAAAAAAATCTTTCGAGTTCAGAAAAAATGCTTTATCATACGTTCCATTAATAATTTGTATTCATAGAAATAAATTATTTTAACTGTTCAAATAAAAAACTTTGTTATAAATATCACAATTGATTATATTTTGTCGTGACAGCTGTTTCGCTAACCGATGTTAGCATCGTCAGGTCTTACAATCAACTAGTAACCATGGTGAAAAATCAAAGCGTTTCCGCCAAAACAATATATTAGTAATAAGCTCGCTTTATGTTAGAGAAATGATAAGAATTTTTGGTTTCAATATTTTTATTTACTAAATAACTCCATTGGATTTAAACAATGTTATTTTTAAATACAGGGTATCTTTAAAGAATGCTGCGTGAACACAATGAATCTGAATAGCGCGGAGGGTACGTCAATCGCTAGCCTGGCTCTTAGGAATTTATGTAGGTGCTATGGAGCGTTTCTCGGGAGCTGACCGCGAGTTGCGCGTACGAGAGTTTTTTTTTTACGAAAATTCGAAAAACCAATCTCTTCAAACATTTTTATGTTTGAAGAGATAGGTACAATATTGGAAAAAAACATAGTCCGGGCGACCAAGATCATCAGGTAGAAAACGTGGAGAGTGTTAATCAGTCTATTGATTATCAGTCAGCCGAGCCGCAGCGCGCGAAATCCTAAATTCCTAAATTGTCCTAAATTGTCTTCAACAATTAAAAATGTTTTCGGGTGAATGGCTTACTTTTTTTAATCGATCCACTACACATAATCACTTCTTTTGCGAAAAAAAATATTTTTAGCGTTTGCAGCAAAGTACAATTTTTTTGCTGATTCTTGGGATGCCACTTGGGCCTTTAATGTGATAGTTTCCCGTTGCTTTTCACATTTTCATATAGCAGGTTATTTGAACCAATTACTTTATACAACTTTCAAGCTATTGATTATCATGACATGTGATAGATTTATGATACATACACATTTTTCTAATGAATTCAATAGATTTGATTTAACTATGTGCTATAATTATTTTCTATTCCATTGAAAACATGTAATATCAAAAAGCGTTTATGAAAGTGATTGTATTTTAACTTTGGAAGACAAGAATTCCTATCCACTCACGAGTTTTCTGCCTTTCGAAGAATGCATCCTATTTCACAGGAATCCCGTAGCACCATAACACCCCCGACACCGTAATATAATATTAACTCCGCCACCCACCCCTTACGATATGGCCGCTGCGGAATGCCCGAGATAATGGCGATTCTCTCACTTTATCCGGCATACAAATATTTTCAAGAATATGAAAACAAACATTAATTGCTATTTTAATTATATGTTCATCTATGTGGAAAACAAAATTTCATAAACTGAAGTTTGCAAAGCTTTAAATTATTCGAATGACTAATTAACTGTTTTGGAATTAACTTGGTATAATTCATGTAAAAGAGTATAGTAAGAAATAAAGTATTATACGAGTACATAAAATCAACTATTATATTATACGATTGCTGTGTTTGTGTATGTTTTATGAATAATCTTATTTATTAATTCGAATGAAATCGTCTGTTTTCTAAAATAAATATTAAAATTTATGGGAATGTTTTATTTTCATATCTATCAAATGTCAAATATATTGACATTTGATAATACCTCAGAAAGGCGGACTAATTTCTGGACCAGAAGATGGCAGCGAGCTTCTGTAACCGGTCAAAGAAATAAACCAACTAAATGAAACTTCTTCTTCTCTTCTTCGTCAGCCTTCGTCGGTCCACTGCTGGACATAGGCCTCTTACCTTCCTTTCCACTCGTCTCTCTTTTCTGCCAGCTGCAGCCACATTTCCCCTCCACGGCAGCAATGTCGTCGGCGCACCTTTTTGCGGCCTGCCGACGCTACTCCTATTTTCCCATGGTCTCCACCTTATTATTTTTATTACGAAACTAAACTGAACATATTATATAAATAAATTTTAAAATATGTTTATTCTTTTAATTTTTTATTTTTGTGTTGAATAAGTGAAGATGAACCATAAATATTGTGTTGATTAATAAATGTAATTTGTTTTAAATCTTAGGACGCTAACACTGTGGAATTATTAATATTTTTCCTTACTATATCAAGTCAAATCAAATCAGTTTTTTTTTCTCAAAAGGTATTACAAACAACAATTAAATTATAGTTTAAGACATCTTTTGAAAATAGGTAAAATATAATAAATATATGATACCAGGAAATCATGACATATGGTTTGACATTAGGAATACAAAGGAGGAGCAACCCTCTTGAGAACAGGTCACTATAGACCTATGTGACCTGTTCTCAAGAGTGTCGCTCCTCCTGTAAGGTGCATTCCCAGCTGTGTTTCCATATTTTAGGAGATCTTACACGACGACGTGTTATAAAATTTTAAATATGAATAATTACGTCGAAACCACCAACGAATAAGGGGGGGGGGGGTCTCAATTTTTGGGTGTATGCTGAGACACCAGATATTTGAATATATTGTAATGAAATATTCAAGGACTGACAGATTTACTCAAGAAAACAAATTTACGCTATTTTCATTTATTCTCGCATTTTAGAGTTGGAAGTGTGTGAGCATACGGATATAAATATACATTCCTATGTTAATCTGGGTCGGAGGTATTTCCATATGTATAAAGGCTCAAGGATCCGACAATACTAAACAAACAAAAATATGGGAAGCACAAACACATTATAGGCAAATACGTGTTATTCTTTCGGTAAATTTTGAAAAGGTCTCGCATAAATTACAAATTGTTATCACTCTCCCTTTCCGCTGTTATTCGGGGCAAACTTCACTCTGAAAGATTTTTTCACCATTTTTGGTCGATTTCGTACACATACACATTCCCTGAAATAATCGCTTTCTTCCGGCTTTCGATAAATTCTTCGCCGTCAATTCTTCCCCCGCTAAATAATTTGATTTTAGTCCATTGTTACAATATAATACTTCAACATTATTACTGTTAAAATTTAAAACACTGTTATAATATTATATTACAATTTCTTTTTTTTAAACTGAGAGTGTCGCGACAGCTGTTTCGCCAACCGATGTTGGCATCATCAAAAGTTACCATATAAGTTTATTGTAACACCTGATGATGCAAAGATTGGTTGCGAAACAGCTGTCGCGACACTCTCAGTGAAAAAAAAGAAATTGTCATATTATGTCAACAGTGTTTTAAATTCTAACAGTAATTTGATTTTAATTATTCCGGCAAAATAACTAAACTAACTAACCATCACGCCGTCTCCCCGAAGGAGTAGGCAGAAATAATGGACTGCCACAATGTTCTTTTCTGGCACATTTCTCTCGATTCCTTAACATTCATACATCGTGTCATGCACGCGCGTCGATTACTCCGACTTTTCCGTCGAATTCCGTAAAAAAAGCATTATCTATTTATTTTTAATAGTCTCATTCCTTTATATAATCAATATGTTTAAAAAAAATAAAACTATTTTATATCGCCTCGGAGGTCGACATATTTCGTGATAGTGTGAGTTGCCTCAGGGATGCAATATCAATGTTATGATTTTCTCTTATTCTTAAGCTTAATTTTAATTTTTTTAATGCTTCTCTTTTCATAATGTAATTGCAAACGATTTGGAATTGTATGGCTGTAATGTTTGTGATTTTTATCAAAATAAATTAAATGAAAAATAAATTAAATGAAACTACGGAAATTGAAAAATAACTTTGTTTAATCCACAAAATTTTGAAGGATACCTCCATCTTCAGGTGTAAACATATATAATAATAAAGACAAATACAAAGAAAGATTAATATAAAAGTATGGAAGTATCCTCCGAAACATGTCGTGTTTTTTTATATATATTTTGTGCATTAAGCAAAGTTATTTTCAATTTCCTAAGTACTCGTATATTACAAGTAAATTAGTTTTAGTATTTTGAGATTTTTCAGTGATAACGTATATAGTTAAAAAAGAAACAGAACTAAAATCATTAGCTTCATTAGAATTCTCACGAATATTGTATAAAAGGATTACGGCATGTGAAAAATTGTGCCAATGAAGAATTGTTGGCGATGAATTATCCTTCAATCTAAGTACGGCCTATACAAACGGTACCTACGTTCCCATTTTTGGCCCATACGATCGCCCTCCATCCTTTATCGCTTTCCGTTGGCAGCCAATCCAGCGGACAGCCCCCCGAGGTGTGATCAACGCAAAAATACATGAAAATAGAAGAAGAAGCGGGATGAGCGACCGTTTGAACACATTCAGATTGAACGCGGAGGCTGCAGGAACGGACAGCAATAAAAGTAACGCAATTTTAACATCGGCAGTATAGAGACCCATCACCGGTAGATACTGCTCGGTCCAAATGTATCACTTGTATGTGAGAATGGCAACGTGTTTTGTAGAATGTGCATAAATATTTTTTTAGAAAATCTACTTAAATTAAATTTTATTTTTAAATAAGAAGGAAGGAAGGACTGGTTGTCCGAAACATGTCTGATGTGTAATTTTAATTGTGTTGTATATATTGTACAAAGTATATAAAAAGAGAAAAAGACAAATACTGTCTTCTGTCCCCTTGACCACTATCCTTATAACTTATACTTACCTTGTAAACTATATAATCTATACTTATAACCGAAACAACCTTAAACATCGCTAGTTTGAATTTTTATGTACCAACCAGACCTTATCTAATCTTGAAAATTAAATAAGAAATTGTTTTGATACTTATTAAATAACAGAATAATAAAAAAATGTTTTAATAATTGTATTACTTAAAATTTTAATGGTGCAATATTGTAAATTAGATTCAAATGAAACATTTCTAATTGAATATTTTTGTACCAAATACAAAAATATTAAATTAAAATAAAATATTATATTTATTTTTGGATTCAAGTTATAGGATATGCCTTACAGAATTAAAAGAAATCTTAATCTGGAAGTGCTGATTGACCAAAAACATTAATGAGATTCTAGTATCAAGGCCTACGGTGGGCTGGTCACGTGGAAATAATGTCAGAT
This sequence comes from Lepidostoma basale, assembly GCA_022606425.2. Classification (NCBI taxonomy): domain Eukaryota; kingdom Metazoa; phylum Arthropoda; class Insecta; order Trichoptera; family Lepidostomatidae; genus Lepidostoma; species Lepidostoma basale. The sequence continues at coordinate 501,515 of JAHDVF020001408.1, read as the reverse complement.
AACAGAAAACCAAGATTATGTCCAGATGGGTGCGGTATAAAAAGAATCAATAGATAGACGAGGACTAAATGAAGCTGAGAAGACGTGGGGAATGAAGAGGGATGACCAGGGTCAGAAGCCAGTTGAGGATTTAGTGGAGGAGGCCAAATCCCTTACCATTATGTACCACCGAGAAGAGAAATAAAATGAAACGTTTTAACATTAAAACACGACATTGATAATACAAAAAGTAATTTTAAAAATATAAATTGGTTCTATTGAGGTTGAACCCGATACAAAAAAATAAAACAAAAAGCCAACGTAACAACATGCTGTAAGTTTCCCGATAAGTACTTTTGTACATTTATTTCAATAGCCTACTTAGAAAGTTTGTTAAGGAAGCACCTAAAACAACGCACTAAAACAGTGAACGATTCTTTGGACAAGTTCGTTTGATTGATTGTGCGAAAAGTAATGTTTCGAGTCCGTAATACCCTCGATTGGTTTTGAATGAAATATTTCTCCAATTCAATTCGCTCACCAAAGATGGAAAATCTTTTCCGATAAATTTCGCCTTTACGACTTTTCACAATTTATTGCCATAACATGATATGTGTGTTTAGCAGGACGTAAGGGATATTAATGGCCCTAATACGATCGTTTTATGAACTTCAAATTAGAAAATAAACGTGGCGCGAATAAATTGTGTTTATATTTAATCCAGTGTGTAATCTATCGAATTTAAATCCGTAATTAGTATTTTTTTTCATTCTCAACTCTTCAATGATATTTTTAAGTTCTTTCTGGTGTTGGATTGTTTTAAGTGCCTTATTACAGTAAATTAAAAAAAAAACAGTGGATAACGTGGAATAAAAATTAAATAAACACAAATGTCCGGATCATCCAGCTGACGACAAGTGCACCATCTAAAATAACAATATGTGTTAAATTATTTTTCTTTGTTATTTTATTTTATATCATTGTACAATATTTCAGATAATTTGTTTTAGATTTATTGTGTAGACGTTGAACGATCGAAGTGTGCGCGGGAGATGCCTTTTGGTGGCGATAAGGTTCGCAACCCATCACACCGCGTCTCTCGCGATGGCGAAAAGAGAAGGATGGAGTACCGCATCGATTAAAGTGTGGCAGTCCATTCTTTCTGCCTACCCTTTCGGGGTAACGGCGTGATGGTTAGTTAGTTAGTTTTAGTATTTATTAATTTTTAAAAAATCTTGTCACTTAAAAACTAGTACACACATCTGTTAGTTTTTGAATTTTTGATATAATACAAAACATGTTCTTCTTCTTCTCAGAGTGCGAAGTCAGGTCCCCCCGACACGACGTCGGCTATCACTCTAACGTAGGCCTTTTTGTCATGTGCCAGCCAAAAGTATTCCCCAACTATCCGAATTCCGGTCCACTCTTTTATATTCTCGAGCCAAAACATCTGGGGTCTTCCCACACCGCGCTTACCCTCAATCTTACCTTTCATGATGAGGTGTAGCAGACCATATTTCTCGTTGCGGAGAATGTGTCCCTAATATGCTAACTTTTTAAACTTTATATCAGACAATACTTCTCTTTCTTCTCTGGCTCTATGTAGCACCTCATCGTTGATGACCATCTTAGTCCATCCGCAACATTCTGCGATGGAGATACATTTTAATTGCCTTTTAAATTTTGTTTACCAAAACTATGAATTAATTAATGATTGAAGGGACGTTACTCAGGTAGCATATATTTTATTTTCTATACCCGGTCATAAAAATCAAAATATCCTTATTAACTATTAAATTATATAACTCTCCTCACAACTTGTATCACAATTTCTTTTCACGACAGCTGTTTCGTCAACCTACGTTGACATCATCAGGTGTTACAATAATTTATCAACAACAACAACAAACCATCACGCCATTTCTCCGCAGGGGTGGGCAGAGTGAATGGACCGCCACACTACTCTATTCTAGCTTTCTCCACATTCATACAGCGAGTCATACACGCACGTTGATTCTTCCGGCTTCTAACACGACCAACCTTTATAATTTGATTAGTTTGGTCATGCCATGTTTTGGTTGGTCTACCTCGACTCCGTACTCCATTTACATCGTTAACGTATACTTTTTAAATCATTTTTTCTTCATCCATGCGCTCCATATGTCCGAACCAGCGTAGCGATCCTTTGATCATTTTGTTCATAATACCTTATTTCGCTCTACATTCCTTTCTTATATCAGCATTTGAGATTCTGCCCTTCGAGACCTCATCTCTACCGCATTTATTTATGATCAACTGTGAAAATTAAATTTTCGTGATTTTTCAAGCCTTTATGTAGATTAGTTCCTATGTCATTTTGAATAACTACGAAACTGTCGCTAAAAATAAATAAATAAATGACATAAACAGAGTTATAAAACTGTGTTTATGTTTAGGTTATGTTATTTAACAGTTAACAATGTTGAAGTATTATAGTGTTTCGGCCAAAACAATGGATATATCCTGTTTAATATCTGAATGCAGTTGATAGGGTACGTTACTCAATAAGTATCCATTATACGAGTATTTCGTCTGCCTGGTCGTAACAATGGGTACATCCTGTCGAATGTCTGAATATATTTTAAGAGGTACATTACTCAGCAAGCAAAAATATTTTTTTCTTCGTCTGGTATTAATTTAAAATATTATTTAAATTTCCACGGTGTGAATGCAACGTAAGAACATTTTCAAAAAGTTTTCCGGATAAAGTTACCGTGTTTCAAAGTTTAAATTCTTATTCGATTATCCCAAACTGTTCCTCTCATGATTCGTATTAGTTAACGGTTAAATTTGGAACACTGTTTTTAAATATCAAAGTTTATTTATTTATGTTTTATGGAATTTCCATCGTTATTGTTGCTATCACACTGTGTTACAATTGACAGTTAGTTATAACACCTGATATTGCCAACATTCTGTAGAATTCCAATAAGGAAATTTCGTATAATTCCAATAAGGAAATTTCGTAGGATTCCAATAAGTAAATTGTAAAATTGTACCATTGTTCCAAATTAAACAATTAATAATGTTCAAGTGTTGTGGTGTTTCCGCCAAAACAATCTATCATATTAATAAATGAGTTAAACACATATTCGTTCCAACGAAAGTACACAGAAATTTAATAATCGATTAAGTAAGCAATTACTTTGTAAGTATCGATTTATTTGTTTGCAGAAATGAAAAGGAGTTGGATTTTGGATAAAAAAAGGGAGAGATTGTACTCAATAAAATACTTGAATCAATTTTATTACTTTATTACCATTTGCATATTGCTTTTTGAGAATATGTTATTAAATAATAAGGACAAACAAATATATGTTAATATACAACATTATTTATATATAAACAACGAAAAACAATGAAAATAGCTCAAATATTCAAAGTACATAAGTAACATAAAGTTTTTTAAATATATATCCGATTATTTATTTTGAATAATTAATACGAATGAAAACGTCCCTTTTCTAGAATTTTTATTTTAGTTTATGGAAATGGTTTTGCCTTTCTAAGGCATTGTCAAAACATTTGTCATAAAACTTCTAAAAAACAGACGTTTTATTTTGAATTCATTATTTATTATGGAGTTTTATATCAGTATTCATAAAACAAAGAGTTTTCAAAATAATAATTAAATAAAACGACGTTTTAATCTACTTCCACTTTTGTCTTTATTTAAACAGCGATCGGTTTTGCCAGGCTCACCGGCCTTGACAGACTGGATGAAACGGGGATGAAACCGGTCGCTGTCGAAATAAATACAAAAGTGTTAAAAAACTTTGTTCTAATGAATTATTATTTAAAATTAACTTGCATAAAGAGATTTCAGTAAAATAATTTGATTATCTTAATAAATATTCATATTGAAATTAAAACGGTGTGAATGAAACAATTAAAAACTTGCAACGATAAGATTTTTAGCTTTTCGCTCTATATTTAATACATCTGATTATTTATATACAATAAACAATATTTTACATTCACAATTTGGTACAGGTAACAAAAGATTTATAATTATTATATATATATATATATATGTAAGTATACACCGTGATAAAAATCTACAAAACTTGCTTTTGTTAAGTGATTTTTTAAACTACATGATTTATATTTATATATTATATTATAATTATTTTCAGTTATTGACTTAGTATATTTCGTTTTTTAAACATTATAAAATATAACGTTGGTAAAAATTTAACTTATCGTATTTTGTATGGTGCGTGGCACGTGAAATATGGTAGTTAAAACAAAGCAATAAACTGGTGAACTGTCATTTTGTTTTTCTTTTTAGAAAAGGTCTTTAAATATTTAATAATTGTTTTTTTTAATATAAAAATAACACAAATGAATTCATCGTCAGAATTACTTGTAGTAACCTTTAAAAGAAACCCATTTTATATAAATGTTAGTGTTTGCTTAAACTTTGAGTGAATTAATGTATTAAAATAATAATAAATGTTGCAAGAAAGTGAAAATACATATTATTTTGGTATCATACGTCAAACGATTATGCTGAAACTTAACGTAAATAAAAATATTCTAATAATTTGAATTAATTACACCACGTGATTTATCTTTAGAAATATCCAACTAGGTATACTTGTTTAAAATGATGATGCATTTTCTAAATAAATCTAATATTCAAACGTAAACAGTAATGCAGTTAAATATAGATGAATAGATATCTAATTATTATAATATACGTATAATTATTTTTAATAACGTAGTGTGATTTATCTACACTGTACAATCGTACTCGTATTTCAACAATATTTATAAATTATTAATTAAACTGTTATTAAATTATGATAATTTGGTCTCAGAGACTCGTAAAATATCCATTCACCAATAATAATAGTGTCTACATAAAGTGTATCTTTCAGATAAATCGTATTAAAAATTACTTTATTTACAAAAAACTACAAGAAAAACTTGAAAATATAATAACCACACAACTTAGTCGAAAAACAGATTAGAAACTGTCTATAAACCTTAATAAGATATATAATCCGGTGGAACGGGTTGTTCTCTTTTAGCCACTTGTCTTTGTTTTTTAATTTTCATGTATCCTAGCACAGACACCATCACAATGAACACCACGAAACCCATGCAACAGCCTACAATAAGCCCAAGCCTTCTTGTCAACACTGAGGCGAATCCCATAGAGTTGTGTGGCATGATGGCTTCGTTCATCATACTTCCTGGTAACTCCAGGGTAACGACTGAGGTGCATTTACTGGTGGGAGAGTCCACCATCTGAGAGAGGATGGATTCGCTGAAGGTATCCTCTGAGTAGTATTGGAGACTCTCGTTCTCCGGTCTCATGGCTATCCTCGCGTTAGGACCAGCCGGCCCCCTCGATGGCCAGTCTCCCAGCCCCAGCACGCAGATGACGTATCTCGTGAACGACTTCAGCTTGTTTAGTTTGGTGGATCTGGCGAATGGTTCAAGGACCTTCCCACGTATCTGAAATGAGGAAAAATCATTTAATCTTGAACGTCATAAAATGTGCGGTTTCCTTACACTATAAGTACCAGCTCGCGTACTTGAAATGTACTACATGAATTGTACACATAAAATAAATACGTAAACATATTTTTTTTACATAAACTTAAGGCCTTAACACTGTGGAATTCCATAATGACGATTTTTTATGAATTAAAACACCGTTTTTTTTCCACTTTTGAGTTTATTTTTCTCGACATGTTTCGAAGGCTTAAACCTTCACCATCGGGAGAACGATATATCGTAATAAAATTAACTCGAAAGTGAAAAAAACAGTGTTTTAATTCATAAAATTTCGTAAAAATAAAATATAAAAATAATACAAATATATTGTAATTTACAGAGAAAATAAATGTATTATTAGAATCCATAATTTTTTAATAAAAAAGATTTTTCAATAAAATGTAAATAAATATATTGCGTCGCAATAATCTGGATGCAGTCTGCACAAGATACAGTGACATGGAAGCGAATGGAGGAGGCCTTTGTCCAGGAGTGGACGGGAATAGGCTGAGGAAGAAGAAGAAGAGGAAGAAATATAACTACGAATTCAGCATTATAGCAGAGCTATAATAACCATACACTCTCTGTTATAACTGCCCTACCGAAGGTCATGGGTTCGATTCCCTGCGCAGGCAGTGTGAAATAAAATTACGCTGTTTTTAATCTGCTTGAATTCATGTGATAATAAAAATTGCAATAGATCGGTTTTATATTAGATGTCATGGAAATAAACAGCTTAAAAGTTGTATACAGTAATTGGGTTCAAATAACTTATTATATACAAACATCTGGAAAGTAACGGGAAACTTTCGCATTAAAAAGACACAACCCCCAAGTATGTATCCCAAAAACCAGCAAAGATGTTAATAAGTTTTTCTGCAAACCAATCTCTAGGATTGTAACTTATAAAAACCGTGTCTCATTAGAAAATGAATGTACTATTTCCAAATACGGCTTGTTTATTTCAATAAAACTGATAATTTTATTGACTAAATATTTTTTTACGTAACGTGTTGATGGATTTAAAAAATAAAAAGATATAAAAATATAAATATTTGTGAGATGTATACTTATATCTGTATACGAATCCTGGAATTTTCACCTGTGGGTGGTTACCCACAGGTGAAAATTCCAGGATTCGTATACAGATATAAGTATACATCTCACAAATATTTGTAATTATTCTGGTCAATTCTTTGGCGTATAAGATAGGAGTGATACTCCAGGCGACTTCTAAAAAACAGTGCGCTAGGAGGCGGTAGCCTCTTCGCATTGTGTTAATAAAGTAGTTTGCTAAATGCTAAACAATCATTCTCCATAGATGGCGTTAGTGGGTGGATTGTATAGATTAATCTTAAAAAATTAATAAGTACAATCAAATCTACATAGATGGCTAACTGGAACTGACACGTGAAGATAGGTATGGATTTGGAGTATATATACAACTTCCAAAAATGTATCATGCATGATCATAATAACAATGGTGGAATGGGGAATGTTGTAATTACATAAAGCGTGCGCTTAACCCAACCAATGACAGGTCATAAGTCCTGTAAACACATTGATCATCCATATTCAGTTTCCAGTTTGCGTCTTCGTCTCTATTGAGATACAATTAAAAATTTGATTTAAAAATATGTTTTTATTCATTAGTTTAAAAAATGTGTATTTAATTATTGCATAGAGCCATTATTGGAAATCAATGACTGACTGATAATCAAAACGTATTGGAAAGCATTAGTCACGTGACCTATTATCCACTTTTTAAATAAAATCAAACTGGAATTAACTGAATTTATAATTTTTAAAATACTTTGACTTCATGTTTTGAAAGGAATCAAGACAATTTTGAAATTGCGATTGATATATTCCTTAACATTATTTGTAAAACCTCGTTCGAAGTACATTAAAAAAAATACTAGATCCTGTACGATCTACCAAGTTTGAAAATAACACCCTCAATCGCGTAGTACAATTGTTTTCAAGCTATCAGCCTGTTTGGCACCAACCTTGATTTATTACGTAGTAATACGTTGGTAGCGTAAAAAACAAAAAGAAGTGTTCTAGAAATAAGTATTACTGTTCAAATTTAAAACACTGTTATAATATCACATTTTTTTTTATTCACGGTGAGAGTCGCGACAGCTGTTTCGGTGTAACATCAGGTGTTACAATAAACTGAGGAGCTTATTGTAACACCTGATGATGCCAACATCAGTTGGCGATACAGCTTTCGCTACACTCTCAGGGAATAAAAATAAATTTTGATATTATAAGTGTTTTAAATTTTAACAGTATTAATGTTGAAGTATCGTAGTGTTTCGGCCAAAACAATGGACTATATAAAAATAAGTATATTTGTTTACCATATTTTGCCATACCAAAAATTAAGTTCTTTACTTGAAAACTTTTGAAAGTTCCATAAATATTCGATATTTTGGGTATAATAAAAAAATTGTGTTGACAAACGAGCAATTAAGCGAACTTGTCGCCACGATAAAACAATAAACTTTTGAGGCATAATTTGTCGCGAGATTTCATTCATATCCTCACTTGTCTAAAAAGCCAAAAGTTTTGCGAGATTTACATAATTCACTCGTATGTATGTATGTAGTACACGGTATAAATTTAGCTCTTCACGTTGCTCTCTGAATTTCTTCTTCTATTTTAGATTGCGTAGTTGTTTCGGGAATTCAGGTATCCGTGGAATACGAATATAGACAAAAGCTTAGACTATAGAGGGGCGTTATCTGACTTTTAAATGTAACCCTCAAAAGGGAAATCTGTTCTCTAGCCTGTTTTTAAATCAGAAAAGAAAAGACGAAATGTCCTTGAAGAAGGGTAAAAGCTGTACCATTTGGAACTTAATTACGTAACTTAACTTACAAATACACATTTTTTTAATAAAATTTAAAAATATGAAGTAAAACTAGGGTATTATACTAGGGTCATTCATAAAATAAGGTTCCCATATTTTAAAAAAATATACAGCCTTATTGTTTTCCTAAGCATTATACATCATTTTAAAGCTTAAAATTTACTCTATTTTTCCACATAATTGCCGTTTCTGTCTAAACACTTTTGCCGACGATGCTCCAACTTTTCTATCTCCAAGTCATACCGCTACCGTCATTCCTCTAAGAAATCGAATAACCTCTTCCTTGACTTCATCATCAGTATGGAAGCGCATTCCACCCAAGTGTTTCTTTAATTTTGGGAATAAGTGGTAATAACTAGAGGCTAGGTCTGGACTGGGCGATTTTAATTTGTACTCGGCACAGAGCAGGGATGTCGATGAGGAGATCTCATTTATGTGTTCGGTGCTGGGACTCGTCCAGTGCAATGGCATTCTGAATACCAAACAAAGAATACTTGATTTAATATTTTCGACAGTTCCGGTATCCGTTTCTCGAGGCGAATCTCCCCTCACGAAAGAGGACTCTTACCATCCTGCTTTAAATTTCGACTTGATTATAGAGACTTCAAGACCACATTCTAGGGTCCCTACTGCGGACACGGTATCATGGAGGGGCTGGAATTTTTCCAATGGTGATTTCAGTTTCCTCTATGATGCACTTTTTCAGGCAAACTGGGATCAACTTCGCTCTATAACAGACGTGAATGAGGCCGTACAAGTTTTTTATGACATTGTGTATTCTTGTTTTGATGATTGCTTCCCTAGGAAACCCCCGGCTACCACTAATAGACGATATCCGAGGTGGTTCACTCGAGATATTATCAGTGACATCAGAATGAAACATAGTTACCACAAAAAGTGGAAGTCTTCTGGTAATTCACATTACTACACTCTCTTTAGTAGTCTTCGAGCTACGGTAAAATGTAAAATGAGATCTTCTTTCAAATCATATATATCCAACATTGGAGCCGATATCTTGAGAAATCCCAATGATTTTTGGAAATATATAGACTCCAAACGCCATGATGGTGGTGTTATTGATACAATGACGTGGCAAGGTCAAGAGGTTCACAATAGAGAAGTTGTGAATGCGTTCGCTGAACATTTTAAATCTGTGTTCAGTACTCCATCAAATGAGGCAGTCCATGCTGATTCGCAGAATACGACTCAGGGCGCTCAAGATATTTCCATAGATTTTTTCAGTGAATGTGAAGTCTTCAAGGCTATTAATCAACTCAAAAACACGAATTCATTAGGTCCAGATTTTGTTCCAACCTTTATATTAAAAGGTTGCAACCACATTTTCAAAAAACCACTGTCCATTATATTTAATCGATCGCTACAAACGGGTGTCTTTCCGGAACTTTGGAAGATTTCTAAAATCTCTCCAGTTTTCAAGAAAGGCACAAAATCATGTGTTGAAAATTATCGACCAGTAGCAATTTTATCTACACCTGCGAAGGTATTTGAGGCGTTAATACATCGTTTTATTAACCCAAAGATTGAACCATTCATAATTAATGAACAGCATGGATTCAGATCAGGGCGTTCAACCATTACAAATTTGATGGTATTTACGAACTTTGTCACTAAGTGCCTTGATAAAGGTGCACAAGTCGACTGCTCGTATAGCGATTTTTCAAAAGCGTTTGATAAGGTGGACCACCAACTTTTGCTTCGAAAGCTTCAAAGGATTGGCTTTAGTGACAATCTGCTCAAGCTTTTCTCTAGCTATCTAACATCTCGAAAACAATATGTGTCATATGGCCTTTTTCAGTCTTCGGCCTTTCACACCTCATCAGGGGTGCCACAAGGGTCTAATTTAGGACCATTGCTTTTCACGATATTCATAAATGATATTTCTAACGAAATAAAGTTTTCAAATTTTTTATTATTTGCTGATGACATAAAAGTTTTCTCTGAAATAGAGAATCCCTCAGATTGCTTGAAGCTTCAGTGTGACATTCAGAGCATAACCCAATGGAGTAAACGTAATAAATTATTCTTCAACGTCTCCAAGTGCTTTGTTATGTCATACACACGGGCATCGAAAACATTATACTTTCGCTATCTTATGGATGGGGTACAGCTTGAAAGAGCTTCTACATCCAGAGATCTCGGTGTTCTGTTCGATGCTCAATTATCGTTCAATCTTCACATAGTTGCTCTATGTAATAGTTCCATTAAAATGCTTGGATTTGTTTTCAGGAATGCCAAGATATTTTCGAACACACAGGTACTTAGGGTGTTGTATAATTCCCTGGTAAGAAGTCGGCTGGAATATAGTTCCGTTATTTGGTCACCGCCTGGGATCCGATATTCTCTGATGGTTGAGCGAGTGCAGAAAAAATTTCTGCGCTTTCTTTACCTCAGGGAGCGCGGTTATTACCCGTGGCTCTTTCCGACTGAATTCTTGCTAGGTATGCTAAGCTACCAATCATTGGAGAGAAGGAGGAACATTCACTTGGGAGTTCACTTCTTTCAGCTGATTGGCGGCCGTATACAGAACTCGGATGTCCTGAGTGATGTAGGTCTATTTGTCCCTGATAATTACCTTCGTCAAAGACAGCACAGATTGTTTTATTTGCCACGCTGCAGAACCAACCTGCCAATGGTAATGCCTGTGGGTAGGGCAATCTTATTGCTTAATCGGATCGCCTCGGAGGTCGACATATTTCGTGATAGTGTGAGTTGCCTCAGGGATGCAATATCAATGTTATGATTTTTTCTTACTCTTAAGCTTAATTTTTATTTTTTTTAATGCTTCTCTGTTTATAATGTAATTGTAAATGATTTGGAATTGTATGTCTGTAATGTTTGTGATTATTAGCAAAATAAATGAAATGAAATGAAATGAAATGAAATGACTGTAGGGTGGGTGGGGCAAAACAGTCCAGTCAAAATCTGTCAGCAGTTCTTGAGTTTGATTTGAGACATGAGGTCGAGCGCTCAACACGTTTCTGCTTGTAGTTTTCTGTGAGCATTCGTGGTACCCACCGCGTTTACACCTTTCGATAGCCTAATTTTTCAGTTAAAATTTTGTGAATTGTGGTGTTGGAGGTCCCAGGAATACGAAGAGCAAGTTCTTTAATGGTAATCCTCCGATCCTCAAGCATTATGCTTTCAACTTCGCATCTGGCGGAAACAGCGATAGGAAGCTCCATCTTCGATGGCTGGCAGGCCAACACTCAGGGGTGTAGCGTGGTGGGAGCAGCAGGGATAGAGTGTGGAGGAGTTGATGAGTCAGCCAGTGTTGCCAGATTTCTCCCAGCGCGCCGCTATCTTAATTGACAGCATAGGGAACTTTACTTTACGAATTACCCTCGATAATATTTAAGACTGAGAAAACAGATTTCTAAAATACCATTTAAAAACAATTTCACATTATAATAAACGGAAAAAAAACTTATTGTTATTTTTTTAATAACTACTAGTAATCTTTGGAAAACTTATTGTTCTCTTAGAATATATTATATTTATACATTTTATGCAACATAATTAAATTAAAATGATTATGTTTATATTTTGGAACGCAACAAATACAACAAATTAATCATATTCATTGGATAATAAATCAAGCAAATATACATATTGAAATGAAAAATAGTAATTTTTCGATTTTGTTTTTGATTTTTTTTTCATTACGTGTAGTTATCATATCGCACGTTGAAAACAAAAGTGACACTATACAAAAATCTCAATTTTTCAGTACGGTCATTTAATTTTTGTGAGGTCAATAACTTGACTGTGAGTAGAAATATATCTAATGTTGTTGTTTTATATATTAGTTTAGATATTATTCTATCAGAATCTAGTTGATTTTAATTAGGTTAATAAGCAGGCAAAACTTTAAATGACTGTACTGAAAAATTGAGATTTTTGTATAGTGTCACTATTGTTTTCAACGTGCGATATTATATATGTTAGACGATACAAAACATATTTTTTGAACAAAGTGTTGCTTAATGCGTTATAATTTAACAAAAATGATTTTACACATGTTGACAGAATGTCGATAATTCTTTGCCCCTTATCCCGACAAATGGCGTAGATGAAATAATTAAACTATACAAATGAAATTAATTCCAAAATCCATTAGAGAGAGTGCCAAAAACCACAACCTCTACCCTATTTTCGCCTGGCTTATGAATAAGTATGACCGAGCGGTTCCGGCATCAATCGGCTCCAATATTAAGCGGTTTTGTGGAAATGTGTTTATTTATCCGATTCCAAGCCGCAAACCGATGTCACCCGCCCGGGATATGTACTCCTGATAAAAATTCATCCCGCGGAAACCCGCGCGGCGCAAACGCTTAAGGGGTCACCTACCGAGGGTTAATGAAACCCAAACATTTATTTGAAAAATGAATTATTTCATAAAAAGAGTTTACACTTTGGCGAAAGTAACAATTACTCAGATTATATTTGAGTTTTCGTAGGAGCTAAGTATTAACTGAAGAAAAATACATACTATTTATATAAAAAAATTATATAAAAATATTTATGATACGTTATATATTTAAAGACGCATGTTTTGAAGATTTTTGTAATTTTAAATTTGTAATTGATGATAACTGTAATCTTTGCAAAACTTTGTGTTCTCATCGAATGTATTACATTTATACATTTTATGCAAAATAATTAAATTTATTTTTAAAAAACGGTGGATACGTGGAACATACTCTAAATAGACAATATGTGCACCATCTAAAAATAACATTTTGTGTTAAATTATTTTTATTGTGTTATTTTATTTAATATCATTGTATTTTATATTATTTGTTTTAGATTTATTTACCGGATGTTTTTAATTCAAGATAAAAATCGTAATTTTCTATAAAGCGCCATTCAAAGAAAATGAAACAAGGTACGGAAATCCCTATATTACCTTCCTACGAAGAACTTTTTAATTAATTCAGATAATTTACTCACGTTTCCTAATTACAATAGATGCATTTTTCTAATAAAATATAATCACCGCCATGCAGGTAAGGAACCAAGTTACCATGATAGTTTGTTGTATGAGCGACCTCAAATTTCGATAAAGTAATAAAAATTGACTGGACTGGCTTAAAAAGCGTTTAGGAGCTATTCAAGCTAGCAAGGATAGTGATGCCTGCTTTCAAGTGATAGTCAACATCGGGGGACCTGACATGACACCAGAAGAAGAGTAAGAATGAAAAATTTACTATTATGTTACACTATGATCCCTATAATAGTTACTTTTCATCAACACTAATCCAAAAAATCTCAATAAAATCATAACATACAATACTTTTATCACAAACTTGACTGGAATTTAATTTAAACGTTCGACGCATTTAATAAAACGGTATCATTTAAATGTGTTTGCTATTCTGTGTAAATGAAAACATGTTTTTGAAAATATACGTTTTATATACAACAACAATAAACCATCACGCCGTTTCCCCGAAGAGGTAGCGTAGAGAATGGACCGCCACTCTATTCTATCCTGGCACACCTCTCTAGATTCCTCCACATTCATATAGCGAGTCACACCCGCATGTTTATTCTCCCGACTTCTAACATGACCAACGTTTAAATTTTCATTAATTTAGTCATGCCAGATTTTCCTCGGTCTGCCTCGACTCCGTACTCCATTTACATCATTAACGTATACTTTCTTAACCATTCTTTCTTCATCCTATATCCGAACCAATGCAGCGATCCTTTCATAATTTTGTTCATAATAGCTTCTTCCGCTCTACATTCCTTTCTTATATCAACATTTGAGATTCTGTCGTATGTCGTTCTACTACACATACGTCTTAGGGAGCTCATCTCTGCCGCATTTATTCTGCTCTCATCCTTCTTCTGCCAGTTCCATGCTTCGCTTTCATACATTAGGGTTGGGACCAGAACAACATTGTTTCGGCCGTTGATAGTTTTCATTGATAATTCTTGTTTCCAGTAACTATTTTTAAAGCTCCATTCACTTTGTTTCCCGCACCAACCCTTCTTTCGATGTCACTATCCGTTCGGCCATCCGCTGTGAACATGCTACCTAAATACAGAAATTCACTCACCCTTTTTATGAAAATCATACAGGTGCTTGGTTAAAATTTTAGCATAATGGATCTATGAAAAAAAAAATGTTTGTGACTGTTAATAAGATTTTCGTCGTACTACCGTTAACACAGCACCCCTTAATTCTAAAAAAATCAAAGGGAACTCAATCGTGGGGTGAAATATTGGGCAAATATTTTTCGCGCTAAATGAATCGCGAAAGAACCTGGGGAATGTAATTTGGAAGATAAATAATGCGAGGAACTGCGAACACACACCAATCATACGGGCGTGAGGGGGATTACACCCTAAAACACACATTTTTTCCCTGGAAACTTTGCGTCTTCATATTTAATTAAGTTTCCTAGAATTTATTATTATTCCCGGATATCCGTTTTGCAGCGTAAATTTTACATATTCTCGGCAATAGTTGATGCTAAAAGTTTCGCTTTTCTAAGCTATAACCCCGTGTTTCGAAATACATGAACACTTTTATGAATCGAATTAAATTTGCATCGTAAAGGTAGAAAACTTTGCACCATTCTGCAAAAAATATGTGGTTAACTGTTTGTCATGAACAAAAATTATTTTGTAAAACTTTTGTTACATTTATTAAGAAAGATTCTTAAACAAATAGGATTACCAACTTTTATCTTAACCATCCTTGGTGAATCTAGTATGAGCTACTCTTATCTTATGTTATAACTACTGAGTTCGTAAAAATGGTAAAATGACTTTGTACTGTAAATGTAAGAAGTTGTTGAACGTTTTGGATTTATTTTTGTTTTGTTTCGCCAAAGAAGTATAAATTATTACGTACGTGCATCAGTACACGTGCAGTTTTTATGATTTTTTTATTCTAGTCTGTTTTTTAACAATAAAAAATATGTATATTAATACTTAGAAAATTGAAAAACTTTGTTAAATCCACTATTTAATAAAAAAATATGAAAAAAAACACGACATGTTTCAGAGAATACCTTCAACTTCAGGTGTAAAAATATAATAAAAATTAAACAATGAAAGACTTATAAAAACACATTTAAAGTTCGATTCAATAATTCAAATTTAAAAATTAACCCCTGCTAATTGTTATAAGTAGGTACTAACAATTATTTTTTAACTAACTAGTTTTAGTTCTTACTGTTATAAAATAATTGTAAGTACCTACTTATAACAAATAGCACAGGATAATTTTTAAATTTGAATTATTGTATCGAATTTTAAATGCGTTTTTTTTATTAGTATTTCTTTGTTTAGTTTTAATTATATTTTTACGCATGAAGATGGAGGTATCCTCCGTGTCGTGTTTTTAATATTTTTTAATTAAATAGTGGATTCAAAAAAGTTTTTCAATAAGTATAATACTATGGAATTTCACAGTATAAATGCCTTAACGTTCAATAAGTTGATGTTTATTAATGTTCGATGGACTCAGATTTAGCTCTTACTCACCTCTGTCAAATTTTCCTCCGCATAATAGGCGACTTGGTACCCGTGCAGGCCAGAGTGGTTCCTACTCTGCCAGGACACCAGCACGGAGAAGGGCTGTATGTCCTGTATGGCCAGCTTCAGCACCAGCGGCTTGTCGCAGAACTGGACCGGCTCGAGGCGGATCAGCAGCAGGCCGTGCACGGCGGCCGGCTGCTCGCAGCGCGGCCCGGACAGGGGCGAGGCGCCGAGCTGTCGCCGGTGGTCGCGGACCCACTCCCACGACTCGTGCGTGTCGCAGTCGCAAATCAGGGGGTTGTCTGTACAAAGGAATTCATTTTCAATATCCATTTTTTATTTACGATAAAATTGAAGCTGTAATGAAGAAATATATTGTTAAATTGAGGAAAGCCGAGGAAATCGTGGCACGATCAAATCAATAAAATATTGAATGTTGATCACTTGAGGAGTCGGAGAAATCGACGTGCGTGCATGACGAAATGTATGAATGTAGAGGAATCGAGGGAAGTATGTCAGGACAGAACAGTGTGGCGCTCCATTCTTTCTGCCTACCCCTCCGGGGAGACGGCGTGATGGTAAGTTAGTTAGTTATTTATTGTAAAATTAATCAATTACTAAAAGGCGGTCACAAGTCGGAATAATCGACGTGCGTTCATGGTACGATATATGAATGTAGAGGAAGCCCGAGAGGTACGCCAGGATAGAGCATCGTGGCCTCTCTGCCTACCCCTCCGTGGAAATGGCGTGATGGTTAGTTAATTAGTTAGTTATGAAAAAAAAATATTTTAGGCTGAGGATAGATACTTAGGTTGGTGACTCGCCTGCTGTATGTCCGGAAATGAAAGAAACTGATTTGACAGTGCTGTCAAATTATTTAACTAACTAAATGGGTAGACAGAATGAATGGACATACATCTCTCGATTCCTCAAGATACATGGTGTCATGCACGCTCGTCGTTTTCTCCGACTCCTCACCTAGCCGTTTTTAATATTGGATTTATTTGATAGTGCCACGTTTTCCTTGATCTTCCTCTATTTCTAGTTCCGTTAACATCGTTAACATATACTTTTTTACCATTCTTTCTTCATTCATTATTTCCATGTGTCCAAACCATCTTAATGATCCTTTCATTATTTTGTTCATAACACTTTCATTCGCCCTGCATTCACTTATACTTTTATTCAACACTTTGCCATATACAGTTTTTCTACAAATTCGTCTTAGAAATCTCATCTCTACTGCATTGATTCTTATTTAATCCTTCTTTTGCCAGTTCCATGCTTCGTTTCTATAGATAGAAGAACACCACTGTGCACTGCCATTTCAGCTTTTTTGCATAGACTTTTCATTAATTGAAAATTTCTCGGTATTGTATGAGCATTTACCATATATATTTTTTACTTTAATTTTATGAATCTATCAATTAATGTAAAGGACACTAATGATTTGTTATTACAATGTTAATGGTCATACACAAATAAAAATTAAATATTTAAGCGTTCGGTGTGTCCGTAGCTCCAGTGACAATTTAATCAGTAATACGAGTGAAAATACAGTAATACACCTCGCAGTAATACGAGTGAAAATTAGATTTTTTTCAAAAAAAAAATTTTTAAACCAACCATGGAACTAGTAAAAATAAAATAAACAAATATCATGTAACATTTACAAGTACGAAAATACCATTTTTGTAATGTATTATAAATGAACAATCGTTGGGATTTTTACGTTATATTCATACCTAATTAATGTTTAATTTAAATTTTGCCATTCACGTTTGATGCAAATGAGTGTCATTTCGATTTTTGCCTCGTGAATTAAGAGAATTTTTTTTTTAATTAAAGTTTCAAACAAATGGGTCAAAAAATGTGTTTTATATATGAAATTTTGCAAATAAAATAAAAAAGGTCTACTTGAAATAAATAGTATTAAAATAGTTTTAAATTCATTTTACCTATATGACAATTGTTTTTAATTAACGTACGTTAAGAATTGTTTTCATTTCATTGTTCCCTAAATTTGTATTGAGTGTGAAAAATGCCTCTATAGAACGGGTTACCCCAGTTTGGAAGCATTAAAACCATGTACTTGGTAAATTATCAATAAATAAATAAAAAAGTGTTTTGAACGCACCTTCCGTTTTCAGTGTCTTGATATGTGTTTCGAGTGGCCTCAGCGCATTCAGCGGCAGTCTCTCGATATAGTTCCTGCTGATGTCCAACATTTTCAGTTTCTTGAGCGGCCTGAATGCTTCCACGGAAATAGTGGCTATCCAGTTTCCTTGGATGTGCAAGTCTGTGAGATCGTCCATGAACTGGAATACTCCCTTGCTCAACTTTCCGATGTTGTTGAACGATATATCTAAAACTTGCAATGATCGTAAATCCGAAGGGAACTCCTCCAATTCTCTCATACGATTGTGAGTTAGATTTAATAATCTGAGAATGTTTAGACCTTGAAGCCTCTCTTTAGGCAGCAACTCGATATCGTTGTAACTTAAATCGAGCGTTAATAAATTTAAAAGACTTCGGAAAGCCCCCGGGGAAACTCTCGATATTAAGTTGTGACCCAAGAACAAATGTTGCAGCGAAGAAAAAGCATCGAAATCTTTACTCGTGACAATACTCAAGTTTGTGCCGGTGATATGTATCTCTTGGAGCGACGGATATTTGTGAGAAGTGCTCAAGTCATGGATCCTCAATAGCGGATTGGTGGTGAAGTTGAGCCACGTGAGGCCGGGCAGGTTGAACTCCGAGAGAGCCGTCATGGGCAGCTGCTTGAAGCGGTTGCACGAGAGGTCCAGGCGTCGCAGCGTGTTCGAGTTCTGGAAGAAGTTGGCCGGTAGCGCTGTCAACAAGTTGCCGCTTATGTCAGCGGAGGATAAATGTGTCAGATTCACCGACGCGAATCCCGTTAAGGATGATATAGCGTTGTCGCTTAGATCCAATTGTTTCAGATTTGGCAGACCACTCACTTTGAAAAAATCCAGGGTAGATAAATTGTTTTGCGCCAGAACCAATATTTCAAGGGATGTGATGTTGTAAAGCGCGTAGTGCGGGAAATCCGAGAATTGATTGCCCTGCATTCTCAGCTCCTTCAGCACGCTCGAGCCACTGAATATTCCCTTCCGCAAATCTTTCAGCTTGTTTCTACTCAGATCGATCCTGCCTAAATTTATATTCTTCGCGAACACGTTTTCGGGAAGCTGCGTTATTTGCGAGTTGTCGAGGAGAAGAGTTTGCAGGGAAGGAAGACGGGTGAATGCATTGTGTTCCAGTTCGCTAAAGTTGTTGTGGGAAAGTTTCAAAACTCGGAGACCCGGGATGTCTAGCCTCGCAAGGTCCTCGCTTTTTATTAAGTTGTTTCCTAATTGCAAGTCATTCAAGTTGTTCAGCCCTTTAAATGCGCCGATTTCAATTTTTTCTACCGAACAATTTTTCAGATTCAATACACGTATCGGCAATCGGCCTTGGAAGAGATCTTCTTGCAATACTTTTAGAAAGTTATTTGCGAGATCGAGCGTCCGTAATTTTTTCAACGTTTCGAAGGATCTAGACTGAATATCGGTAAGGTTGTTATCCGACAAGTTGAGTTCTTCTAGTTCGTGTAATTCGTCAAACGTTTTGTTTGTTATTCGATTTAAAAAGTTCCTGCTCAAATCCAAGTACTTTAGAGCCCGCATCGGTTTGAACGTGTCTTCTTCTATTTCGTAAATACTATTATTTGCGAGATAAAGGCGTTGTATCGATTGCAAATCGTTGAATAGTGCCCGTTTTAATTTGCCCAGTCGATTATGCCCGAACCATAGAGTTTGTACATTGGTTTGCCGAGCGAAGAAACTTTCGTGAAAGGATATAATCCTATTTGAATCTAATTGAATGGAGACTAATGACGTGGAGCTGCGTAAAAATACGTCTCCCAGAGTTTGCAGTTGGTTCCCTTGAAGATTTATATGCTGCAAACTTTGTAAGTTACCGAAAGCTCCCGTTTCTATACTGGAAATCACGTTATTTTGAAGATGTAATTCAAGTAGCAAAGGTAGCCCCGTGAACACCTCGTCCCGTATCATCTCGAGTCTGTTATTCTGCAATCGGATTTCTTTCAGACGAAACATATTGTCAAACGTTCCGGGCTCGATTTCTATAATCTTGTTATTGTCTATGCTCACTACAGTAAGGTCACTGTTGTAATTGAAAATGTTTTGGGGAATTTGCGATATGAAGTTAGTGCCCATGTGCAGCTGGGTTAGGTTGGTCAAGGTGGACAGGCTCTCTGGGTCTATCCGTCGAATGGAATTTTGCTCCAGATAAATGACGGTCAGCATAGAAGAGTGCGTGAACGCGTCATGCGGTACCTCCAGCACGTTGTTTTCCGACAGGAATAACTCCTTCAGGTCCGGGAGGTCCATGAACAGCCCGCCGATGTGGTGAACGTGATTATGGCTTAAATCGATCGTTTTAAGTTTTTTATTCATTCTAAATGTATCTCTATCTAGGAATATAATCTTATTTTGACTTAAATCTAGAGATTCTAAGTTTTTAAGCGAAGAAAAACCTAACTTGTGGACCGTTTCGATCGAATTAAAATAGAGAGACAACGTTCTCAAGGACGGGCACGATCTGAAGCAGTCTTCTGGGATAACTTCGAAGTTATTTGAACTTAAATCTAAGAAGACTAACGAATCAAGTCTCGGATATCCGTCGTCCGGTATAGAATCGATTTCGTTCCACGCCAGCCTGAGGGAGCGCAGGTACTGCAACCTCCGCAGCGCGGCCATTGGGAAACTCTTCAGTTTATTCTCGGAGAGCTCTAGCTCCGCCATGGACTCCTCTAGACCGCTGAAAGCGAACTCGGACACTTTCGACAGCTGATTTCCTTTCATGTTAAGCTTTATAAGATGCAGACCGTAAAAGCTGTAGCTCGGGATCTCTTCCACCTTATTGGACTCTAGATCGAGCGATATGAGTTTGTTAAGTCCAGCCAAAGCTTTTTGCGGTATGTGTGTGAGCTTAGCCGCCGCCAACATTAGCGACTTGAGAGAGGAGCTTAGCGCTTGCAGAGAATCGTCATGGAGATCTTGTAGGCTGGACTGCGAAATGTGAAGATGCGATAGAAGCGGAGCGGATGGAGGGAAGAGGTCCGACGTGAGAGATGTGACTCCTCGATCCAGCTCGTACACTGAGAGGGAGAGGACTTTCCCTCCCGCCCCCGTCCCCGTTCCAGGTGATCCACCATTTCCCAGGAGAGAAAGCACTGTCCGCAGAGACCCAGGAGTGGCTCCTGAACACTCCAGGAAAACTCCTGAAATAAAAATATTTTTAACAATCTTAATCAGATCAATACAACATTGTTAATCAGATAATCGTATGCATTTTGGGATCTTGGGAAAACCCGTCTTTCTGGACCAACGTTTCAGAGGTTGGAAGCTTGTTATCCCGATGTGAGACTGGAGGAAGGAGAACTGAAGGAGCTTGTCTTCCCCGAGTGGAAGTGTGGGACCATATCCTCTTTACTCCAGTCTCACACTATCCCGGCAAATCTGCTCTTGCCGAGCACCTCATGGACACTGGCCACCGCTTTAATTTCAAGCCTTTGGTACTAGATAGACCGAGGGACAATCGGGCACATCTTATCATCGAGGCAATCAAAATCTACCGATTATCAAATGTATTTGATAATTCCATAGCACTTGATAATGCGTTAGATAGGTAAAATACGCCATTCACATAAAATAAAATAAAACTTCTATGAAACCAACGTTTTCATTCATATTTTATATGAAGTTTGACATCATTGTTCAAGAAACAATAAATACAATCAAGTAATATCAAACGAGTAAAACGTGTGCGCTTTTTTTCGACGTGAAGAATTGAAAAATGAATCAATAAATAAATACAATAATAACATTTATTCTGATGTAACAAAAATCGTCCATCTTTTCGGTGGCCTCCCGACACTCTTTTTTTGTCCAAGGTCTTAACTGATGTATTCTGGATGTTCATCGGGTATTGCTTTGTCTTGCTATATGTCTAGCCCACTGCCACTTTAATTTAGCTGTACGAGTAATGGTGTCGACTTTGATTCGGCGTCTTCTTTCTTCATTCCTTATTTTGTCTCGGCATTGCCCAAATATTTCAGGTATAGCTGGAATGATCTGGATGCGGAAAGGACAAGTCAGGGATGAGTGAAAGAAAATGAAATAGGCCTATATAACAGAGGAGGTGAGAAGGCTGACACAAAAGAAAAAGAAGAACAAAAATAGACTTATACACAGAAGATGCTACAAAAAATAACAAGACAAATATTCAATTACCTTTTTATGAATAAAAGCACGGTTTTTTAAGCTCATTTTTCTTGGCATGCTTCGAAGGCTTTACACCTTTATCATCGGGAGGACGATATAAACTTGTTTACATTTAATTTTAATATTTTAATATTAAAATCTAGTTTATTTAATTTTATAATGTATTAATCTAGTTAAAATTAATTTTTTCTTATACTGATGTCTGTGTCCGTGGAAAGTGTTGTGAAAACACAATGTTTTCAAAAAGTTATTCAAATTCTAATCTAGTTTATATCGTTCTCCCGTTGATGAAGGTGTAAAACCTTCGAAAAAAACATTATTCTTCGCCACTCTCCCCGGTCTATCGCCCACATTCTCCAGCTTGTAATACCAAATGCCTTGAAATCTTCAATAAATTTTAAGTTATCTCGTTAGACGGAAAGAAAAATCAAAAATAAAAAAATAAATAAAAAAACACCATCTTCGAAGTTGAAGCACGGACATATGGGGTTGTCCACGAAGCTGGGGCACTCGCTGCCTCCGGCCTGTGTCCCGATCGGGTCCCCGTCCAGGGACCTCACCAGCGCCGCGATCACCAGCAGCGCGATCATCACGTCACGGCACACATCACGACCCTGCGGAACTCCCCGGGCGCCACGCTTGCCGAGCGCCTGCGGACTCGTCTTGCTTCGCCCCGCCGCCCCTTCGGTCAACGCCTTCACCCTCTCCACACGCGACAGTCAAATCATCACATATGCTTCCATCGTAACAAGCAATCAACTTTACACAGATATTCGTACAATTGATTCACTTTAAACAAAATTAGGTTTTTTTTTTTTTATATTTTCATTACTTTTATGTAATAAATATTTATTGTAGGATCACAAAAGCATTATTATTATTAAAATTGATTATGTTATCTTCTTTCCTTCACAATTCTGAAACAAAAGAAAAAATATATTAACATTGAGCAATTTTCAATTTTTTTTTGTTCCTTAAACATATTAAATAAACTTCATTTTAATAATTAATACATTTTTTTGATAATGCCTAAGAAAAAGTGCAACGTGTCATTAATATAAAATCAAATTAAACTTGTAGAAAACAGTCAAGAGATTTTTCTTTGACCTGGTTCTCTCCTTCCCCTAAATTTCCCCTAAATTATCAATTGTAGGTGTCGGTATTTTTCTCCTCTCATAACGTGACCAACTTATTACGGTTCCCTCATTTTTACGCTGTCGACCAACTACAGATGCTTTTTCATCCGTTGGAGAACAATCACACTGCGATATCTGTCACATTCACGTATGTAAAAACAATGAACTTTTATCATAATTTTATAATTAATGTTTTCATATAATTAAATCAGATTGTGATTGGTAATTATTTATTATTTGCATCAAACGTAGAATGAAAGTTCTTCATTAATTTGTCATCAACACAATTCAGGAGTAAATTTGTTTTTGTTGAATACCCACAACAAAATCACAATGTTTTTTGAAGTTTGATTATACAGCATAGAAACGTCTACTCAATTAAACCCTTTTTATAAAAGTGTTTCAATATCCATTTACATAAAATTTTCAAAAACAAAATTTGATAGATTGGTCTTGATACTTAAATTGTCCTCTTGAAAATATAAAAGAATATTTTTACATTTAAATAGAGGCTTTTTTTAGTATCATCGAGGTTGAGCCCCTCTATCCTTCTGTCTTATGTCAGCTTCTTTGGAAAACATAAATATTTTAAAAATAGCGCCTCTTTTTTCCTCCATTTCTATGGATTTTCGAGCCTATTCGTACCCCTGTTCACGTCTTAAACGCGATTATCAAACAAAAGTTCTCGACTATAAAGAAAACACGCTTAAGGCAACTGTCTTTGTTACATTTTCTATACAAAATGGTGAATAACCAAAAACCGCTTTTCTGCGGTTTAAGCCAGCCAGTTGACGTTAAGTTCGCTGTATTAATGCATAAAGAACAAAAATGAGTTTCTTAAGTTAGCAATTCAATTAGAATGTTCAACTTAAGCCGAGGAAAATACCGATGTCACCAAATTACTTACAATACAAATATTACTTTATAAAATAATTGCGTAGATTTTCACGGTTGGTGTCAATAGGTTTTTTGAAATCTTTCGAAAATCCGTGTTGTTCATTTTTCTGGACCGACGTTTCGAAGATTGTTGCAGTCTCCATCTTCAGAATGGTTATGATATAATGGTTAATCACCCTGAAGATGAAGACTGCAACAATCATCGAAACATAGGTCGATTCGGATCTTCACAAGTTCCCAAATAACATATTACAATATAAAGTTTTCATTTAAAATAAATATACTTTGAAACAGTCGAAACGATTTTTATTTAAGATTTTTTGATATAATAAATTATATCAGAACTATGATATTGTATGCGTGTGAGGCGTGGATGCTAACAAAAACGTTTGCTGAGTTGCTAGACATCTTTGAGAGGATCATAACTGATGCCAAAAAGAGTCTTAGATGGGCACCCAGGAAGTAAAAGAAAAGTCTGCGATGGAAATGTAATATATAAATTATGCATCCCAACTACTATCAGCCTTTAACTGGAGGGTTGCAGAAAATGAAAGAATAAGTTGTAGAGGAATTTTAATAGAGGCTCAAGATTGTTATGGGCTATAGTGTCATTGAAGCAGATGAATTTTTTTTGTATATAACAGATCGTTTGAACCCAATTACTGTAAGTATACAATTTTTTAGTAACTAATCTATATTCACGTGATTTTTACACCAGACCTAAAAAACAGTGTGACAATCACAATGCCATCGCCGGGAATCGAACCCGGGACCTTCGGTATGACAGTCAGAGTTTTTGCCACTCTGCCACGAAGGTCGTCAAAAAATGTGTTTTTTGGCAAGTACATTTATTTTTGAACATACAAAATAAGTCTATCACATGTTTGATGTCGTTTATAGAAATAATGATAATGTGCAATTTTAAGATGAAATAATTTTTTCATAGTTTGTTATTTATATATTTTGAAAAAAAAAAGTTAATCAGTAAATCATAAAAGCATTAAAATCGGGTTTTGAACGTAGAAAAAAAACAAGTTTTTGGAATTGCGCGGGTGTGTATTTTTTATTAAATGAATTTAATATAATATATATAAAAAACGGCGACACCCATCTTTAGCAACCACCTACCGTCACACGATTACGAAACAAAAGCTCCGGCCTACAAAGCGAGCTTAAAGCTCCGAATGACAGTTTCCCGCAAGCTGGCAGCGCCGGAGCCATCGCGTCAGCTAAAGGGTTGTTTGCCATCAGAAGGGGTAATTTTAAAACTTACTTCTCAAAAGGCACCTATTGGGTTACAAATCTTCTCTAAAAGAAGTGTTTACTCCGAGTTTCGGAGCACTTCGTTGAAAAACTTCCTCCTGGAGATTGAAAAATAAATTTATGTCTTCCCCGGAAGTCTGTTCTCACATATTCTTTACCTAAACGTACATAGCTATATAACACGGACCTACATTTATATACCTTGCAGTTCCATTTCGCGCAATGTTCTATTTTTGAAATAAATTCATTACATACAAGAATTTGAAATAAGATGTAATGCCTTTGCGTAGATTTTCACGGTTGTAAGCAATATATTTTTTTAGGATCTTGGGTTTATCCGTGTAACACGTCTTCCTTGATCGATGTTTCGTCATTTTATAACAACATTGAATATGGAATATCTTGTATAGATATTGCAACGATCTCCGAGACGTCGTCGGTTGATAAAGACAAGTTTGACGGATATACATCACAAAAAACAAGATATTGCGTAGCAAGAAACACATATAATATAATTAAACTTCTAGATAACAGACGTTTTTACTCATATTAAGTATTTAATATGGAGTTTTATAGGATTTTTTAAGAAACAATTAATAAAAATAAGTGATGACGACCTTTGTGGCAGAGTTTAAGTGCTCTGACTGCAATACTGATTCAATACGGGTTCGATTCCCGGCGACGACAGTGTGATTGTCACATCTTAAGGTGCTCCACTGGCTGAAATATCCAGAAAGGATAAAATACAAGCTCTGCTGGACGGTCTATAAGGCGTTACATGGAATGGCACCAGCTTATATATCTGAACTCTGCATCAACGAGAACCTGAATGCTAGACAGTCTACATTGCGATCAGCTAAGTTTTCTGCGATCGGTAGATTGTCTGTGCCAAAACGCTGTCCAAGCACAAACTTTGGCGACCGAGCCTTCGCAGTAGCCGGTATTTCAGCCAGTAGACCTTAAGTGCATTGAGAATCAATCAGAGTTTAGATCGAGACTCAAAACGCACCTTTTCAAATTATCATTTCCTGACACGAAGGGCTGATCGACTTCGTCAGTTGCAGCCCTCATACTAAATATATTTATTATATTTGTTATCATTATTATTATTATCTAGTTGATAAAACGTAGCATCTTCTACAGCGCCCTTGAGATGAGTAATTCATAAAAATGGCGCTCTATAAAGTATCCAATTTATTATTATTATTATTAACGTATGTGTACGTCAATATTATTTCATTTTTTAAGTTACGTTAAAAATGTATTAAGTTAATACAATAAGATACAAACTCCACGAAGCACCTCTACTTTTAGCTTATGTATTGTATAATAAAGCGTGTGAAAGAGTAAGAATGTATGTACGGAATGGTGTAAAGTGACTAGATAAGCTGATTTACTGAAAATCTAAACTACGTTCTCTTCTGAACGATTAATGTCCAACACTAAGGCGGGATTTGTCTCGGTGTAAAGTGAGCACACGTTATGTCCTTAAAACGAAATATCCACTGCCGTACTACGTTTCAACTTACAACTAAAACATGCCAACAAAACTGTACACTCCGCATTTTGGCAAACTGTCGTATGGGCCAGAGGTGTACTTCAAATGTTAACCTGTCAAATTAAATAATTTCATTCAATGTTCACTATTTTTATAATTACAAATCATAAATAAAATTCCTTTTTGAATGTATACAAATGCTTGTAGACAAGTACTGGATTTTGCCCATTGCGGGTTAATCATTTGTAAAGATTAATTGTTTCTCAATAGAGATGAAGATGTAAATTGTCTTCTGGAAACAGAATATGATGATCGAGGCGCTTACAGGACTTATGACCTGTCATTGGTTGGGTTAAGTAATCGCTTTATGTTAGCAACATTCCCCATTCCGCCTTCTTACGTATATACATCTTTCAAAAAATTGTCAGACGTGGTGGTTGTAAGAAGGGAAGAATGGGGAATGTAGTTAACATAAAACGATCGCTTAACCCAACCAATGACAGGTCATAAGTCCTATAAGCGCCTCGACCACCATATTCTGTTTCCAAAAAACAATTTACATCTTCATCTCTGTTGAGATACAATTAATCCTTAAAATTACTTTATTAAGGCCAATTCTTTATTTTAAACCTCTTTGTAAACTTTAGTGTTTTCCCCTAACCGATCGCGAATATGATGCAGCGTTCATATTTACATTTTTAGATTTAAAACACGTCTTAAAGATCCCTTGAGATTATTATATCACGAAAATGGGTCTTTAAAAGATACCATATTATTATTATTACTAACTTACTATTACTACCCGTTTGTACACCACTCCATTTTATTTTACCAAACTATCTGATTTGGCTCACGTCAATCTTATTGTCTGTTGATTTGATAAGAAAAATAGCACCACATTTTAATACATCGGATTACTCCAGAAAATTATGCTGTTAGTATAAATTAAATTTACGTTCAAGAAATGTATCATCGCATTAAGCTCGGAGAGACGTTTGCCACGAGCTGAAAGTATTATACGTTATACGTTAAACGTAACATCTGTATTAATTTAATTTTGACGGAATGGGATAAAAACTTTTTAACGATGTTGATGCATCCACCCTCCCTGGGAAGCGCACTAAATGAATAGCTCCACTACTCGGGAATCCGGGGCGTAACTTTCCTCGTTAAGTAGAACTTATTGCTATTAATTTTTACTCAGAAGATAAACTCTAAATGTTGATTTGTTGTGTTACGTTGTATTTTAAGAGGCTGCAATATTTTTCACATCTTTCACAACTATCTTTTAAATTTATAATAATAAAAATATATAATAACATTTTGAATGAATACAAATTCTTGTAGACAAATACTGGATCTTAATAGATGACGCTAGTGTAGAGTGAATTTTATAAAAATGTGAAGATAAGTGCAGAATTCAAGCATATACACATCTTCCCAAAAATTGTCAGACGTGGTGGTCGTAGGATGAGCGGAATGGGGAATGTTGTTAAACATAAATCGATCGCTGAACCCAACCAATGACAGGCCATGAGTCCTGTTATCACCTCGGCCACCATATTCTGTTCCCAGAAAACAATTTACATCTTCGTCTCTATTGAGATATAAGTAATAACGAATTAGATGGCATAAACGCTGGTACAAAAATGAACGATATGTCCATCAGCTGTTTGCTATATGCAGACGACGCTGTTTTAATCGCTGACAGCATGGACGAACTACTAAGTCCTAGTGTAAAGAATGTACGAAGTATGCGATAAGTATGACCTTGTGATGAACGTGTCAAAGTCTAATGTTACGGTATTTGAAAAGGAAGAATGTATGAGGAACTGTGACATAAGAGCGAACGGTGAGAAATCAGAGTAAGTTACCGAATTTGTTTATCTGGGAAGCATTTTTACAAGAGATGGAAGAATGGAGAAAGACATCAGAATGGTTGGAGCTGGAAAGAAAATGAAATGGTGCACTCAAAGTCATTACCGCAAATAGAAAAATATCGACTGAAGCAAAGATGGCAGTTCTAGTCCCGACCTTTATGTATGGAAGTGAAGCTTGGAGTTTATGTATTGCTTGCTAAGTATTATTTAATATGTCTTCAATTTTCCTTGTTCAGAAATAATATAAAATAAAAATACAGTCGATTTAAATCAAACAAGAAAACATGGTATGACGACCAATTCGATAAAACAAATATGACACCCGAATGGAACATTTTTCGTATTTTACAAAGGTTAAGTAATGATTTATTTTGTAAGAGTTGCAAAGGTTTGACATTTCTTCAGATACATATTATTATAATATGATTGATGAGCATTGTTTTTGTTTTTTTAAGAGGATATTAACGTGATATATCCAAAAATGATTATCACGGAAAATTTCAGTAGAATGTCTTAATATATCGATTATTTTTATCACAGAAAATAAATAAAAACTCATGTAAACAAATATCACATTTTTTTTAAACTACAGTCAACTGTATGAATCACGTTCTCCGAGAGATTGTTGAATATACTAAGCTAGAGATAAGGAACGATTGTTAAATTTTCTGATTTTTCGAGTCCTAGGATCTAAGAATATTGTTTCTACATTTGCATTAAAACACTACGGATAACAAAATATGTCACTACTAAAGGACAATTAAAAAATAACAGTATTAATATTTTTATTGTTGTTAGATCCTCGTTGCAGTCTCTTAAGGGTAGTTATCAGTGGCGGTACTCCCATAGAAGCCCAGAAACCCGGCTTGCGTGAGAAATTTTGAATCAAAACCCCAAAATCTAAGAAATCGTGCCCCTGCATAAACCAACAACCCACCAAATAACCTTCCAACAATGTTCCCATCAGACGTTAGAGGAATAGGCACAAAAGCTGAACCTCTATAAGCAAAATAAGGTTTTAATTAAAAAAATTGTTACGCCAGCCGGGCTTCTGGGCTTATATGGCAGTACCGCCACTGGTAGTTATATATGTGTAGTGGGTAATTTATTAATTCTACAGTTTTTTTTTTATCATTTTCAATAGCAAGTCATTAATTAAAATAAGGATTATATACAGAGATTATTTAGGTTATTAACATAACTTGGATCAAGTTTTACAATACTACGTTTTTATTCGTTTTACAAAAAGTTAGTAACAAAGTAAATGCCTCTTATATCAACGCTATATTATATTAATAATTCAAATAAAAAAAGTAAACAATGTATTTAACCGCTTCGGATGTATTCAAATTTCGTATATTATTCTTTATGATTGCGAACCTTGCACCGTGCAAACATCGAAGAGATCCAAAATTGATGCTTTAGAGATGTGGTGCTAGTGGCGAATGCTGGGAACATTCTTGACGGCAAGAATAACAAACTAGCCGATCATTGACTAACTGAGTATCAGGACGAGAATCTTGCAGATGTGCTCTAAGAGAATGTTAAAATATTTTGGGCACATAGCCCGGAGAGATCAGGAAAGTTTGAAAAGCTTATCATCATGGGCAAAGTGAAGGGAAAGCGATCACAAGGACGACCACCAAGCCGCTGATCTCTCATTAGCTGCAGCCTAGAGACTGAAGGGTGGCAGAAGCGCATGGCGTGCCATGATCAGTGGTTTATAGGATGGCCACAACCCTCATTCATGAGGATACGATAAGAATAAGCCTTTTTTAAATTACACGTGTATCATAAACCAACAAAATAGTTTATTGACAATACAGTTTGTATTATTTATGTATCTAAAGATGTTAATACTTGGTTTAACTATACAAAATTGTTTTAAAACATGTTATATTTATAATGCAGTATTAAGTTAATGCTTATATAATATTTGAACTGTATTGTTAACTCAATGATACGCGCGAGGCATGTTAAATTCGTTTCCTTTTTATAATGATTTAGCTCGGTTTTTTAGTAATTAGTATTACTCACCATGAACCAATGCGCTGTGAAATGCTCTTAGTATTGCCAAAACTTTCTTACAAATCATAGAGAGCTGTGTTTCCAAGTGTTGCATTTTGCATTCAAGGAGTAACTTTCATGTTACTTATAAAATGCACTGAAAGCCCTTCAGAATGCACCACCTAGCAAAATGTCTCGCGCTTCATACATTTCATACTTCAGTTAGTAAATCAGCTTACTCAACGCCGGGTCTGAAGCTTGGGAGGTTTCACAGAATTTCTTTAAACCGAAGCTGTCGAAGTTAGTAAAATTCATTTGAAATTGTTTGGAGATATAACTATGATATTTGAAATATTGTATTTAAGCTGAATTTGCCCAGATCTAATACGAAAATAATTGCGTTTGGTGGCAGTATGTTTATTTGTGATATTGGGTATATCCGTATAACTTCTCTTTATAACCGACGTTTTGTAGATCGTTGCATTATCCATCTTCAGTATTATCAAAATTTATATGGTGGGTAATATATGCTTAATTCCTACCACTCTATGCCATGTCGCCGGCAGTATGAGAGCGAGAAAGAAATATACGCCGAAAGAAGAAGAAGAGGTGCTTTTTTCTACGATTAAAATCTTGACGACAAACTGCGTTGCTGCTCTCGGAATGGTAAGAACAAAAGTCGGTCAGTTAGATGTACGAGTATATAGCGGGCACTCTGTCGGAGATCGGTACAATGTGCACCTTTATTCTCTTAGGGTCATCCAGCGCGTCCTAATTAAGCCCGAACACATTCTAGAGCGAACTTCCACCAATGGAGTGGCTACAATTTTGCACTTTTTTTAACAGCCAGCGAACACAGTTAATCCTGCGGTCAATTTGACGCGTTTGATTAAATTAAAATGAAAACAAGTGAAACATGAAATTTTACAAATTAAATAATAGTTTCTTCTATATTCGCCATAAGTTGTTTTCTTATGGTGCTTTATTCCCTTTTTTCTTCTTTTTTATATACTTTGTATATACAACATTTATATTAAAAAATTTAAATTGCTTACATGATCTGACAGATGTTATTGAGATATCTGTCAGATCAATAATTTTATAATATTTTAAATATGTATCTTTATTACTGAAGAAGGACTGGTTGTCCGAAATATGTCTATGTAATTTTATTATTTTTTAATACAAGTGTTGTATATACATACAAAGTAAATAAAATAAAAAAAGAGAAATAAATTAAAGTTGTTTGTAACACATGATTATGCCAACAAAGGTTGGCGAAACAGCTGTCGCAACAATCTCATAAAATACATAGTGATTATATAATTAGTAAATTAAATTTATAGTAATGTAAAAAAACAAGACTTTATGTTTTGGTATATAAATATAGAACACTCAAACATTTTCTTTTAATATTAATGAAAACGTTTCTTTTATAAAAGTTTTTTTTTTATATAATGACGTCTTACTAGGATAGTATCAAATAATTTTTAATGATTTATTTGTCACCACAATTATACTTAGACATCTAGATCAAAACTTATTTATAGATATCTATAATACTTAAGTAGAGAACTGTTTTATTAGTGGGGGGGGGGGGAAATTATTAATGTGTTAAAAACAGTATTCAGTTGAGTTAGCATACAATTAGTAAATTTAATACCCTCTTATCTTTTTTACGTACCTAAATATTTAACGAAAGCACACAGTTCTCACTTAGACACTAAGCGTTGCATGCTGTGGAATAATAGTATGTTAATTTATTTATATTGAAAGTAATCTCAAATTCTAGAACAAAAGCATTTTGAACGTGTTAGGCTAGAATTGCTTTGATGTCAGTTTTCATATCACTTGATCAGTTAATGAAAATGTAAACGGCATTATATCGATTAAAACGTCTAGACCTCCTGTCGACTAGCAAAACCTGTAAGAGCGACACTTAAACGAATAGAGAAAATACAAACTTGTAATTTCAAGATTCTTTTAATATTTTCTTCAAAAGAAATTTAATACAAAATATATGTATAAAGGATCAACAAACGAAAGCTTAATTGCAAATTGAACGACGATTAATTGATATTTTGTTAATTAAGAAAATCAACATTATTGAGTCTTAATATTAATCCTTATTTGAATAGTATTAAATTTTTTGACACAATTAATTTTTGAATGATGTAAAACTCCATATTAAATAATTTCTCTCCTTTCTCCAACCTCCATTTTAATATTTTATGGAAATGACATGTTTTGCCTTTCTACGGCATTATCAAATATTTTACTGACAATGCTTCATATTTTATATTGCCAAAACATGTCATACCCATAAAAACACGGAGTTTTAGATCATTTTCCTCTCCTAAACACAAGACATTTTAATTAATAAGGAGAGTAAGTGAAACGCAAATAAATGTCTAAATATAAATATAATTTTTTTGAAATATATTTTAAGAGAAATAATTTTATACCATTTATAACTAACTAACTAACTAACCATTACGCCATTTCCCCGGAGGGGTAGGCAGAGAGGATGGATCACCACAATGCTCTGTCCTGGCATACCTCTCGGGATTCCTCTACATTCATACATCGTACCATGCACGCACGTCGATTATTCCGACTTCGAATGTGACCGCCTTTTAGTAATTGATTGATGAACACCAAGTTTTTTTTCTTTTTGCATGGCTCATACATCCTTGACACTATACAAGACTTACAAATTTTTACAATTTATATGTAATAACAATTTATTTAAAAAAAATGTTTAAGAAACAATAAATAATTGATATTATATATTTCGTATAATTATGAGCGTTAGTTTCTTTTATGAAATAGTTGAATTCATTATATTTTTTATTACTTTTCATAATTAATATAAATGTTAGCAAATAAATGATTGTAAGTAAAAGTCATATTTTTTTGTTACGTCGTAGTTTTTAATAATTGAAATGAAATAATTTATAAGTTTGGTAAAAAAATATTTTAATTGCATTTTTATATGTTTGCGTAAATTTGAAAATGATTTCTTTTTAAAACCCTCCAACTCGAAAGAAAATCTAATCAATTTGCCTATTAAATTTGTTTTGATCAAAATTATTTTTATGCTCGGTTTGCAGGGTGACATTGATTGATTTGACATTTCAGAGTGCCGCTCATAAAAGTTCATATCCCGCCTCTGGGGCTACCTGCTTCATACGTGTTACCGCGGCACCGGGGTTGCTCGTACGGTTTGAATAATTCAAGTGCTACTTGTTACAAAAATTTGTTACCGAGAGTGCACGTAGAATCGTGGCGTGGCGTTGCTTGGAGAGGTCGCGAGGACCACATGTCGAGTGGGCTGCAGTCAGTGAATCAGAATTACCAGGTACAAGCTCGCAGATAAAGGTTAACATTTTCATATTACCAGCGATCAAACAAAGTTTTTTTGACATTTTGAATGTATAAAAATACTTGTAGATAAAAAATGGATTTTACACATTGCGGGTAAATTATTTTTATAAGGATTAATTGTATCCTCATAGAGGCGAAGATGTAAATTGTTTTCTGGGAACAGAATATGGTGGTCGAGGCGATTACAGGACTTATGACCTGTCATTGGTTGGGTTTCTGCTTAAATGCTTACACCCAATCTTAATGGATGGCGCTAGTGTAGATTGAACTAAAAATGTGAAGTGTTTCTCAACATTGTAGCATATATGCATCTTCCAAAAAATTGTCAGACTTGGTGGTTGTAAGAAGGGAGGAATGGAGAATGTTGTTAACAAAAAGCGATCGCTTAACCCAACCAATGACAGGTCATAAGTCATGTAAGCGCCTCGACCACCGTATTCTGTTCCCAGAAAACAATTTACATCTTCGTCTCTATTGAAATACAATTAATCCTTATAAAAAAGTTTTTTGAAATTCCTCACGGTATAAACGTGTTTAATATGTAAATATTTTTTTAGTGATTGATAATTGCCGATATTTGTGGCATAGTGGCAAGAGCTATGATTTTTACACTAAAGGTCCCGTGTTCTATTCTCGACGATGGCAGTGTGATTGTCACACTGTTTTTGGTCTGGTGTAGAATTGACGTGACAATAAAGTGGCGACCTATCACATGTCATGAGAATCAATAGCTAAAATTTATATTTAGTAATTGATTTCTAATAACGTGCTGTATATATAGAAAGCAACGGGAAACTATCACATAAAAAGGCCCAAGTAGATCCCAAGAACCAGCATAAATGTTACATTTTACTTGAAATCAATTCATTTGATTGAAACAAGCGAAGTAAGTAAAATAGAATATAAAATATCTAACTTTTAAAGCACCGCTTTTGTATTTACCTCAGGGGCGCATAAATAATATAGATAACATTAAATATTCGAGACGAGAGAGCATTACAAAAAATCTCTCTCAGTGACAATACTATGTATATGATTTGACCTCTAATCATCCCGAGGGAGCTATAGCCGTCATCGACCCAGACAACATTTCCCAACAAGGAGGTCCTTGACAATAAGATTGATTGTTGAAGCGCGTTTTCGTAATGTAATCACCCTAGGGCGCTTAATATTTTAATATACATAAGATTGGTTGTTAAAAATGCCGCATACAAAGATTGTTTGTTGAAACGTAAACATTTTTAAACGTATGGTTATTTTATACATTTAAGTGTTTTTTTTTGAAAATCTGAGACGGAACCCAGCCGGCATCGCTCAGTGTGCACTAGACTGGTCCTTTATGGGGGGAAAGAGAAAGTGAGGCAGACCTAGAGCCACCTGGAAAAAACCCTGCAGGAGGAGGTTAAGGCGGCTGGCCTCACTTGGGATGATGTTAGGCATCAGGCATGCGATAGAGTCGGGTAGAGAAGGTTCCTTGATGCCCTATGCACCACGGAGGTGACAGGACAAAAAGAAGAAGAAGAAGATTGACCCTTACCATCAGCATCACAACAGCAAGGGAGAGGGTGTATCTTCGGTGTAATAAAACTGAGACCGACCAGCTAAGGGAAAATAACCCTACATACAATTTCGGAGAAGGCAATGGAAAATCACACTTTTCAGGAAATCAACGTACCGAGAAAACATTTTCCACAGTGATCGCCAACGTCGGGGCAACGACTTTATTAGAATAATATATTTAAAAACTCAATATTCATATTAAGATTTTATTATTGTGCATATAATTCGTTGAAATAATAATTGCTATTAAGTTGTTTTTTTAATTTCTAATCGATATAAACATTTTGCTTATTATTTTACATTTCTATTTATTAGGTAATAAAAAATATTTAATTTTTTTTTAACATACTAAACCGTGTTTTAAAAAATAATGTGGTTTATTTTGATGAAGAAATCTTAATAAAGAAAACATGATAAAGCTTACATTTTTAATTTTTAAATCATTTTCACGTTTTTTTGTTACTCAGCATTTTCTTAATGATCTTTAAATGATCTGACTCACCCCTTTCATAAATCAGTTTTCCGCTGATCCCGACAAATAATATGTGTTTAACGGACCGAGGGCTATTCAAAAATTTGACACCCAGAATTCAAAGCAGAACTCAAAGCTCGATTACTAAATCCCTTAAAAGACTAAAATTTACAATTTAGTTGCTTTGATTTTCTTTTTTTATGGTGTTTTAAAACACGGAAAACTTTCTTTGGCATCTAAAAATTTTGGAATTAGTCACATTTACTTAATAACAACTTTAAGGATTAAAAAAAAACGGATAGTGGTCTAGGGAATAGAACGCTTGGCTTCTGATTCAGGGGACTTGGGTTCAAGCCTGGATATGACATGACCAGATTCCCTTTTTCTGATCAAATTATATTATAGATTGTATAAAAAAATCTAATACCATTAATTTAAATCTTGGTAACAGTATTTTTAAAAATAAATAAATAATAAAGCGTTGTTCCAATTTTAAAAACCTTTAAACGGAAAAGTGAAATTTAAACAGATAAATCAGTAGAAGTGTATGGTTGACGCCCGCCCTGACAACAAGAGTTTAAATTTAAATGTGCAATGGGATTCTGTGAATGTTTTATTACTTCAAGAGGAACTTTTCCTGTTCAAGTTCTGGTAAACATGTGTGCTAGGGGCATTATGGTTTTTGTGCTTTATGGTGCACGATTAACTTTTCACATTTACTTCTTTTCAGTGCTTTGTTAAGATATAGTATTTCCTTTTCTTTAATAATTATACCATTGTACATTTATACAACCGCAAAGTATTTTATTAATTTAATTTTTCTAGAAATGTCCATTTTCTTAGAGTTTTATTACATTTAATGGAATTAGCATGTTTCGTTTTGCCTGTGAATTATGAAATTCTTTTTCGTAATTCGGGTTCGATTCTCGGCGATGGCAGTGTAATTGTCACACTGTCTTTAGGCTGTATGACGCTTAGGACCACATGTCGAGTAGGCTGCAATGCACATAACATAACATTATCATTTTACCTGCGATCAAACAAAGTTTTTCGAAATTTCTCACGGTATAAACTGGTTTAATATGTAAATGTTTTTTAAACGATTAGTAATTGCCAATCTTTGTGGCAGAGTGGCAAGAGCTATGATTGTTACATCAAAGGTCCCGGGTTTGGTGCCCGGTCTTTGGTCTAGTGTAGAATTCACGTGACAATAAATTGGCGATAGATAAGCTACCTATCAGATATCATGGTAATCAATATAATAGTTAAAAATAAATTGTATACAGTAATTGGGTTCAAACGACCTCTTGTAAAAAAAAATCGTAATATGACATGCATTAGAAATGATAATATGCATTTTCCATTAAATAATATATTATATAATAAACTTATACGAAATTAACATTTTCATCATTATTAAATTCTACGTATATTATGTATCATCAACGTAATAAGAATGACAGAAACGGCACATTATTAATTTTAAAGATTATACATCAACTTAATTAAGGTATTTAAAACATTTTATTTCATTATATTTATTCTATAAGTAATCGTTTTTTCCCCACGTTTCTATCCCTTGTAGGGAAACCGTTTAATTTCGTTATCTTTTTCGTAGAGAACATAATATAAGCTTTTAGGATCTAAACCTATTTTTTAATAACGTATGAGGTGTTCTTGAGAGGACTAGCCTTTTAGATTACGTTGTATTAAACTGTATTGAAACATAAAACGGTCGAGACTCCAGGAAAAGGTGTCCGGAGAAATGAATTTATCACTTGAGCTTGTATTGGTACGCGTTTCAGGAGAGAAGAGAGGAACCTGGGTAGTAAGCACAACAAATAAACTCTGTTTATTTTTACATTTTAAGAAATAATTATTATGAATACTTATTTAGGTTTTGATAAAAAACCATAACTTGGTGGTTGGACATATTTAACACTTAATTAAACACTTTTTGTACTTGGTATTCAACCACTTTATTTGTGAAGATGAGGGCCTACTGGTTTCGCTCTATACGAGATTATTCAAGGCATGCAGTATGTGTAAAGCCCTGAAGAAGCTCGCATAGAGCGAAACCGGTAGGCCCTCATCCTCACAAATAAAGTGGTTGTATACCAAGTACAAAAAGTATTTAATTAAGTGTTACTTATTTAGGTATTTCAAAATAATTTGACATGCAATATTTCAAATTTAAAACGATCATTATTGAAAAAAGTATATCCAAACTAACGTTTGGAACAAAAGCAATTATTGGAGAACTGTATATTTCATTTCGATATATATTTAATGTTACATTGTATTTTTAAAATGTGACATGTTTGTTTTTTATTACAAATACGTTCAGTCATTATTAATTACGTCATATATTAAGTCGAAACAGGCGTTTGGTTATTGAAATTTTAAATAATCAAAAAAAAGAATTCAAAGTACTTTAAATATGAAAAAGATGAGATTCACATGATAAATTTCGTATCATAACTCACCCTGAAAAATCTAAAGGCGTCTACATCAGAGATATTATATTATTTTGCTTACATTAGAATGCTTTCGAGCTAGGGTCTTCTGAATGATATAATATAGTGGATGATTCAAAGAACAAATAATAGAGGGCGCCCTCAGCAGGAATATCTGAAACAAGAGTGACATGAACTGCGTATCATATGTTGAGTTGAGGAGGACTGCAGAAAACCAAGCCCAGTGCAAGACGAGACTAAAGTTTTTGCTGCAAAACCAATCCTAAAATTGAAACTGTGAAGAAGAAGGACGCTTTCAGGGACGTTATTTATCAAATCAAGACACTACAAACAGCAAAATGTTTAAGACAAATTGAGTACAGGTAAAATATTATAAAAAATACAACATAATACCAGGAACGCATTAGAAATGAACCGATATTAGGAAGACAATATACTTATAATACATATGTTACTAATAATAATTACGACAGTTTCAACTATTAAAACTGATGAACTTTTACTACGAATACTTTATAATAATTGTATTTTGTAACCTGTTTAACTTGTTTTATTAAAACAAATACAGGTTTTAAGTGATACACTGAAAATACAAAACAACATTCAGCGTGCTAGCCCTCCGACCTTGTCTAGCTGAATCTACCTAGATCAAGGAAAAGATTAATTATTTCTCTGGATGAAGGTTGGACTATCATTTCACGCAATAACTTAGGTATTGTATTATAATATTCAGTGCGCGATAGGAAGCCAATAATTAAGTCTGGTTGATTTATTATCCTTGGATGTTGTTCGAGTTACGAGAGGTTATCTAGGGCGATGGAGAAATTATTTCGATTTACGATTTACAGAAAGGATCAAATTTATCTCTCGAACTCGGAGCTTCCCGGCTTTATCAAATAACGTTTAGAGTGAATAACGCTTTTATGAGCGCTCATATTTTACCACTAAAATGTTATTCATTACCTTTTAGCTGTTATGCCTACGCAACGATGTATAACACTTAGTAAACGTTATTGTAAGTTAATCGGCGTAAATTTGTTAAAAAATTTGAATAACAAAACAGAAAATCAAGAAAACGAACAAAAATATAGTAATATTTTTAAATTACAGGGAAATTTTGAGAGTTAATCTGATACAAAATGTAAGCCATTAACTTTTATAAGAACTTTGTAAAACATTTTAAAGGCATAACCAAAGCGTCTATCCTGATAGCATATTGATGATATAATTGAACTTCAATAAGATTAAAGGCGTTATTACTATCATAACGACACTTGAAAAACACAAGTTTAGTTAATAAACATTTTTAATAAATAATAAGAGTCATTTAATTAACAATTTTATAAGAAATATGGATACTTAGTAACTAACTGCACTGCGCAATGAGAAGGAATGGACGGGAATCGGAACTGTGGAGGAGCTATTCCGGACAGCGCAGGATAGGGAAAATTTTTCCAGAGTGATCGCCAACGTCGGGGGGACCTGACAGGGCACTTTAAAAATAGTAACTAACTAACCATCAAACCGTTTTTCCCGAGGGGATAGACAGAGAGGATGGATCACCACACTGTTCTATCCTGACATA
Source organism: Lepidostoma basale (assembly GCA_022606425.2). Taxonomy (NCBI): domain Eukaryota; kingdom Metazoa; phylum Arthropoda; class Insecta; order Trichoptera; family Lepidostomatidae; genus Lepidostoma; species Lepidostoma basale. Next base: position 461,126 of record JAHDVF020001408.1, on the reverse strand, counting down.
ACTATTGCGCCTTTTCTCCATTCACACACTATGATACGCACGTTCGTCGATTGTTCCTACTTCGAACATGGTAACATCATCATGAATTATTAAAGTCACGTCTATTTTGGTGACTCTTTGTAATTAATATAGATAAAAAAAAAATTCCCGGATGTTACATACTATTTTATGGGTTTTGATTGTTTCTTGAACAATGATAATAACAATGGTAATTAAATAATTCATTAGAAGTTTTGTATTGTTTTATGGGAAAGGCCTTATTCGCCTTGCAAAGATATTTGATAAAAAAAAAATTTAAAAAGACTAACATCAAGGATTTAACTAACTAACTAACTAACCATCACGCCGTCTCCCCGAAAGGGTAGGCAGAAAGAATGGACTGTCACACTTTTACTGATGCGGCACTCCATCCTTCTCTTTTCGCTCCGCGGGAGACGCGATGTGATGGGTTGCGAACCTCATCGCCACCAATAGGCATCTCCCGCGCACACTTCGATCGCCCGACACCCACAAAATAAATCTAAAACATTTAGATTTATACATATTTAAATGTTGTTTTTTTTATAAATGTCAAGTTAACATTTTCACTGCATTAACGTTATTTTTCTCGGTCCCTTAAAAAACGTAAAATAGAGGTTTCACTGCATAACTAATGATTTTAAATCTATAACGGACATAACATCAATGATTTTAAATCTATAACAGACACTTAGAATCAATAAATAAACTTTAATTTATATTTTGACAACTAATACACATGAAGACACAACTTAAGGCGTTAATTGCTGGAATTTCACGACTATTAAAAAAAAAATTAAACGCAATTTTTTCCACATTTAAGTTTTTTTTTTTCTCAACATACTATGAAGTTTTTACACCTTCATAATCGGGAGAATGATATAAACTTATCGCCATATCATTATCCTGAAAATGAAGGTATAAAACCTTTAAAACGTATTGAATTAAAATAAATTCAAAAATGAAAAAACAAAAAGAGTTTTTTAGGCATTTTGAACAAAAGTTATGTTATATTTATATCATTTACCAGCTGACGGGACAGTTAGAAGATATTAATTGCATTGCAAATATATTATTACTATTGAATTGGTCTTTATATCGCCATTTTATTGTCTTACGTGAATTCTACACTAGACCAAAGACAGTGTGACAATCACACTGCCATCGCCGGGAATCGAACCCGAGACCTACGGTGTGGCAGTCATAGCTGTTGCCACTCTGCCGCGAAGGTGATTAATATATCGAATGTGTAATGCATTTCTTGATAAATGGTCTTTGGTTATAGATATATTTATTGCTAATTAATTTTTGATTAATTAACTTAAAGAAAATTCTGTTTTAAACTAAATGAAAAATAGTAGACATATGACAATTAGACAATCTAAAGAATTTACCGAAATTTTTTGAAGGAAGTTCATTTTAAATAATAAATATTAAAGCTGGCTAGAGCAGTTTATCGATGCCAGCAAGCCTGGCGAAATCGATCGCTGTTGAAATAAAAACAGTTATTAACCGCCCTAAGCATATGAACGTGCGTTATACGCACACTTTGACTGTACCATTCTGCGCTATCCCGTATCACGTATGCGCTTGAGAAAAAAATAATGTACCTATATGTCGTCACCTGAGAGTAAGAAGTTTTGATGGTTTCGGGTGTGTATCTTGGAATAAAAGGGTTCCATCTGAAGCAGATGAAACTACCGAGAGGCGTGTAAATTTTCTGGCGACAGTATAATAATAAAGTAAAGTGTAAATGAATCCTTCTTCAGTGAATCGTGTGTTTTGAATGATCAGATGGAACTTGATTCTTTTCGTAACATCAAAATGACGATACAATTACATGTTTTATTTAATTTAGATTTAATTAATGAAAAAGGTGATTTTTTTTATACATTTCTCGGAAAGTTACCTGAAGGTGCGATAACAGATAGTTAGCATGCGATATTTTTGTATTCCGAAGGTAATGTGGAAATTCGTTAAATATGAAGAGTGTGGACTTTACTGAGGATTCACCGCGTATTTAATAGACACGATCTATATATAGAAGACACAGCACTGTTTCACGAGTGGCAGTCTGGGGGCACAGGGGGGCCTAGTTCTGGGCTCGCACCCCCGGCCAGGGCTCCTCGGTCTGCTGGGCGGGCGAGGGGGCCCCCTGGGGCGTCCCGCGGATGTACTCGGCGGCCTGGGAGCCCAGCACGCACTCTTCGCTGATGTGGACTGACAGCACGTCCGATACCGGGATCTCAAACATGGCCTCCAGGAGTATACTTTCCATGATGGCCCTAAGCCCCCGAGCGCCCGTCTTCCTCTCCATGGCCTGCTGTGCAATTGCTTGCAGAGCCTCGGGACTGAAGGAGAGGGCGCAGCGGTCCATGGAGAACAGCATCTGGTATTGGGGCACCAATGCATTTTTAGGTTCTGTTAATATCCTGACCAGGAGATCCTGGTTTAAGCTATGGAAGGGCACCAGAACCGGGAACCTACCCACAAATTCGGGGATCATTCCAAAGTCTATGAGGTCGCGAGCTTGTACGAGACGCAGGAAGGCATCTCTTTCCCGGTTCTCCTCCTCAGCGGAAGCACCAGCCCCATGGTCCGCCAGGGCTTGCTGAGAAGCAGCGCGCCGTCCTGGTGATCCCAGCACGGGTGCACCAAAGCCCAGGTATTTCTCATTATTTCTCCTGGAGATGAGCCTATCCAGTCCGTTGTAGGCTCCGCTGGCGACGAAGAGGATATTGGTGGTGTCCACCTGCACCGTCTCCCCGCGGAGCTTACGAGGGGAGTTCCTTTCGGGGACGTTCACGATAGTCCCTTCGAGCATCTTCAGCATGCCTTGCTGCACACCCTCACCTCCCACATCCCGCAGCTGGTGTATCTCGGGAACTGCTCCAATTTTGTCTACTTCATCCAGGAAGACTATTCCCATCTGCGCTCTCTCAACATTGTAATTAGCATCCTGCAGCAGCTTGGCGATGACGGACTCGATGTCCTCGCCAACGTATCCGGCCTGTGTGAGCGTGGTGCAGTCACAGATAGCAAACGGCACGTCCAGACACTGCGCTATCGTCTGCGCCAAGAGCGTCTTGCCACATCCGGTGGGGCCTAGCAACAGGATGTTGCTCTTCTCCAAGCGGAGGTCGTGGCTGGCCCGGTCCAGGATGTCCGAGCCCCCGGGGCCCGTGCCGGGCTGGCCGGAGGTGGGGGGCGCTGGAGGCGAGCCCAGGGAGCTACCACCCCCAACGCTGGCGTGACCAATCCCAGTTATGTGGAGCAGATCTCTGTGAGTGAAGGACTGGTGCTGCTCTGTCTGCTGGGCCTGCGGCGCTGCAGCGGCCGGAGGGATGTTGTTGTAGATGCGCTTGTAGTGGTTGTACACCGCCACCGAGAGCACCTTCTTGGCGTGCTCCTGTCCCACTACGTGCTTGTTTAAGTACTCGAAGATCTTCTTCGGCGGAGGCGGAGGCTTTCTGAAAAATCCATTTTTGGGATCTGCATTGTCCTTGATCGTCTTCTTGGTGTCCACTTCGCTGAGCACGACAAAGAAGTGGTGGCACTTGTCGCACTTGACGAAGCGTGTGGAGCTGACGAACGTCTCCACGTGTGTGCATGGGTCCCCGCACTTGGGGCAGGAGAGAGTGGAAGACTTCTTCCCGCCTCCTCCGTTACTCCCGCCTCCTGCAGCGCCCCCTGAACCGACAGCCGAAGAACCTGAAGTTGAGGAGACATCGTCTGGAGGTGGTGGTGGTGGCGGGGGGCCCTCAGAAGCACCCTTACGTGCCATGGCTGGATTGGCCAGCGAGTGACCTGATGCTGCTCTCCGCGGCTCCACCGCCCATGCCTGGCAAGCGGTCATCACACATGCTGATTGAATTTTAGTATTCCTCGCCACCGAAACGATTTTTCCAAATGTTAACAAACTGCTTCTGACACTACTCATGATTTTATATTTTATATTTAATTCACTGTACTTTGCACTTGTATTTGTTGACAAACAATTTATAGTAAATTATTGATAAATAAAAAGAACAAATCCTAAATTATCACAAATATTATTTTGTACAATTTTAAGTAAATATAATTTAATCACAAGTTTAAAAATGATTGTCAAAAATTATAGTTAACCGCAGGGATTCGTGTTTATTATTCAACGGGGACTTAATCCTCCATGACGCAATACCTTAAATTAATTTGTCCACATAAGAAAAGTAAACGAATTAAATGTTTTTTAGCAAAACACTTCCAGAATATTGCGGCAAATGGGAAACGTTCACAACCGCGAAAATACTACTTTAACCGAGCGGCCATTGCGACGAACACAGCTGATTTTGATTTCAAGGATTTATATCAATGATATTAGAATTTATTTTACAATCTTCAATGTGAACAGAAAATAGCTCATTACTATGAAGAAGGAACCTGGTCGTGTCCAGGCTTGAACCCATGCCCACTTTTACATGGAAAAACATGTCATTCCCATAAAATATAACAAAGCTTTTACATAACAGACTTTCACATTCGTATTAATTAAATTATATGAGAGTCATATATTTCGCCTTGGGACATTTTACTTCCATAAGATTCAATAAATCTTCTAGAAATTGCACGTAATAATATATTTTTTTTATTAATCATAATAAAAGTTTATGTCTTTAAAAGATTAAATTAAAAAAAAAAACTGGGAAACCTGAAATCTAATTAATGATGTTTTTTTAAACAGAAGATTTAAAATTAAATGGGCTGGAAACAGCACATTTTCAATACATTATATAAAAATATATTACTTTGATTACGTCAATAAAAAAAAACGATGACAATTTAAGCGATTTAAAAGCAATCGAAGTCATAAGTTAGAGAGGTAATCTCAATAAATCCTCGCTGAGATGTTAACCCATTTACGGAGGGTGGATGACGACATTTGCCCGCACACAAAAGGACGAGCTTGCTTACCCTTGTATCGTATTGTAACTAACTCGTATAAATCTACGCACACAAATGCACAAGAGCTATAGAAAAGCAACGATGGATATTTTAGTACATACATGTACTTGTGTAAAATGATTTAAGATATAAGGTGAGTAATGAAAATCTAATGAATATACAATTACTGGAAAATCATTTTTAATAATTATGAAATAAAACCATTTTTTTTGGAAAATTAAATGATTTTAAATAATGAAGTTATTTTAAATAATAATTTAAAAAACGATGCCAGCGAGCCTTGCGAAACCAGTCGCTGTTGATAAAGTAGTTAAGAAACCACCCTTTTATTTATTTATTACTAATTACTTCCACTTTTATTATTAACTACGAGTACTTCCACTTTTGTCTTTATTTCGACAGCGGCTGTTTTTGCCAGGCTCGCTGGATTCTGTCTGCCGAAGCCAGCGAGCCTGGCGAAGTCGGCCGTTGTTAAAATAAAGACAAAAGTGGAAAAGTTATAAAAACATTGTTTTATTTAATTGTTATATTAGTTATGTTTTAATCTCTTTAATATTACGAAAATCATTCTTCTTCCTAGCATTTTCCCGTCCACTCCTGGAAAAAGGCCACCTCCATTTGCTTTCATGTCGCTCTGTCTTATGCAGACTGCATCCAGGTTATTCCGACATGTCTGTTCAGATCATCCTTCCACCGTAGTTGTGGTCGCCCTGCACTTCTCTTTGCTGTCCACGGTCTCCAAGTCAGTAGTCTTCTTGTTCATTTTTCGTCTGAGATTTTGGCTACGTGACCTGCCCATTGCCATTTTAGAGTCGCCACTCGGTGGATGATGTCAGTGACCTTTGTTTTTTCTCTCACCGTATCGTTTCTGACTCTATCTCTTAGGCTTATTCCTAACATGGCCCTTTCCATGGCTCTTTGGTTCTTGCAGTTTTTCGGCACTTTGTTTGGACAATTTTATAGTTTCAAGACCATAAGTACCAACTGGCAGAACAGACTCTCATAAACTTTTCATTTTAGGTTGATCGGTATTTTCAAAAAATCATTACAAAATAAAAATACGAATTAGAATGTCTAAGGCATCAAAGAGACCTTTCGATGTATCATTCATTTTGTGAAGTGAAAGTGTAAATTCATAGATCTTTGCTTTACACATTTTTGCTTTAATTTTTAGGTATTGATTTGCCGTTCTTTTTAAGTATCTCGTAATCTATCAAAATCACAGCTGTTTTTTTCTAATACAGATGTTACTCTCACATCACCGAAATAAATTTAAGTGATTCTATCCTCTTAACTACCACCTGAACCACCCTTATTTAAGACTCGATGTATTTTGTCCCAATAGGTTAATTAGAGATATCATAATACCACATATTAACGAAACTACGATTTTGATCAATCAATGCATAACATATTTTATTAGTTTAAAACCAACAGATTTTTTCTTCTGAAAGATTAAAAAATGAATACCGATATTGTCCTAACCCAATAAAGCTTTCGGTAAATATTGAATCAAAATCATCATATTAATTATGAGGCTTTTCATTTAAAATTGATATATGGATTAAAATAAAGTTATTTATTATCACTGTCCGCCACTGATATACACATTTGCATAAAGATAAAAGAGTTTTGTGTTATGCGATTGATAGCTGAAATTTTGTTTAAATAAATTAATGTATTAGCATAATGAGCTTTTCAATCAAGTCAAAATTAAATGTATATCAAATATTTTCGAATATACAAAAACATTATGAATGTTAACAAGTCCAAGGTAATGATTTTTGAAAAAGAAAAAATCATTACAGTCTGCAACATTAGCGTGAATGGTTAAAAAATCAACAAGAGATGGGCGAGTGGGGAGGGATATTGAATAAAGGGTTGTGGGCAGGCAACAAAGTGAATGGTGCACTTAAAGTTGTCATCGCAAACAAAAAGCTAGAATGGCAGTGCACACTGGTGTTCTTCTACCGACCCTTATGTATAGAAGCGAAGCATGGAATTGGCAAAAGAAGGATGAAAGTAGAATAAATGCAGTAGAAATGAGATCTCTTAGTCGAATGTGTGGATACTCTGTGTATGATAAAGTGTCGAATGAAAATATAAGAAGCGAATACGGAGCGAATGATGGTGTTATGAACAAATTAATGAAAGGATCATTTAGATGGTTTGGACATATGGAAAGAATGAATGAAGAAAGAATGGTAAGCAAATTATATGTTAACGATGTAAATGGAACCAGAAATAGAGGAAGTCAAATAAATTAAATATTGAATGTCAGCCATGTGAGGAGTCAGAGAAATCGACACGCGTGCACGATGTATGAATGTTGAGGAATCGAGAGAAATATGTCAGGAATGAAAAGAGTGGCAGTCCATTCTTCCTGCCTATCCCTTCGGAGAAACGGCGTGATGGTTAGTTAGTAAGTTAGTTACTAAATAACCAGCACGCCATTTCCCCGGAGGGATAGGCAGAGAGGATGGATCGCCACAATGGCCTATCCTGGCATACCTCTCGGGATTCCTCTACATTCATACATCGTACCATGCACGCACGTCGATTATTCCGACTTCGAATGTGGCCGCCTTTTAGTAATTGATTAATTTGGTCATGCCATGTTTTCCTCGGTCGTCCTCGGCTTCTTTTTCCACTCACACTGCTTGTGTACAACTTTTTGGGGATTTAAAAGTTTGTGTATAGCCTTGAAAAGGTCGCTACAGAGTGAAACATTTACTCAAATGGAGTGGTTTATATAATACTAAGTGAAAAAGTGTTTTATTTTATTTTTAGAAATTACATGGTTTCGAGTTTAAAATATTCATGTAATATGTTTATTTTATTCGTAGATGTGATATGTATTCGCGTGTAACATATAAATAGGAAAGTTTGTTAAGTAGGCACGTTTGTTTGTTTGTTTGTTTGTCGGGGGACTTTAGCCATTATATCGCGCCAGCTCGACAAGATTTAATATCACACCATTCAGACCAACACCTGGTCAGAGACTAAGATAAATTACCTGACTGCTATTATTGTAGCAGTCGGCTCCGCTAGGACAGGACACGCGGGGTAGCTGGATGAATTATTTTATTCGGTTTAATCAAGAACCGTTATTTTGAGAACAGTAATAATTAATAGTTATTAAAAAAACAACTGTATGATTAAATCCGCCCTCAAAATCATCACTGCAAATAGAAATATATCAACAAAAGCAAATATAGCAGTACATGATGGAGTTTTAGTGCCAATCCTTTTGCATGGAATAAAAGCTTAGAGCTGGCAAAAAGAAATTAGGAAAGTAGGATAAATGCTCACTGAGAAGAATGTTCGGAAAATATAATAGAATACCGAACGACGAAATAAGAAATAAATATAAGGCAACATAAGTACAAATAAAAAAGGATCCCTGAGATGGTTTGGATATATGAAACGAATGGACGAGAAAATTATGGTTAAAATGTTGTATACAAGCAGTGTGAATGAAAAGAGAAACCGTGGAAGACCAAGGAAATCATGACAAACTGGCGGACACTTACAAACTGTCGACAAACAGTAATGAACTATGTAAATAAAGGAGTCAGTTTGTAACAGTGTCACCAGTCTGTCGATGCCAGCTAGTCTGGCAAAACCGGTTGCTGTCGAAATAAAGACAAAAGTGGAAGTAGTTAAAAAACCTATGTATGTATAATTATTTTTTATTATTAATTGTTAAACACTATTCGAAGATTGATTTTTCTTTATTTTGATAATTATTTTTAGTTCAAAAGTATTTCATTGTAGTTTATTTAAAGGATCATGCACCATCCATGATAGAATGATTTAATCAAAACTTATCACTGTTTCTCAATAACGTACGAAAAGCTACGCGCATTCGCATAGCAAACGTGATAAAATCTGAAGCATAAATAGGAAAAGGATCCTATCGGAGACCTAGATGTGTCAGGATATGAGTTCCCAGGTGTTTGCATACAAAATCGTATTTAGGGGTGTAAACAGCTCCATCTAAGGGGTGTTCTATGGTGCGGCGAACATAAATCCTTCAAAGGTCTAATGCGAAAATAAAGGATGGGCCGGGTGGGATGGTTGGGACGAGAAAAACTCACCCACTATACAATACTGCTTAGAGCTTTGCAAAGGAGACACGTGAGATTTAATAAGAACACCAAACTGTACTATTATTATACCAAAAACATCATGTTATGAAATTATTACTGCTTTGGTTTGGACTAATTGAATACAAAGATGAAAATATAATGGTTAAGAAATTATACGTTAACATTGTGCGCAAGGAGACGAGTGGGAAGAATGGAGTAATAAAGAAAAATATGATATAACTTTCTTCTTCATCTTCTTTTCTAGTTACTTCGTCATCTTTCACGACACCAATCTAATTTTAAAAGCCGTTCTTGTTAGAAGTAGAATCAATTTACGTGTTAGTGTGATCGGTCGATGTGTTGGGAGATACATATATTACTATCGAAATTCACTTAAAGTAGTTAAATATTTTTGGATTTCAGATGTATTTGAGAAGTTTGAAGAAAGAGCAAATCATTAATTAACAAGTGGCCTCTCTTGGTAGCTGCATTCATAGAATTTTCGATTTTTATATATTTAATGAGAGCTTATTTGAGGATATACATGCTTCGACTTGTTCTATGCACTAAGCTATTTTAATGATGAGGTTAGCGGTTTTTTCCGGCATACTGCGGAAATACATTTGGAAATAATATATGTTAAGTGCACTTGAAAGCCAGATGAATCAATAATGTCATCGGTTTCTCTAGTGTAGATGATGAAAAAAAGTGGTCCGAGAACAGAACCTTGAGGGACATCAAAGGTTACGTGGGAAGGGGATGCCACCTCTTCTTAAAAACGCATCAGCCGCTGCCCATCACTTAAGTATGACTCACTCTATGAATGCGCAATAAAACTCAAGAGGTTAGTTGGGATATAGTAGTATGTTGATCCATTCTGTCTGTCAATCCCTCCGGCGAAACGGCATAATGGTTTTGTTGTTGTTTGTTTGACATTAATAATTCACGTGCCACCACTGGCCTGTACACAATACTTTTTGGAGTTCACTGGAATCAGGTCCACGGTCCTCCTAAACTTTGGCGACAGCAAAAACACCTTTTTCCCTCTTATCGCACTCATTTTATCTCCAAATTCAAATTGGCGAAAAAGTTAAATTGAGATTTAAACTCAGATTTTTTTAGTTAACTTTTATGATATTCGCAACTGAATAATCGCGAGTAAAATAATATTACAAGCGAATTTTTAAAAAAATTCAAAAGAAGAAGAAGAAAATATTAACATTTCTAAAGGTATTATTTAGTATGAGAATATATAGATGATGCTGCAGCTCTTTTGCTCTGCTCATTCCTCCGAGGAAGTTGCACGACGTAGTTTTAGGGCAGTTCATGAAGTAGCTAATACCTACAATGCCTAAATTTCGAGTAAGTATCTACCCTTACCTCGCAATAAATCTAGGTCCAGTCCTTCACGTAAGAATACGGCTCGTTGGGTCAGTAAGAAAACAACCCTTCCATCAGGAACTAAGTTCGTAGAGCATTCGCCGTTCCGGGTTATTATATAGTTGAAAAACTTTATTTAACCAAGTAGTAGTTACAAAGTAAGTTTTCTATAGCTTTTTCTAGTTATAAATTAAATATAAAACGGAAATTGTTTATTTCATGTTATTTTATCTAATAAATTACGATAAAAATGACTGATTTATGCAAAATATGAAGTGATTTGTCTTGATTATTTCAGAGAGGCGAGTCATATTATTTGCTATGAGAGTCTCCTGCATGATATAATAGAAATTATGGTTGAGGGGACCAATTATAGAGGGCGCCCCTGACGGGAATACCTGAAACAGATGTGACATAAACCGCGTCTCATATATTGAGATGAAGAAGGCTGTAGAAGACCTAGAACAGTGGAGGACCAGGTGCAAGATTCAATCCCTAGGATTGAAACTATGTAGAAGAAGATCTGCTATTACATATTATAAATGATACAACAACATTTTGAATGTATACAAATTCTTGTAGACAAATACTGGATTTCACCCATTGCGGATAAATAATTTTTATTTTACAAGGATTAATTGTATCTCAATAGAGACGAAGATGCAAATTGTTTTCTGGGAACAGAACAATATGCATCTTCGTCTCTATTGAGATACAATTAATCCTTGTAAAATAAAAATTATTATTTTATCCGCAATGGGTGAAATCCAGTATTTGTCTACAAGAATTTGTATACATTCAAAATGTTGTTGTATAAATGTAACTGGTACATGCAGGCAAAAAATTGTGTAGAAACCTACCATATATACAAGTTCCAAAAAGTGTGTCAGACGTGGTGGTCATAACGGCGGAATGGGGAATGTTGTTAAAACGTGAAGCGATCGCTCAACCCAACCAATGACAGGTCATAAGACCTGTAAGCGCCTCGGCCACCACCTTCTGTTCCCAGAAAACAATTTGCATCTTCGTCTCTATTGAGATACAATTAATCCTTGTATTATAAATGATATATTAGAATAAATGCATATACATGTTTCTTATATATACATATTTCTTATATAATTAACTAACTAACTAACTAACCATTACGCCGTCTCCACGAAAGAGTAGGCAGAAATAATGGACTGCCACACTTTAACTACTTCTCTCTCTTTCGCCTCCGCTTGAGACGCGATGTGAAGGGTTGCGAACCTCATCGCCACCAATAGGCATCTTTCGTGCATACTTCCATCGTCCAACATCCTGAACAACACAATAAACCTAAAACAGATCATATAAAATACAATGATATAAAAAAATATATATATAAATAATTTAACACATTACGTTATTTTAGATGGTGCACATGTTGTCAGACTTTTGTGTTTATTTAATTTATATTCCATCCATATCCACTGTTTTTTTTTATATAGACTATTTTGGATAAATCAATAAATAATTAATTCCATTAATACAAATGAACGTCTGTATTCTAGAATTATTATAATTTATTTGAATGGCCTGTCAACTGTAGAAAACAAACGTTTCCATTCGTATTAATGATTTAATATGGAGTTTTACACCATTGTTCAAGAAATAATTAATAAATTATTTCAATGATTCACATTTCATTGAATATTTATAGGAACCAAAATATTTGCATGATTATTTATTTATCGATATGTTCCATATGTGTATTTGTCTAACAATAATTTATTATTTGTACAAAAGAACAATCGAATTTTATGTATTTATTCATTCCCTGTTTTAATTAACTTTAAGGTGAAAGGCAAAACTCGTTACCTTTATGATGACTTTAAAGATGGAAGTCTTTATTTTTTAAAACGCAAAGAATATTACCTCACGTTAGTGTAATAAAATGTACAAGCAATACTTTTACCGAATCTAAATGTCTTTTGTTTTATATGCTTATATTAATTAAGTTTACATAATTGGATCGCTGGGTCTCCTTTACATGTTCAGGGCTTAGTATTCAAAGGTCAGCTCAATGACGTCCCGATTATTGTATGCATTTTGGTGGCAAATGGGAATTAGTTGGTGGGAGCTCGTGCAAGTGCGGTCATTGGGGCGGGGGCTGACGTATGCTAATTCGAGTCCCAGACGACAGATGGCAGGTGGGAAGTGCCCTCACTTCAGTTGGGTATGGTTATGGAAATTTCCTCTGGAAACACCATGTTGTTACCCAGCGCAATTTAAATGTGATTATTGTTGGTTTTCCTGAGTAACGTATGTCCGGATGGAAAATATGTAAATAGAAAATGACGCCTTGTGTAAGATACTTATTTCATGAATGTCACATTATGATAATGGATCAGTCACTCAGCATCCAAACTATATCGGAGAGCAGAGGACGCCCGCTGGCAACTTGGTGGGTAAATAATCGGATGGATTGCAGCAGCTACTTGTATCAGGAGCAGATATAAAACAGAACAATGAAATCTGCTTAATCGAAGGGTTAGCCCCAGATGATGGAAAATGTGACTTAGAAGAAGAGAGAGTAATATGACTCTAATGTATTGGATGGACACATACACGATGGTCCGATTACATTCGAAGAATTGCTGGTGATCGGATGCGAAAGGCACAAGACAGGAATACGTGCAAAACTATGGGGGAGGCCTATGTCCAGCAGTGTAACGGCTGTTTAAGTAAGTAAATGTTTTAGTCTAGAATGATCCTCGAAGCCCTATGCCCTACAGGGGTGTGACATGACAATAAAAATAAGAATTTCTTGAAAAGGGTTCAAATTTAAATCATTCATACTCTAAAACAATTATTTGTGTATAAAATTTTGTATATACTTAATTTTCTACACTGATATGCATTATTTTATTAAAATAAATGCCCTTTATCTTTAGACCATAATAATGTTGTACTTTAATTTCAGGATATAATGATTCAATTATAATTATTACCCATTTGTTTTGTACAATTTCTGGATTTATTTTATATTATACTAGACAATTTCATTCACTAGATACTTATAGGAAATTTTAACCATTTAAAAATAACGGAATTAATAATAACACCTCTTAAATAAACATTTTTATGATAATAAGCAAAAGCTTAAGTTAATTAAGATCTTCTGTTTTATGTTAATCCAATCTAAATAGATGGCGCTAGTGTAGATTGAACTAAAAAATGTGAAGTGTAGTCCAACATTATAGCATATATACATCTTCCAAAATTTTGTCAGACGTGGTGGTCGTAAGAAGGGTGGAATGGGGATGTTGTATTACAAAAAGCGTGCGCTTAACCCAACCAATGAAAGGTCATAAATCCTGTAAACGCCTCGACCACCATATTATCTTTCCAATTTGCATCTTCGTCTCTATTGAGATACAATTAATCCTTAAAAAAGCTTAAGTATTTGTGTATAAAAATACCAGGTGTTAAAAAATTTACGGAAATGAGAGATAACATTTTAAAATTATATACTGTGAAATGAAATTTCCGTACTTATAGATATAATACTCTGCAAAATTTAGAGTAATCGCCACTTGAACCTGTATATGAAAAATGACCAATTAAAAAGCGATCACGTTCAACAGTTTTAGCACAGGTATCACTAGAGGTAGGTTGGTTTTGAATGTTGGAAGGTAAAATAATAAATTCTGATACTGTCGTAGAGATCAACCCAAATACAAATGTAATTGAAATAAGATGACGGAGTATACAAAGATTTTTAAAAAATCCAAGGTTTAATTAGTTTGTTGAATTTACAACTAACCTTCCCTCAGATAAAGATATATAAATGTAATACTATAAATTTTAAAACGCGTATATGTTTCTCACCTATAAATGAATGATATAACTAGGCACAGTTTCTTAGTCTTTAACTAAATACGTCCAATAAATATGTACAAATACATGATGAATCATAACGAATAAATTACCAATTCCATCGTTAAAAGAAGCGTATGTTAGAAACGAAACCTCTGGTTATCTTTCATTAGAAAAATGTTCGTTTGAATACTCTGTTTTCATATTTAAGATCAATTATTATAATCTCCGTATTATATTACTTCTCCATCTCGAATCTTAAGCTCTTGGCATGAGTTGGCTTCTCGCCTTGACTCAGCGCTAGAAGACGCGAGAGGCGGAAGCGGGACAAATTAGATTTGGTATGACTGGCCCCGCTAATGGAGTTATGAGAGCTAACACTATGAGACGTGATTGGATATCAAAGGAGAAAAGGCTGCAAGAAAAAATAAAGCCGGCAGCGATTTATCAAGGACGCCATTCAACTCTGGAATAAAGACTTTTGTTTTTAAAACAACCGAAACAATTTCATTTAAACTTTGTTCTACTTGAATTCATACATACAACAATTTAACTTTTAATTTGCTTTGACGTAACTTATGATAATTATAAAATCTTCAACATAGAACCATTATATATGTTTCGATTGTTTTTTTAAAATGATAATTGGACAGTTAAATGATATACGTATCATAATTAACACATGAAGTAATTGGGCAGTTAAATGAAATATGTAACATTTTACATATTTCATTAAATTCTTTGTCCACATAATATAAGGTTCAAACACAAAGCTTTTTTTGCGTACGAAATTCACTCATCCTTAAATCGAAGCAACTTTTAATAAAAGAGAAGCCTTCCGTGTTTCGTTTAAGCCTTTAAAATCTCCGAATAGTTAAATCTTCCGCCATTACGAGCCCTTCTCGGGGGCTTTTTGACTTCATCAGATATCCTAAAAGGTTCTATTCCGCAAAAAGTGGGCCCTTTTCCAAATACGTTCTCCGACCTTTGTTCCAGACTGTAATTAAATTGAACCTTCACAGAAACCCCCCAAACGGCTACCTAACCTAACCTAGCCTAACTCCGTACCAGCGCAGCGCCAGCCTGAAATACAGCACACCCTCGACCCTCATATTCCGGATATATTCATTTTTCCATTTAAATCGCTCTCGAAGATTCCCATCAGAATTGTTATCATTAAAAGCTACTTATCACCGGCTTATGAAGTGTACGTTCCTTCTGTATTTTTTAATTAGATGACATAGAGCTAAGTACCGTGAAACTTAAAAAAAAAATCTAAAAATATGTACATTCATTTACATATTTTCAAAGATTTTGAGAGAAGTAATATTTGGAAGGAGAATATCGATATTATTAATTGAATATTTTTATATATATAAAATTATTTCACAATACCTTTCGAAGGTGACATCTACCCTTTGATGTTAATAAAAAATATATAATTCAGATTTATTTTCAACTGAGGATGTAATAAAGGGGATATTAACCATAAAACATTTTCATCTTTCTAAATTAATAATGGAATTCCATTGCGTTAACGCCTTTAATAAATAAATAAGGTTCTCTTATTTTTATTTTACATTTATCAGTCATCAAATAAAATAAAAATTAACAAAATGTCAAATTAGTTGAATTCAACACAGATTCAATTAATAAATGAATCCGTAAAAAAATACGACCTTGTAACTAACTAACTATACTAGAGCCGCTCAGAAGTGAGTCTTGGGGCCATAAATCATTTCCCTATGTCTATCTCGCTTGCACTTACGGGCCTTATGGAGCGGTTTAGGGTTGGGCGTAACAATAAAATAAAAATATCGATAAGTAACGTTTATTATCGTATCTTGTTCATAAACTTTAACGAGTTAACAAAGTTTTGATATTAAACTTTATTTATGGGTTTTACGTGCGTTTAAATTAGTATGAAATTAGTGACTACCAGATACTAAATTAAATACCAGTAAAAACAGAAAAATTGTTTAATTTTAAAATTTGTATACCGTATGTCTATAAACCCAGAAAGAAAGTTAAGTATAAAAAACAAAGTAGATCATATTGTGGCCCTTAAAAGAGCCGTTTATATTACAAAAAAATGTATCAATCCTCATCGGAGTCTTCTTCATCAGTGATCGACGATTATAACTGAGGGCTCTTCAAGTATATTTAGGAATGCGGAAAACCATGCCATATATGTATCGCCATCCATTTCTGTGTGATAATCAGCATCCTTCGATTTTACCGCTTTAAATATTAGCTTCGCTTCTGGAACAAAGCCAGTCCTTGCGGAACCAGCATGGCAAACTATCAATCTTTGACCTTTTCCTACAGGCTGATTCTTGAAACCTCCTTCATCGTTGCTTCCAAGCCACATACGCTTTCTTGAATGGTTTTGATTAATCCATGTTTCATCCAGATAGAAACGCGGCCGCTGATCGTTAGTTCTTCTAAGTAAATCCAATTTCCTTAAAAAGTCCATTCTGGCACAAACAATATCTGTTCTTTCCATTAAATATTTACGTCCTTCGGCATTTTTCTTATACTTGAACCCAATCTCCTTCATGAGTGTTCTCATCGAAGTTTTTCCGCATTTAAAATCAGGTAATTGCTCTCGGTATTTTTCTAATATTTTCGCCACGGACGGATACTCTCCACTATCATAAAATGAACCTACAGTCCGCTTCAATACACTTTTATCAAAATCGTCAATATTGGTGACAGTTTCTTGTTTCTTAAAATTTGCTCTTGGTGTACAGGGGCTGCTTGATTGCAATAATTCAGTCTTTATTCGGTCCACTGTCACTCTACTCACACCACAAATAAACGCGGCCATTTCACGTGGTTTGTTGAAATTAAGAGAAGCTATTTTATTCGGATCACTTTTCGATTCATTGACAAACAAGAATACGTTGTGAATCACTGTTCGAGTTTGAGGGCTAATATCGCCATGTAATTTCTTCAAATCAATGTTGGAAAATAAAGTATCCATAGTGCGTAACGAGTGGTGACACACGAATGAATTCATTTAATTGCAGTAAACACATTTATAACAAAAAAGCACTGCATTCGGTAAAAACCAATCATTAGTGACTCATCGTACATATCATAACGTACATATCATTACAAAATCATTATAGTGACTCATCGACACCACGAGAGCAGGTAGCCGTATACCGATAACAGTCCTGGGGCTTCCCATCCCTATTTCTATTGACATTTATGGCCCCACGACTCCGTTTTAAACGGCTGTAGTATATACTACAGCCGTTTAAAACGGAGTCGTGGGGCCATAAATGTCAATAGAAATAGGGATGGGAAGCCCCAGGACCGTTATCGGTATACGGCTACCTGCTCTCGTGGTGTCGATGAGTCACTATAATGATTTTGTAATGATATGTACGTTATGATATGTACGATGAGTCACTAATGATTGGTTTTACCGAATGCAGTGCTTTTTTGTTATAAATGTGTTTACTGCAATTAAATGAATTCATTCGTGTGTCACCACTCGTTACGCACTATGGATACTTTATTTTCCAACATTGATTTGAAGAAATTACATGGCGATATTAGCCCTCAAACTCGAACAGTGATTCACAACGTATTCTTGTTTGTCAATGAATTGAAAAGTGATCCGAATAAAATAGCTTCTCTTAATTTCAACAAACCACGTGAAATGGCCGCGTTTATTTGTGGTGTGAGTAGAGTGACAGTGGACCGAATAAAGACTGAATTATTGCAATCAAGCAGCCCCTGTACACCAAGAGCAAATTTTAAGAAACAAGAAACTGTCACCAATATTGACGATTTTGATAAAAGTGTATTGAAGCGGACTGTAGGTTCATTTTATGGTAGTGGAGAGTATCCGTCCGTGGCAAAAATATTAGAAAAATACCGAGAACAATTACCTGATTTTAAATGCGGAAAAACTTCGATGAGAACACTCATGAAGGAGATTGGGTTAAAGTATAAGAAAAATGCCGAAGGACGTAAATATTTAATGGAAAGAACAGATATTGTTTGTGCCAGAATGGACTTTTTAAGGAAATTGGATTTACTTAGAAGAACTAACGATCAGCGGCCGCGTTTCTATCTGGATGAAACATGGAATAATAATCAAAACCATTCAAGAAAGCGTATGTGGCTTGGAAGCAACGATGAAGGAGGTTTCAAGAATCAGCCTGTAGGAAAAGGTCAAAGATTGATAGTTTGCCTTGCTGGTTCCGCAAGGACTGGCTTTGTTCCAGAAGCGAAGCTAATATTTAAAGCGGTAAAATCGAAGGATGCTGATTATCACACAGAAATGGATGGCGATACATATATGGCATGGTTTTCCGCATTCCTAAATATACTTGAAGAGCCCTCAGTTATAATCGTCGATAACGCAAGCTATCATTCGATGCAGTTGGAAAAAATACCCACAAGAAACACAAGGAAAGCCGAGATTCAAGAATGGTTATCAAAAAAAACATTCAATATTCCAGCAGAGAAATTATAGAAGAGTTAATAAGAAAAGTAAAAGCCAGTAACCCGCAGAAGGTCTACGCTTTAGACAATCTGGCAAATGAACGAGGCCACGAAGTAATACGGCTGCCTCCATATCACTGTCAATATAACCCAATAGAATTAATTTCGGCACAAGTAAAGGGGGAAGTTGCAAATAATAATGATACATTCAAGATAGCAGATGTTGAAAATCACCTCCACCGAGCCATCGATAATGTCACACAAGAATACTGGGCCAAATGTGTGAGACATGCCGAGGAACTTCAAAGCAGTGACCTACAGAAATCTCTTATTAGAGATCAGGCGCCGCTTATAATAAATTTGGCAGAAGACACTGATGAAGAAGACTCCGATGAGGATTGATACATTTTTTTGGAATATAAACGGCTCTTTTAAGGGCCACAATATGATCTACTTTGTTTTTTATACTTAACTTTCTTTCTGGGTTTATAGACATACGGTATAAATTTTTTAAAATTAAACAATTTTTCTGTTTTTACTGGTATTTAATTTAGTATCTGGTAGTCACTAATTTCATACTAATTTAAACGCACGTAAAACCCATAAATAAAGTTTAATATCAAAACTTTGTTAACTCGTTAAAGTTTATGAACAAGATACGATAATAAACGTTACTTATCGATATTTTTATTTTATTGTTACGCCCAACCCTAAACCGCTCCATAAGGCCCGTAAGTGCAAGCGAGATAGACATAGGGAAATGATTTATGGCCCCAAGACTCAGTTCATTCCGATTTTACTATAACTAACCATCACGCCGTTTCCCCGAAGGAGTAGACAGAGAGGATAAACCGCCATACTGCTCTATCCTGACATACCTATTTAGGTTCCTCTACATTCATACATCGTAGCTTGCGCACGTTTGTCGATTTTTGCGACTTATTTTAGAATGTGGCCACCTTTTAATATTTATCTAGTTACTTACTAATTTATTTAAAATAATTCATCTTATCTTAGGAATGCTTGAATTAAACATAATATATGTTAATTTAACAAAATATTGTATTTTCAGTAAAATAAAAACAATAACATTTTTATAAAGACGCAATTTTTTTTTTACATACTTAACGCGTTAGCAAACAAAGAAACAAACAAACCATCACGACGTTTCCCGCAGGGGTAGGCATAGATAATAGACCGCCACACTATTCTATCCTGGCAAACCTCTCTATCTTCCTCCACATTCATACAACGAGTCATACACCCACGTCGATTCCTCCGACTTCTAACATGACCAACCATTAAAATTTGATTAATTTGGTCATGTCATGTTTTCCTCGGTCTGCCTCGACTCCGTACTCCATTTACATCACTAACGTATACTTTCTTAACCCTTCTTTCTCCATCCATGCATTCCATATGTCCGAACCATCGTTAGCAACGCGTTAGCACTATGGAATTCCATAATTATGTATATAATTTAAAATTCTGGTACAAATAAATAATGAAAAAAGTATTTAATATTTAAAAAATAAATGTTCCTTAATTATAATTTATAAACGAGTATGATAGGAGTACAATATACTGTTTTCTTTATCGTTGATTATATTTTTCTCGAAATTTCCACAGCAGTGAAAAATAAATCAAGATAAAGAATAATTAAGTATTCGAACAAACTGTATAAAGGATTACGTATTCTTGGAGAAAATTCTAAAGATTTATTAAGTAACGCGTCTTACTGCTGATCTAATCACAGCCCATAGCCTCTGGATATAACACCGCCTAAGTGCTCGCTTAATACGTCTGGCGCAAAATCTTATTTACCCTGCAGACTCCAGATACAAATCATAATGCTTGTTTACCCGGCGAGCTCCAGTGGATGCTGCACCCACTAATTTAGTCCCGGCTAAGTCGGGGCGGTCCACATTATAAAGATTAACGGCGGGACAAAGGAATGCTCTAAGAAATTGTTACCGAGTATTTATGCCGGCACCACGAAAGCGTTTTACTCTGAAAAAGCTGCCTCCTTTGTTGAGGGTTCCTTATTGCGCTACACCTCAACGAGAAGCTGCTTAGCGTACGTTTAATTAAAAATACGAGAAAAACATTTCGTTCAAGCATTTTCGATGTAATTATGTTCTTCTTCTCTGGTTTCAATCCTGGGATTGGTTTGCAGCAATTTCCTATATTCTTCTCTTCCATTCTTCCCTGTCTTGTGCGGCTCTTTTGAAATCTGCATATGATGAGCAGCGCACGTCCACCAACAGGTCCTCCAGGTACTCTCGGCGTGGGCGTCCCCTAGAGTTTGTCCCCTCAGTCATACCCTCCATTATGGCATGTAAGAGACCTTTTTGACATATTGCATGGCCGATCCATCTTTCACGCTTTTCGGACAAGGTCCTGAGCAGGTGCCTTCCTCCTTCGATTCTTTGAAGAACTTCCTCATTCGTGATGTGGTCTCTCCAGGAAATTCTTAATAGTCTTCAATAGAACCACATCTCAAAAGCCTCTAGTCTCGGCTTATCCCTTTCGGATAGGCACCATGTCTCGCAGCCGTACAACAAGACATTCCATACACTCCATACAGGTCTTGATGAGGAGTTTTCTCAGTTTTAGGTTTTTATTCTTTGACTCTATTTTTTTCGACCTTTTATTAAATGCAAGCCTAACCTGATGTATACGGCTGTCGACTTCGCTCTTAGACCGACCGTCTCACGTTATTTTGCTCCCGAGGTAGACAAACTCCTTGGTGTTTTTTAGTGGAACTCCTGACATCACTACTCTTATCTGATTACAATTATGTTAGTTTGCGTGTAATATGTATTATCTCGTATCGATCACCTATCACAGTGACAAGCGATGTGCGTGTAATACATCCATTTTGCCGAAAGCAATCAACTGTGTAATAATTTCTGAATAATCGCTTAAACATCTTCAATGTGTTCATCCCTTAAGCATGTTTAATTGAATGATTAAACCAATCTATGTGAGAATCAGGAAACTACCCCACTACACTTAGTGTGTGTTTATAACTAACTGGAACAGCATATTTTATCATGAAATTATAAATTTTCAAATACATATTTAATGAAAAAATGTATTCAAGTTTATATTTTACCAAACTACGAGTAGGAAAGTTTGGAGAAAGTCGTGAAAAGTGTTAAACAATTAGAACTCGGCACTGCTCTTGGTGGCACTCACAATATTTTTGGATATGTGGACGATTTGGTGTTGACTGGTGATAGTACAGATGATCTAATAGAGATGTACAAAAAAATAAAGGATACAGCAGCCCGGATTGGTTTTTGCAGATCAATGCACAAAATACCAAGTGGATGATTGTTTCCAGGAGTAATAATGGCCTAGACTCACCACTGAGAGATATTTGCATAGAGGTAGATAAAATTGAACAAGTCAGAGAGTTCACTTATCTCGGTACGGTCATGACGGAAGCCAACGATAGGCACGTGGAGTTATAGTTCAAAAAGGCCTACGGAACAAAAAGGCCTGGCGGAACACATAGTTCAAAAAGGCATACGAGCTGCAGCCTCCTTGCAAACGTTCCTAAAGTCCAAGCTACTATCCAGAAACACCAAGCTGCGTATTTATTACTCCATTATCAAGCCAGTGGTGACATATTGTTCTGAGTCATGGACAATGACTCTAAAAGAACAACAAAGAATCTACTGGTTTGAAAATAGAATACTTAGAATGATCCTGGAACCCAGCAACCCCTTATAACGAGCACCGTGAGAGCCACGGATTGGGCACGTATGCCGAGCCGAAGAGACCAGAGTAATCAAGACCCTGTACGCGACTAGACCGACTGGAGTAAGATCTCTAGGAAGGTCTAGACAGCACCTAATGGACAACGTTCTGGCTGACCTGGCAAGGTTGGGCGAATCGGACTGCTGGGAACAAAAAACGCAGGATCGAAGAGCTTAGCAAAAAATCATCAAGAAGGCAAAAACTCTTCAAGAATTGTATGGCCATAGGAAGTAAGTAAACTACGAGTATCTAACCATCGTAGGTAACCGTTTTGGCCGATCCTTTGTGTTTCCATGAAGGATCAGCCAGAACGCTAGACAACCACACTTGTTTATCCTAATATAATTCATTATAATATAAATATTGTTAATTTAAACATCTCGGTAGAAATTTATAAAACTAATTAACATAACGCCGTTCCCCCGAAGGGGTAAGCAGAAAGAATGGACTGTCACACTTTTCTTTCCTGGCATATTTCTCTCGATTCCTCAACATTTATACATCGTGTCAAAGCATCCGTGAATATGATTCAATACAAAAATAATCTTTAAATTATTATGTAAAATGTATTAAATTTAAATATTGGTATTAAAGTTATTCAATATAATGGATTTCAAATGTAATTATTGCTGACATATTTATATATAACGTTGGAAAAATTTATGCTAATGTTTTATATAATTATGTGTTTTTACAAATATACTATATGTTTTTTTATATTATAAAAACTCTTCTGGGGTCAGAAGACATTCTCATAGGATGGCAGTGAGCTGCCGAAACCGATCGAAACTAAATAACAAGTGGAATAAAACTAAATAGTATTATAAAACCGTTGTTGTTATTCTTATTTATATCAATGGATTATAAATCATCGTATCATTTACTAACGTCGATATCTTTGATTCCATAAGTAACCAACATTTAAAAAGAATCGATTTTATGGTATGAAGTAATCTTTGGTCTGCCTTGATTTTGTATTATATTCACATCGTAAGCGTTTACTTTTTTCACAATTATTTCTTCATTAAATATTTTCATCCGTAACATTTAAATAGTACTTTAATACTTGTCAGACGTGGTGGTCGTAACAAGGGCGTAATGGGGAATGTTGTTAACATAAAGCGATCGCTTAACAGAACCAATGACAGGTCGATAAGTCCTGTAAGCGCCTCGACCGCCATATTTTGTTCCCAGAAAACAATTTCCATCTTCATCTCTATTGAGATATAATTAATCTTTATAAAAAAAAATTACCCACAATGGGTAAAATCCAGTATTGGTCTACAAGTATTTTGTATACATTCAAAATGTTGGTCCTTTAATGATGTTGTTCATTGCGTTTTAATTCGCAATGTAATTTAAAAGCAAAACTTTGTAGATTTTTTAATGTAAACATTACGAATAATTGGTGATGTTTCAAATTTATAATTAAGGAAAAGGTACACACAAGGAATATGTTCAATTCAAAAAGTAATACGAACTCACCTTATAAAAATTCGCAGAAAAGTAAATGAAATATCTTATGAATTAAAATAAATCCTAGAAAAATTCCCGTCTAGAGTAATTCAATATGAATGAGGAAGCGCCGTAGTTTTTGCCTGAGAAAATATGATAGACGCTTTACTCGGCATTGGAAGTACAGCTCCGGGTTTCCGGGTTTAACTCGGGCTTCGGGCCCTGGCGCACTCAGGAGGGCAGGAAGGGCGGAAGGCTTAACTTTAGATCTCTCATCCTGTCCCTACAAACTCGGCTTCTCAAACGCTCCTTTTCGCAAACTGAATGATTCTGATTCACCTTTTCTGCTTTTTAAAAACTGCCTTCAAATAAGGAAACCCAATGCTTTCAGATAAACATAAAAAACAATGATCTAATTCTGGGAAAGCGAAGTCCGTGATATGTATTTCAGGCAAGACAATGGAAAATAACAAAATTTCGAATTCTCGTATATCTCATATCATGAAAAATGAAAAGAAAAGTTTTTTTATAAACATAACAAAATCTAAATAGTGAAAATAAGAAAAATGCATTTTTCCTTAAAATGTAACATATAATATCGTGGGTATACTGGCAAAAAACGTTAAGTCTAAAATCGCTGTTTTGAGAAATCGAACATTTAAGTTTTCTTTAAATTTGAAACATATAAGTGTTGTTGTCAAAAGTCAATCGAGGGAATTTTTTTCAGCCGAAGACAATAAGTAGAGTTAACGTTTTTTTCCAGTACAAAAATGTTCAACAAGACTCTTCGAAAAATATTAAGTTTTTTGAAGCTTTTAGCCTGTATGAAATACCTTTTGTACGATTTAACGTTAAATTTATTTTTAAAACTAGAGAAAAAATCTGTTTCATTCGACTTCGTGTATTTTGCCAATTTGTAGAGCATTGTAAACTTTACAATACTGCATCACTAAGTCAAAACTGCCAATTTTCGACTTAACGTTTTTTGCCAGTATACCCACGATATATTAAGATTAATTCAACTTGCTTTAATAGTTTCGATCGGTTCCGGAAAATCACTGCCATCTTCTGGTCTAGGCAACGAGCCGCCAAACCGAATGAAACTACAAAACTTAAAGAATTAAACTTAAAATATATATTACAAATTATTTTCTTTTGCCTTTTTTTAAAATCATTATTTACGGCGCGGCGGGAGGTGCCTATTGGTGGGGATGAGGTTCGCAACCCATCACACCGCGTCTCCCGCGGGGCGAAAAGAGAAGGATTGAGTGCCGCATCAGTTAAAGTGTGACAGTCCATTCTTTCTGCCTACTCTTTCGGGGAGACGGCGTGATGGTGAGTAAGTTCATTATTTACAACGAACTTCTACCAGAAAAAGTAAGAAATCTAATTAAGTGTCAATTTCTAATTAAATTTAATATTTGAAACAAAACTGTTATTTACCGAATTCTTTGATACATTTTTTAAATTTAAATGATAAAGGCAACACTTTGTTTTCTCGTTAGACTGATGTAACAAAGGGCTAAACAGTTAATTTATAATACAATATATGAGGCCACTAGGACAAGAGTGGTCTAACCAACATTTTTAGAAAAATTGAGTTACAGTTCTAACCCACACCTTTATAGTTGACCTACTATAAAAGAAAAATTAATCCAACCACCATTTCCAAGCGGAAACATAGACATCGCCATAAATACTTCTTTTGCTCTGAAAAAAAATCTAAATATATGGAGTCAAATGTGGTCTATTATAAGTAACCATCAAAAAATATCTTTAAACTTTATATTTCCCAATATTTCAAAATACTATTCTAAAGACATTCACCAAACAAACAAGGTTTATCACGAAAGAAGACCCTTACGCATTTAGTTTTAAAAAAAAAATGGGGAAAAAACGTCAAATTTTCAATCGCATTTATCTCCATTGTCTAAATTTGGGGTTAGACCACTCTTGCCCTGGCGGCCTCATATGTATATCTCGGTATCGGCTGTATGTTATATAATATTATTGTTAATAATGAAAAAATTAATTTAATTAAATCCGTAATAAAATACGCTTAGTTTTATTATACTTGATATTATGGCTACGACCGGTTTCGGCAGCTAACTGCCAATTAAATTTTAAGACTAGAAGATGAGAGCGAGCTGCCGAAACACATGACGACTATAATATGCTCCAATGTGGAAATAACAGTGATTGCAGTTATATATTGTAGAAGCAAATACATAAATAGAATTTATATTAAAAATTCAAGTTTAAATTCATTTGCTACATAAAAATTTGAGATTTAAATATAAATCTAGTAAAGATTTTTTTATGAAGAAAAAAACTAACTAACTAACCATTACGCCGTCTCCCCGAAGAAGTATGCAGAAAGAATAGACTACCACACTTTTCTTTCCTCACATATTTCTCTCGCTTCCTCAACATTCATACATCGTGTCATGCACGCCGTTTACATTCTTTCTTCATTCATTCTTCCTATGTGTCTAAACATACTTAATGATCCTTTTATTATTAATGATACTTTGTTCATAACACCATTATTCGCACCGCATTCACTTTTTTATATTTTCATTCGATACTCTATCATACACAAAGTATCCGCACATTCGTCTAAGAGATCTCATTTCTACTGCATTTATTCTACTTTCATCTTGAAGAAAAATAAATTACATAATCTAATTTGTGCCTTAACTAATCAACCCAGCATAATCTGACTTAAACAAACTTTAATCGTGATTTTTAACTTGTTTAATCTTTATGATCTCTTACGTATTATTAATTAGTGGAAAAATGTGTAATCTTTTTATCAAGATAACATACAGTTGGGAAGTTAAGATTCGTTACATCCCACATCCTCTTTCAGCCTTTCATCTTGAGTTTTTAATGGTTGAAAGGAGATCGCGTGTGCCGCTGGGAGCAAAAAAATGTTCTACATTTACGTTCTAGCCTTAAAGATTAAGTCATGAGTACATAAAAAAAACTTTTCACAAAGTTTTCCCTTAAATATATTATACATTTCCTTCTAAGGATACAAAAGAAAGAAAAATTTAATAATTAAATTAAACATTAATTGAAATTTTATAAAAATATGCAAATGTTTATAACAATAGTTTTATAAAGATTCCGAGTGAAAAATTGCAATAAGTGAACAATTCAAAATCAAAAATATACACATTTTCTGTTTCTTGTTTAATGAGGTATAAACTGATATGAAATATTGATTAAACGTTCATTTTATAGAAGGTTATAAATAAGTTTATGTTCTATGGGAGCGACATATTTCGTAAAAATATGAAATCATAATATACATAATAATAGATGGTGTACTTAAGGTTGTGCACTTAATGTTAAATGGTGCACTTAAAGTTGTCGTCAAAAGAATGAAAGATAATAAATGCATAAACGATGATAAACATACAGCTGTCATCGAAAACAAAAGTATATCACAAAAGCTAAGATGGCAGTCCATAATGGTGTCATTGAGCCGACTCTTATTTATGGATGTAAAACTTGTAACTGGCAAAAGATGGTAAACAAATGAAGGTTAATACATAAATCTGTATATGATGAAGCATCAAATGCAAATATAAGAAGTTAATTAAAGTAATATCAGCAAAATAATGAAAGAGTCATTAAGATGGTTTATATATGCAAATAATTAATGAAGACGGAATGGTGAAAAAAGTACGTAGATGTCGAGTCACGTGAAGAGTCGGAAAAATCGATGTGCCTGCATGATCGATGTATGAAAGTAGAGTATAAGTATATCAGGACGTAAAAATGTGGCGGTTATTATTAAAATAACATTTTACAGATTGAGAAAATATATGTTATTATATTTCATGAACTAATTAGTTAGAACAAATAATTACATGAACAGTAAAAGATTTTGTTATTTGGAATATTCAGTTGGGTATTTAAACTTAAATGGGGCATACCTTGTTGTATACTGTTAAGAGTTTGTTTTGTGTTTCCGGAGCGTGACGAGATGAAAAATCATTCAATTTGAAATGGAGTTCTGTAACGTTATTTTTTTTCAAACAAGAACCATTCCTATGCTTTTAATGGTATAGTGTACATGTATAACATATTCTGTTCTTTTTCACCTTTTTGCCAAATGTGAATCGCAAGTAATATTCAATTCACATTTACTTCGCGAGTAATATGCATCTAAAAAAATGTTGTTATTTGAAATTTCATGGTAGAAAAAAACTAACTAACTAACTAACCATCACGCCGTCTCCCCGAAAGGGTAGGCAGAAAGAATGGACTGCCACACTTTAATCGATGCGGCACTCCATCCTTCTCTTTTCGCCATCGCGAGAGACGCGGTGTGATGGGTTGCGAACCTCATCGCCACATGGTAGAAGTTTATCGTAAATAATGATAATGAAAAAACATAAGTAAAAAATCTTTTTATAATAAATATTTAGTTAAAATCCACTGATGTTTGTGTCTTCAACCGGTGTCAGCAGCACGCCAACATCTTCTGGGCTGGCAAGACCAAGATTTTTTTTGCATTATTTACAAGAAATTTCAACCAAGAAATTTCGAATAACAACATTAGTTACTCAAAAATTATGATTGATGTTTGAGGTATTAGTTTTGTTAAACTCCATATTAATTAACAATAGTAGACACGATTGTTTAGAGTGGTTTTACTTGGATTTAATTTATATAAATTGTGACGAATTTGTTTCGCCTTCCGAGGGCATTCTCAAACTGAACCTTATCGCCAAACGGTGTGTCCTTATATTGAGTTAAGCTATATAAAAGTATTCTCTAAAAACTCAATATAAGGACACACTGTTTGGCGATTAGGTTCAGTTTGAGAATGCTCTCTCAAAGCGAAACAAATTTGTCCCAATTTATATAATTTATATAAATTAAATCCATGCTAAACCACTAAACACTCGTGTTTACTATTATTAATCAAAAATCATAATATATAAAATATACACATATTTTACTAGATCTTTCTAGAAATTAAGTTTAAAACTATTTTTAAACTGTAATTGGGGTACATGGAAATGAGTTATTGAAAATGTCATATATTTGATAATATTCCTTGTCACGCAATAATTTTATTGAATATTTGGAGGGTTAATAATTCGTGAGCGGATCATTTACGGAAAATTGACATTCATTTAAGACTCGCGTTCCTAGAATACCAAATGAATTGAAAATTGTTTCTACTACCACAGCGTTCGTAAAAATGGAAACTGCTTATGAATGGTTATATTTTTATTTCTTATTTGTATTTTGAAAGTTCATTATTTAAATGAAGACTTAAATAATCAGAAACATAATATATGCGTACACAATTTTATTTGTCTGAGTCAAATTGCACACCATTGCTTTTTAATTCACATGTTAAATTGTTATGTAATTAATTCATGGTATTTTAACATCAAAAAATCATTATTAAAAGACCCTTTTTAGTTAAAACATTATACCTTATTATCTTTGAGCAATCAATCGGTTTTGCTCCCGCCGAAACTTAAAAAAAAAAAATTAAATGTGTATTCATATTAAAACATAATAGTTGCAAACATAAATTTATGATATTGATCAAATAGACCAAATTTGGTATCCTTTCTATAAAGATCGCAAGATCTACATAAAATAGAAAAAGGAGAAGAGAGGAACGTTGATGAAAAATTTACATTATCATCACTTTTAAATATATGAAAACATATTTAAAAAAATGTTTTAATCAATGCTAAGAACGTATTATAGAGATATACAAAAAGTAAACAATAACAAAAAAACGTTCAAAGATATTTCAAAGTGATGAATTGTTATGGAAATGATAAACATTTACGTAAATTGTTCAAATAGCTCAGGCATTTGTAAAATACAAAAATTGTTATTTTGTATTAATTTATAATCAAATGTACATTGTATACTTATCAGATAAAAATAAATGTCGGTAAAAAGGTAAAACAACGAAATAACGTTGGATTTTTTTGTCATAAATTTTAACAACAACAAAAAAAATACAAATAAATGTACCGAAATTTGCTTAACAGGATTTTGCTTAATGATGTTAGACGCGTGGTACTTTTTTTATAACGTCATTGTGAATTCTGCTCCTGAAAATTGTGTATCGCAAACGTGAAATCTGTTTGCTTTTCACTTGAGCTGAGTGGAAAAGATTTAACTGAAATCTTACGTTTTATGGATTGGATATTATTTTAACCCCTCTCCTTTCTGCCGCTCGTGTTCTTGCATGTTTATAGAGATAATGATATGTACACGTTGACTGTATTTAAGACTCCAAATATATTGGTAACGTAAGTGGAAAACGAAATATAGCGGGTTTATGCTTAAATGTTGCAATGAAGCTTATTTGTGATATTAAGAGCGTTCTTTTGAACTAATATTCCCTATATTGAAAATGTTGTTTCCGACTAATTGCAGACCTGATTTTTTTTGTATGTAAATATATAATATATAATATTATATTTATAATGTGTTCAAATATAAAGTTTAAATAAAAATAGCTAGCCTACGTTTCATGATGTAGACGAATAGCGAAATATGTGTTATTGTGAATTGATTGTTTTTTTACGTAATTTAGTCAAATATTGTAAAGTACATAAAATTGAAGTATATATTTTCTTTATTTTTTCGGTGCCGTGTCAGGTCCCCCCAACGTCGGTGATCACTGCAGTAAAGGCATCTCTGTCCTGCGCTACTTGAAACAGGTTTTAAACTCTTGTAATTCCTGTCCACTCTTTAATTCCAACTCCCCTACGTCCCTCCAGTTTATTCATTAATATCAGTCGAAGGAGGTGGTATCTTTCCGACCCTGACCTAAATATGAGACCTTTCTAATTTTCACACTCGACAACAGCTCTATATTGGCTCTGGCTCTCTGTAGTACGTCTGCATTTCTGACTCTATCGGTCCACGGTATAATGAGCATTCTGCGGTATATCCGCATCTCGAACGCCTCCAACCGGTTTATTACATTCACTTACATATAGTAGGTTTCGCAGCCATATAAATTCATCTAAATATTATATATACGTAAAATATATACGTAAAAAGTATACTTGTTTGCTAACGTTAATTTAAACATTTCAGGTTTGATATTAATATTCACCTAATTAATGAGACAGCACTGAATTTAATATCGTTATTACTCTTTGCTCTTTAGATGAGATACTAATAATGTTAACTTTCCAAATAATTGTTTGATATGAACGATATTTTCTCTCCCGTTTTGATTGTATGTAATATAAAAAGAAATATTCGCAAATATGGTGTTCCAGTATAGGTACACATAAAGTGATATATAATATTAGTGTCTGCGTGCAGGGTTACCGGTCTTATGTGGTGGCGCGGTGAGACAGCACAATGAGGGGTGAGTGTCCCATTATTGGGAAGTACTTAAGGGATATTGGAACCTTTGTTGAACTGTGTACTAATTTTAACTATCGCTAATTAATGTCAATTAGAATACATACATACGAATGCGAAAGCGATAGAAATAACAAATTTAGATATCTAAAGATTGAAGAGTTTACCAGAGTGATCGCCAACGTCGGGGGGACCTGACAGGGCACTTTTAGAAGAAGAAGATTGAAGAATTAATATATTATTTCTTCTATATTCGCCATGACTTTGTGTTGTGTATTCACATTAGAACAACTTTTTAATAACTTTGTATTATCACAACACTTATTTACATCGTATACAGACATGTTTCGGGAAAACAGACTTCTTTTCTTCTGTGTATAGTTGATGAAATTTTTAGCTTCATCAACTTAAATCAAGTTAATCAAGTTAAAATATTCATCAAGTTAAAATTTCATCAACTATACACAGAAGAAGAGAAGTCTGTTTTCCCGAACCATGTCTGTATACAATGTAAATAAGTGGTGTGATAATACAATGTTATCAACAAGTTGTTATAATTAACATATATTTATGAGACACTTTTAAGTGATAAAAACATTAAATAAATTTTTTTTATAATAACTAACCGAAAAAATAAATAAAAAATTCGGTGAATCTCTGTTACGGAACTCAAATTCACAACTGTCATACTTCTAATAGTTGTTTAGTGTTTACTGGGTTTTTTCGTATCCTAACTCGGAATATTTTTTTCTTAGTACTATTATATTGTTGTATAATGCTTTTAAATATACATATATCATTATTTTAAAACACCTTCCTTTCCTACCTTTGTGCAATTATTATACTCGAAATATCGTGTAAACCAATATGCAATTATTTTTTTGTCCCGATGAAACTGGAAACAAATAAAAGTTTCATTTTAATAAATCTTATTTAATCTTTTCAGATAATTTATATACTCGTATAATAGTTTACAGAAAGATGTGAAATATAAGAAGATGGTAACAATCTGCCGAGACTAGTTGAATCTTAGAAACACGCGGAATAAAACTAAGCGTATTGTAAAATAACAATAACAACAACAAACCATACGTTGGGAGAGAGAATGTACCCCCACACTACTCGATCCTGACATACGTCTCTTGAACTTCCACATTCATACAGCAAGTCGTACACGCACGTTGCTTCTTCCGACTTCTCACTTGGCTGACCTTAAAAAAATATTAATCTGGTCAAACTAACGTGGTGATCCTTTCATAATTTTGTTCATAATACTTTCTTCTGCTCTACATTCCTTCCAAATATCAATATTTGAAATTCTCTCGTACATCCTTTCATCACACAAAGGGATCTTAGGTATCTCATCTCTAGTGTACTTATTCTACTCTTACCCCTCTTCTGCCAGTTCCATGCTTGACTTCTATACATCAGAGTGAAATAATATCTGTAATTTCAATATTTAGAACATGTGGTTACTTAACCTTAAAAACATTTGAAGTAATTGAGAAAAAATGTATTTTATGAACATAAAACCCAGAACGTAATCATTAGAATTTCATTAGAAGTTAAACAAAAATTGTTTTGTGTTGGAATTCATGAATTGTTTGGAATGTAATTAATTATAACGACTCTAGTGAACAAATATCGCAAATCTTTGCCCGCAGCACTTCCGTGTCCTCGCATATCTGTTGTAGTTATTCTCTCTCGCTTATTCCATCTGAGTACTCTTACCTCTACATTCCTCCACACAGACGCTTCGGTCAGGTATTTCATAAGTCTCCCCCGGCGGCAGTCGGTAAGAGCTTTCGTGGCTCGCCTGCATGCCGCGTGCATTCTGACGTCACTCGTTAACATTCCGCAAACTATCAGAAGTATAATTGCTAAATATACTCCCAGATATCTGCTCTAATGACGATCCAGATTTTATCACTTCAATATTCATTAACAATCTGAAATGTATTAAGAGTAATTACATATATTTGTATGAAACTAACATCGATTGTCCGATTCTGGCTGATATTAAATATTTGATTTATTTGATCGTGTCACGTTTTCCTCAGTCTTTCTCTAATCATTGTTTTATTTACATCGTTAAAATATACTTTTTAACTATTCTTTCTTCATTAATTCTTTCCATGTGTCCAAGTACATTTGTCCATAACACATTCATTATTTTAGATATTTATTATAACAATTTTTAAACCAAATTTATAAGTTTAGTTGTTTATAACTATCCTTCAAATTTCTATTAAATATAATTACATATTTTTTAAATAACTGCATACAGCATTTTTACAATACTTTTTACAGACATGTTTCGGTAATGATAAACTTTTTTTAATATAGAAATTCAAAAAGTTGTGTCATAAGCGAAAAATGTCTGTAAAAAGTGTAATAATGTGTTGTAAAAATACTAAGTGCAGTTATATGCATTCAAATATGAATCCACAACACAAAGTGAAAACAAATATAAGAGAAATATTTTTTTCATATGACTATTAAAAAATGTATACGAGTTTTTTTATCAATTGAAATAATGTTTTTCCAATTTTTTAATTGTATCTCAATAGAGACGAAGACGTAAACTGGAAACTGAACATGGATGATCAAGGTGTTTACAGGACTTATGACCTGTCATTGGTTGGGTTAAGCGCACGCTTTATGTAATTACAACATTCCCCATTCCACCTTTGTTATTGTGATCATGCATGACAAATTTTTGGAAGATGTATATTTACTTCAAAATGTTTTTCCACTTTTTAGTTTATTTTTCTCGACATGTTTCGAGGGCTTTTCAACTTTATCATCAGAAGAACAATATAAACTCTGTTTATATCGGATCTCCCGATGGTAAAAGTGTAAAGCCTTCGAAACATGCCGAGAAAAATAATCTAAATAGATTATTATTTATTGTTTCTTGAACAATGATGTAAAACTCATTATTAAATAATTAACTTATTGAAAGTTAAGGCATTAACACTGTGGAATTCCATAGTAATGTACTTTGGGAATTAATTAAACATTGTTTAGACCACTTTTTTAATAAAAAAATATTAAAATACACGACATGTTTCAGAGGAAACCTCCTCCATCTTCAGATGTAAAAAATATAAATAAATTTTAAACAATGTTTAATTAATTCCCAAAGTAGATTAAACAATTAATACGATTGAAAACGTTAGTTTTCTAGAAGTTTTATCATATTTAATGGGAATGACATGTTTCCACATTTGAGAATTTGTTATCACATTTGAAAATGTCTTAGAAGGGCGAAACATGTCATTCCCTTAAAATATAATAAAATTTCAAGAAAACTGACGTTTTCATTCGTATTAATTTATTTAAATAGAAGAAAAAACAGTGTTTTTATTCATTAAAAATCATCATTATGGAATTCCACACTATTAACGCCTTAAGTGTATCTAAAAACAAAGTTTATATAAAAAAACATTAAAATCTTGAAATAAAATGTGTGAGTTATATAATAAGGTGCGTGTGTACTAGTACATATACATCATATTAAAAACAAATTCTTAGTGAAGCAAATAAATATTTTTCTTTTAATGTATACAAATACTTTTATACAAATACTGGATTGTTACATATTGCGCGTTAATATTTTTTTTAAGGATTAACTGTATCTCAATAGAGACAAAGATGTAATTTTTTTTTAATCGCTTAACCCAACCAATGAAAGGTCATAAGTCCTGTTAACGCCTTGACTACCATATTCTGTTTCCAAAAAAAATTACATCTTTGTCTCTCTTGAGATACAATTAATCCTTAAAAAAGCAAATTAATATTTGACGTCTTTACGAAAACACGGACCATTGAAAATAACATAGAAATACAGCAATGTATCGCCGAGAATCAACGTGAGGTGGTTATTGATGAGGGGGGCACTTTTTGTCGACGTATTCGACAGTTGGTAAGTTTTTCCTAAACGCAATAAGCGCCACAAGGAGATGTGTGATTAATGTTCAGTCAGCTGGGAACATTCGGAGGGCACGTAAGTATTTTATACAGCGTGTATCAAGGTGAAGTTCCAATATTATAATTGGTATAACGATTAATACAACGAAAATTTGATAGCATACTAGATAACTTGCTAGGGATGCTAGGCTACCAGTCACTCGAGAGGAGACGAGACATTCACTTGGGTGTCCATTTCTTTCGACTGAACTGACTGCGGTTGTATACACAACTCAGAAATCCTGAATGATGTAGGTCTGTTCGTCCCTGATAATTATCTTCGACAAAGGGGCCATAGATTGTTTTATCTCCCTCGATGCCAATGGTTATGCCGGTAGGTAAAACAATATCTTTGCTTAATCGTATCACCTCGAAGTTTGACATATTTTGTGATAGTTTGGCTCATCTGAGGGAAGTACTATCTTTATTATAATTGTATGGTATATTTATTTTATTTATTTGTCATGCATCTTATGTTTCTCGCTCTTTTTATTAATCTATTATGTATAACTTATTATTGTGTATCTCTCACTTGTCTCTTTAGTGTATTGGAAAAAAAATTCTGTTATGCTTTAGATATGTTTAAAATAAATAAATGAAATAAATAAATGAAATAATAAAGAAAACTTCATACATATAACTAACTGTCTAAGCAACACTTTTGTCGCACTTTTCTTTCCTAATATACTTCTCTCACTTCCTTAACATTCATAAATTATGTCATACAAGTATGTCGATTTCTTCGCCTCCTAGCGTGGCTAACATTTAATTTTGTTTTAATGTTTTCGTGCGACATTTTCCTCTGTTTCTAGTTCCACTTACATCGTTAACATTAACATTTTTAACCATTCTTTCGTAATTCACTCTTCCGATATGTACAAACTATTTTAATATTCCTTTCATTGTTTTGTTCATAAAACTTTCATTAGCAATGCATTTACTTCTTTTATTTTCGAATTTTTATGAATTAAACTTTGCTTTTTCCACTTTTGAGTTTATTTTTCTCGACATGTTTCGAAGGTTTACACCTTCATCATCGGGAGAACGATATTTGCCTTTGAAACATGTCGAGAAAAATAAACTCAAAAGGGGAAAAAACAGTATTTAAATTCATAAAAATTCGTCATTATGGAATTCCACAGTGTTAACGCCTCAAGTTTATCTTATATTTTCATTAGACACACATCATACACAGTTTCACACATTCGTCTAAGAGATCTTATTTCTACTGTTTTTATTCTACTTTTATAGTTATTTTGCCAGCTCTATGCTTCGCTTCAATACAGTAGGATAACATTAAGTATATTAATAAAAAAAATAATAGTTCCCTTATTTAAGTATTGAATAACCCATTACAAAGGTTACGGCTCCGAATCGTGCCTATGACAGATTCATGATGAATTAATCAGAAGTAAAGCCAGTTTACGAGCTTCTGATAGCACAGAAAGGAAGGCTCTACCACCACAGCTTCCACTGCAAGAAAGAAACAAAATGATACATTTGATAGAACTCAACACACTTTTATTTTTTACACTTTTAAATTCATTATATTGAATATGAATCGTCTTAAATTAACTAAACACCAATATATAATTTATTGTTTTTTGAACAATGATGTAAAACTCCATATTAAACAATTAATACGAATGAAAACGTTAGTATTCTAGAAGTTATATTATATTTTATGGGAATGACATGTTTGATACATTTGAATGACACATTTAATAATACCTTAGAAGGGCGAAACATGTCATTCCCATAAAAAATAATAAAACTTCTAGAAAACTGACGTTTTCATTAGTATTAATTATTTAATATGTAGTTTTACATCTAAATATTAATTAATTGTTACATTTCAACACCTTATAGTTCAAATATTATTATATGTTCTAAAAAATCTGTAAATGGCTTTTCGTTTTTCTTTTTTACAGCCCTAGCATTTTTTTCATATTTGGATTAGACTCATATTTAGAGTTGTCAAAGTGAATTTATATTTTGAATACGAGTTGTAACGAGAAAATGGAATTAAAATACCCTAGGAAGACACACCAAGCAACGAAAATACAAACCACCCATTCAAAACGGAAAATATTTAGATGATCACGATGATGCTTCATAATGATATGAGTGTAATATCTTCTTCCTAGCCTTCCCTTCATTGCTGGATGTAGGCTTCTTCCATCTGTCTCCATTTTTCTCTATCCTGTGCCGCTTCAATCTATTTTTTCCCGGCGACCACAACAATATCGTCGGCCCATCTCTTCTGTGACCGACCGACACCCCTTTTTTTTCCCATGGCCTCCACTTTAAGACTTTGGGAGTCGCATCGTGAACTTGGCTGTCTGGCTACGTGTCCTGCCCATTGCGATTTCAATTTTGTGATCCGATCCATGATATCGGCGACTTTTGGTCGGCGGCTGATTTCTGTATTTGTAATTCTATCAACCAGACTTATGCCAAACAATTGCCGCTCCATGGATCGTTGCGTGCATTTCAATTTGTGGACAGTATTTATGGCCAGGGACATTGTTTCCAAACCATAGGTCATCACAGGCAAGATGCATGCTTCGTAGGTTTTCCTTTTTAAATCAAATCAAATCAAATCAAATCAAATCAAATCAAATCAGTTTATTTCATCAACAGACATTACAAAGTTTATTTTTAAGGCATCTATTGAGAACAGGTAAAATAATATATTATATATAGTATACTACCAGAAACGCATAAGAGATGGTTCAACATTAGGAAGACAGGATACTCTCCAGAATTAAGAGTATTTGCCTTCTGAACGTACTTTCACTAACATGAAAGACGTCGATCTCCGAGGAGACCGCGTTCAGCAGACTAATT
Source organism: Lepidostoma basale (assembly GCA_022606425.2). NCBI lineage: Eukaryota > Metazoa > Arthropoda > Insecta > Trichoptera > Lepidostomatidae > Lepidostoma > Lepidostoma basale. The sequence goes on along the minus strand of JAHDVF020001408.1, from coordinate 422,967 downwards.
GCTCTTCCCACCGGTGTCACCAGAGGCAGATTGGTTCTGGCGGCCGGTAGGTAAAACAATCTGTGCTGTCGCTGTTGGAGATATCTATCGGGGACAAAAAGCCGAACACCCTCCAGTACGGCCGAGTTCTCGAAGTATCCTCTAATTAATCTTAAGAAATGGGTAATTAGATGTCCATCTCTTCGAAGCTGTAGAGAATTGGTTCCGAGCATTCCCAAAAGAAATGCCGTGGGATAGAGCCAAGGATAACTACCATACTCCCTCATGTAGAGATACCTCAGAAATTTTTTCTGAACCCTCTCCAGCATAACGGAATATCTCGCCTCGTGAGGACTCCATATCACAGAACCACTTTCGAGTCTGCTCCGAACCAATGCGTTGTAGGACTCTGAGCACATTGGGATCCCTGAAAACTCTGCCGGTCCGGACGATGAAGCCCAACATCTTCAGTGCAGTGCCACAAATCCTCTCAACATGTGCACGAAAAGTCAGCCTACTCTCATAGATGATCCCGAGATCTCTCATCGTAGATACATGTGCTAGTTGCTGGTTGTTCATTGTGTATCTATAATACACAGTTTTCAATGCTCTAGTAAAAGATAGCATAACGCATTTGGAGACATTGAATTGCATTTGATTACTGTGACTCCAGTTGACAATATTATTGATGTCCGACTGGAGGCGAAGACAGTCTTCAGGATTTTTAATTTCCAGGAATAATTTCAGATCATCGGCAATCAAAAGAAATCGCGAGAAGTTTATCACCTTCGCAATATCATTTATGAAGATGGTGAAGAGGAGTGGCCCTAAGTTTGAACCTTGTGGCACCCCTGAATTTACAAGAAAAGGTTCCGATTGAAAAATTCCGTATGAGACGTATTGTTTTCTCCCCTCGAAGTAACTAATGAAAAACATAATCAACTGAGAAGAGAATCCAATTTGAGATAGCTTTGCTATCAGAATGTCGTAGTTCACAGTGTCAAAGGCCTTTGAGAAATCATTATATGAACAGTCAACTTGGTGACCATCATCCAAGGCCCTTGCAATGTAATCTGTGAATACCATGAGATTAGTTTCAGTCGAGCGCCCCTTCCTGAATCCATGTTGTTCTGTTATAATATAGGGGTCGACTTTGGGAAATATCAATTTGTGTAAAATTGATTCAAATAGCTTGGCTGGAGCCGACAGTATCGCTACAGGTCTGTAGTTTTCGACTGACTCTTTTGCGCCACTCTTGAAAATAGGACTGATTCTGGAAAATTTCCAGAGATCAGGAAAAGTACTTAACGATAGGTTAAATAAAAAATACAGCGGAGATATTAGGAGCTCAGAGCAGCAATGGGGATATCCTTATTTTTCATTCATTTTTAACTTATGTCCGAGGTAGATGTATTCTTCAACAGTTGTTTTGTCATCAATTTTTATATTTCTGTTGGACGGACTCATGATTTTGGTTTTGCTGTGGTTCATTTCTAACCCAAACCTCAGGGAAGCGTCATGGAGATCTTTAATCGTGATACTTAGTTCTTCCAGGTCATTGCTAAGAAGTACGATGTCGTCTGCAAAGCAGAGATGAGTCAAACATGTACCATCGATTTTTATTCTTTGGTTTTCCCAGTTTAGTGTTTTATATATATTTTCTAAGACCAAAATAAATAGCTTGGGAGAGATGGTATCTCCTTGCCTGACGCCTCTATTGATTTTTATTTTATCTTTTTCTGTATACGAGTGTTGTATATAATATTATAAAATATGATCACTGCACCCCGCCAGAGGCGGAGACCTGAGTAAGGACCGGAGTAAGGCGGCAAGTTTGCCGATAGCAGCGTCAGCCGCTTCCAGTAATTATTGTATTTCTTTGTTTTGTTTGTCAGGGGCGTACGAAAATGAAATATGATTAATGAATTAGAAGAAGAGAGAGCTAAACCAAACCAAATTACATCGCGTGAAAAGGCCCCTTTGAGAAATGAAAATAAAAGTATTCGTTAAGCAAGTCGAAGCGTATTCTGCTTTCTTAGAAATATAATAATTTATCCCGGGCTTACCTACGTTTTAGTCTCGAGAACCTCTTACGTTTTCATTAAAATCATAATAAATGTCGGAAAGTTGAATACTTACCTATTTTAATGAAAATTTAATTTGAAATCGTAATAACATTATTTAATTAATGCGTATTCGAGTCTTATTATTTTTCATCTAAATTTAAAGCAGTTTTTATGAAAAAGATTACGTGCGCCAGTCGTTAAAATACGAAAAGATTTCAACAATTACGTATTTAAAATTTCAATAGTCAAATTTGCAAAAGTATAAAAAAATAGAATTTACATATTAGAATTATTTTTTATTATTTTAAAACGCTCCTATTATACGTATTTATTATGAGATTGTCGCGACAACTGTCTCGCCAGCCTATTGGCATCATCAGGTATTACAAACAACATCTATGAACTAATTTACAACATGGAATTACATTTTTTTTTAATTTTCTCTCCATAAATAGATATTAATCACTTATATGGGATGGAGACTATGACCCTCACCAAGAGAAATGTATGAGGACACGCAGCGTTCCATAGAAAGAAATATCAGTCAGTCTCCGAGATAAAATCCGAAATGAGGACATTAGACGCCGAACAAAAATAACGGACATCATCAAACGACTAGCGAGACTGAAGTGGCAATGGGCGGGTCATGTGGCGAGACAAAGTGAGGATAGATGGACCCAGAAAATAATAAGGTAGAGACCATGGAAAAATAGGAAAAGCGTCGGCAGGCCGCAAAAAAAAGTGGACCGACGACATTGCCGCCGTGGGTGGGGGAGGGGGGGAATGTGGCTGCAGCTGGCAGAAAACAGAGACGAGTGGAAAGGAAGGGAAGAGGCCTATGTCCAGCAGTGGACCGATGAAGGCTGACGAAGAAGAAGAATCACTTATATAGTGTTGTATTCATTGTAAAACTACATTTAACTAATCTTATTATCGAACAATGTTTTTTTTAAACTTTGTACACAACACGAAAATGATCATTTTAACATCTGTCAAAACTGACCAATTTCATGAAAAATGTGTTAAAATAACGCTGATGAAGGGCTTTTAATAAATTAAAAATGTTTATACTTAATCAACCACCGAAATTAATTATTATCTCAATTATGTAAATATCAGATTTCTATTACTCAAGGATGATAAATAATGATTGGTCGACTTGTGTATAATACATTTGAGAAGAATCCTACGTAAATGCGAACCAGGTGTAGACGCTACAAATTTTGAGATAGGCCAAAAATACTTGTGAACCATTTTGATATTAATTTAGGTAAGTACTCCAACAAAATAATATCGTTGTTCTAAATTCCATGTCAGAGTTTAGCGGGTTGCTCGGGTAGATACTGTTTCTTCACTCGCTCCGATATTTTCCTTAAACTTTAAAATTACCTTTTGGGAAAATGGAGATCATCTTTCACTCTCTAATTACGCAGAAATACCGTTCAACATTTTCCATTCATTAATCCGAACCCTTTAGCCCAGGGGTTCCCTTGCTAAAGGCAGTTTTTCATCCCTTCAATTAATTTTCAATCGTAATTTTTCAAAGCGAAAAACAATCACTTCGACTCAGTGAATAAATAAAACGATCGGCACTGACATAAAAACCTCGATAACACGTCATTCTTCGCTTTGTTTGTAAATTTATTTTGAAATAAATAAAACACTAAAAAGTTATTTTTAAAATTAGTTTCTTAAGAAACTTTAAATATTTTCTCAGTTATCATGCAAATTTTTTAAATTTTAAGAAATTGGAAAAAAATATTATCACGAAATCTATAGCTTTTGTATCCAGTTAAGCATTTATAAAACACGTGTTTTTTACAAAACCGTAAATTTTAGTATTCTTGTGTCGCAGAGAATAAGATAAATACTCTGTCTTCTCAAAAATATTAAATTCAATGTACCTTCGCGAAATCTAAGGCAAAATCTAAGTCTTTCACGAAAATCTGTATAAAACAAACTATAAATATAAAGCACCTTTACTCAGAATGATTTGCAAACTCTTGTCAAGACTCATTAATGTTTATAAATAATATAAAAATGTGAAAAATATCATGTCTAGAACACAAAATGCAGACAATTTTTTTCAAGAAATTTTCATTTTTAAAATACTATTGACACAAACTATATTTTTCTATATATCTGTCTCCTTAATAAAATGTGGATATACCGAAGAATATTTAAAATATCATAGACAGAGAGAGTCACAACCGAGGAAGTACTGCAGCGAATGAAGAATGAAAAAGACCATAAACGGCAGAAAACTGGAATACTTCGAGGATATAATGAGAAACTGTAAATATGTACAAAGTGCTTCAACTGATTGTTCAAGTCAAACTCAACGGAAAACGTGTTGGAAGAAAAAGCAAATTCCGGCAAGAAAACCTTCGAGAATGGTTCAGTTGCACTACATCCCTGTTTAGATCATCCCTGTATCAAGGGTAGAAATAGCCATGATGTTGTCTAACCTCCGATAGGTGTGGAACAACGAGAAGAATAAATAGTCTGATTATTGGTTTTTTCACTTTTGTGATGGCCGTAAGAATCTTTATTCATCCCTTCTGTTGAACGCTTACCAATCATTTCAGACCTTTAACCTGGCTCAGGTAATTTATATTTGAAATCTCGATAAGTCAAAATACCTTTCCTGCACCCTAATTGATTACAAATCGAACCAAACCCTATTCCTTTAATGTGTGGGCGATATTGTTCTCTTTGAAAAATCACCTTGATTTGAATCAGACAATCATCCCAATTCAAACAAAATCGAACTTTAAATTCGTGAATATGAAATGTATTCACAAATATCGATTTAAAGGAAATTAGATTAATGAAGCTGACTATTTTCTAAATTAATACAAATTAAAACGTATCTAGAAGTTTTATTATATTTGTTGCAAATGACATTTTTCGCATCAAGCATGCGATAGAGCCGGGTGGAGTAGGTTCTTTGAGACCCTATGCACCACAGAGGTGTGAAAGGACAAAAATAAGAAGAAGATGCGTTAAGAAACCTTTATTTCTTTATCCATTTTCTTTTGCTATTGTATTGCTATTTATGAACGGCGGGACATCGAGGGAGAGTAGCATAGCTTAAATATGGTCTGGGTCCCCTTTGGTTGCAAATATACATATATATATTTTTTTTTTTTTTTAAGGTAAGTTCCGCATGGGCGGGGGATGGGCGTAGGAGCTGCATGAGTGAAGTTGATGAAAGGCGCCGCTGCGCCTATAACAGCTTCGGGTAAGCGGAGGGAGCCCTCGATGGCTCGGCCATATATAATATTATCCATGGGTACCATGTATTTAAACAAATATGGTGATCCTTTCATAATACTTTCATCTGCTCTAGATTCCTTTCTGATATCAGCGTTTGAAATTCTGTCGTTCATGGTTTTACTCAACATACTTCTTAGGGTTATTAACTCCACGGCATTTATTCTGCCCTCATCCTTATCCTGCCAGTTTCATGTTTCGTATCCATGTATTAAGTTTGGAACCAGAATTTCTTTGTGTAAGGCCGTTTTTGCTTTCAGATAAAAAAAAATCCATAGGCAATTTTAATGAAAAAAATACTTTACGAATATTGATGATATAGCTGACTGTTAATGATATACCTGTGGAGCAAGTGATGAGTTTCAGGTATTTGGGAGTGGAGATCTGCAGCCAAAGTGACCTTTATACCAAAATACGTGAACAAGTCAGTAAAGCCTCTGCCGTGTCAGGATGCCTGAAGAATCTGGTCTGGAAGAACAAGCACATGCGTATCGACAGCAAGATCAGAATCTATAAAACATGCGTGCGACCTATCATGACGTACGCTGTAGAGACGCGGGCTGACACTGTGCAAACCAAGGGACTACTAAAAACATCGAAGATGAAGGTCCTAAAATCAATTACTGGAAAAACCCTCCGAGATCATGTCCGCAACGTAGACATAAGAAAAACCTGCAAAATAGAGGATATAGTTCAGTGGAGTAGATCCAGAAGAAGATACTGGAGGGACCATGTAGCCCGAATGGATGGTAACAGACTCGCATATACAGCCGCTTATGAAATCCCCTCCGGACACCGCCCACCTGGAAGACCGCCTAAGAGATGGAGGGACAGCAGGATCTCATCATCCGACGAGATGTGATTTCTGTGTCACAAATCATCAGATCTATTAAAAAAAGAAGAAGAAGAAAAATATTTTCGGAATCTGATGAGATGTACCACTATTTGATTCAATAATTCTTATTAAATAAAAAGTCTTCTTGGTCCTTGAATATTATATCTATATATAATATGCAAGGACACTACTTTTCTTGAATCGTTTTTTTATAATATCTCCGAAGTACCTTGAAGTATCCAATCTATTTGAACAAAGATCTTCTTTTAGAAATCTCATTGTAATAACTTCGATCTTTTCAAGAAAGTTTATTTTTGCTTTCCCTTGAAAACACTTTTTTAATGCCGCCTTGGTGACTCTACCCCGTACATTTTGTTTTGTATTGAATTTATTTCTCCTTTCAGCAACAATTTGCGAGTTGGTATCTTGTATCTGATTCTAGTAAACTTCCTCGGATAGCTTTAAACGTTCAATATATATATTTTCTCAGATTACTACATCACGTTTTCGTAGTTTTCAAATAGATATTTTCGTTTATAAATTCGTAAACTTTTTAATGCCGTAAATTTGATAATGGTTGCTAACAATTTAGTTAAATTGATATTTTTGTATACAAAAAGAATGTGTGGCAACTTAATTTTATATATCATAAATTAAATGGAAAACATACTTATACATTCTTAATAACAGAATTAAAATGCTAATCCTTGATGGAATCGCAATAAGGATTAGTTCTTCTTCTGGTGCCGTGTCAGGTCCCCCCAACGTTGGCGATCACTGCAGCGAAGGCATCTCTGTCCTATGTCACTGAAAACAGGTTCTTAACTCTGCTCATTCATGCCCATTCTCTTATGTTTTGCAGCCAGAACATCTGGCTTCTACCATCTTCCCGACATTCCTCTATTTTTTTAATAATAGTGATCACGATTTTTTAGTGGTTTTACTTTTTATTTGATTTATGTAAATTGTGACAAATTTGTTTCTCCTTGCAAGGGCATTCTCAAACTGAGTTTGAGTCTTCAGTTGGGGAATGCCCTCGCAAGGCGAAACAAATTTGTCACAATTTATATAATGTTTATAAATTGAATCTAAGTATAACCACTAAACAATCGTGTTTACGATTATTAAATTAATATGGAGTTTTACGAAACTAATACCTCAACCATCAATTCCTCTATTTTGCCCATGATTATCAGCCAAAGGAGGTGGTATTTAGCAATGATTAGTTAGTTGGATACTTTATAACCGCTGCTATTATTTAAACTTCACACATTACATACCTCGTCATAATCGACGAGATGTTGCAAAGAACTGGGGGAGAAAGAAAATTGTGGTCCAATTCAATATTAGGAAAATGACACATTTGGGACACATTCTTCGGAACGAAAACTATAGTTTGCTGCACCTCATTTCAACATGAAGGGGGAGATTGAGGTACACGCTGTGTGTCCTGAAAAAAATTAAAAATCAACCGGAAATCAAAGGGTGGTGGAGTTGTTTCGGCTAACATAGGTCAGAGTATGCCAGGGTGATAGCCAACGTTGGGGAACCTAAAATGGTACTTGAAGAATTTATTTTTTCTTGAACAATGACGTAAAACCCCATATTAAATCATTAATACGAATGAAAACGTCAGTTTTCTAGAAGTTTTATTATGTTTCATGGGAATGACATGTTTCGCCCTTCTAAGGCATTATCAAATGTTTGTGGCAAACATTTGATAATGACTTAGAAGGGCGATGTCATTCCCATAAAATATAATTAAACTTAAATAGTCCATTGTTTTGGCCGAAACACTGTAATATTTTAACAGTTTATAACTGTTAATTCAAAAATTTTGTTTTATATCACAAATTGTATTTATTTTACTTTACGACAGCTGTGTCATCAACCAATGTTGACATCGTCAGGTGTTATAAAAATATATATCAAATGTCAAATTAAAAAAAAAATTCAAATTGTGATATAAAACAAAGTGCCTAAATACAATTTAAAAATAAATACAATTTGTGATATAAAACAAAGTTTTTGAATTAACAGTAATAAAATAATACAACTTCTAGAAAACTGACGTTTTCATTCATATTAAGTACTTGAAGAAAACGAAGACATCTCATAGTTATGAAAAACGTTTCATTTAATTCATAAAATGAATTTGTCACAAAAAATGTTTTTTTTAAAAGCATGAAAAATCCAACGTTGTTTGTATTGTGTGTTATAATGTGTATTTTATAATAATATAAATATGGAATTAAAAAAACTAAACTCAAATAATGGAAATTTGAACCAAACTTTTTTTTCTATCATTAAAATCATTTAGTATAATTCCGCTTTTTATTTTTCTAACTGAAACAGATTGAAGATCTTCGATATCATCAAACGGTGGCAGCGAGCTGTCCTGAGGGTCGCAGATTGATAGACATTGATAGTTTTTTTACAAATCTAAAAGCAAATTATTTCCTAAAGTAAAATATCGTATTTCTTTCGCTCATTTTTTACCAAAGCAAAAACAATATCAAACAAACTTTGTACGCTACTCATATTGAATCGTTACCTTTGACGGTTCTTTTAGTTAATATTGAAAAATATTGTGTTATGCAACAAGGAAGTTATTCTCCTTTTCAATGGTGTTGATTATTGGCTTTTTTCGTTTCCTCTTTGCAAAAGTATCTCGTTTGCAATTCTTTTAGTTGTTAGTTCGACTTGCAAAGAGAATTACAAATAAGAAAACGACTAGATGGAATAAATGGAAATGGATACTAGTATCGAATGGAATTTAAATTACAACTCTATGACACCAATCTTGTGATAGTGATAAATTTATTAAATTTACGTTTGAAGAACTCATATATTACATAATAAAATATAAAAAAAATGATTCACTATGTTCTATCATAAATAACCGCCCTAACTTCGGGTAATTTTCCGAAACACGTGCAAAAAAAGCAGGTTTTTATTAATTAAATTTAATTTTACATTAGTTTAATTTTTTTTATATTACAAAACGTCAAAGACCCGACTGCACACTTCACCTGCTCTTGTAAAACTATCATACTTGTGAAGACTTGAACACAAGTGTTGTTGGCACACGTGCGTATTTCTAACAGTTTGTACATTTTAGGTACATTACTTTTTCTCAAGCGTGTACGTGATATGGGATAGCGCAGAATAATACAGTCAAAGTGAACGTATCACGTACATTCAAATATGTTGGGTGGTTAAAACTACCTACATATAATTTTTTATTTATTTTTTATATATATAAAAATCTGCTTTATATAATATCTAGCAAGTATATTAGCATAGTTCAGCAGGTATCCGAAGGCAACCAAAGGTATCCCTTGTTATTTATTATAATTATCACTGTCAAGAAATGTCATTACAATAAGTATGTCTTAATAACATGATTTCAAATAGCGTAAATCCGCCGTAAAATGTTTGTAAACATTGAAGCTTCTTGAAAATATTTACGTCTTTCTGCAAATGAAAGCTCAAAACAAATCTTTAATTTATTACCCAACCTGTCACCGCTGCCTACGAAGCTACAATAAGCAAGTATCCCTGCTGCCTTCCCATTAAGATTCGGCACCCGGTTCGTTTGAAACTTCGATTGAGTCTTATTTGTGACATTCGGAAAGGACAAGTATTATACTTTAAATGCGTTAAAACCCAAGCCAGAAGTTTGCAACTGGAAAAGTTTTTTTGATTTATGGGGAGTTGTTTTCTTATTTGCAAGTAAAGCACTTTCCATTTCGTTTAATATACCATATTTTATGACGTACCTGCTTTACTTACTTTTACCATAGTTTTCCATTTAAGAAGTTTGCGATGTTATTATTTGCTTCAATATTTCGTTTATCCACGTGTTATGAATGCCGTTAAATATAATAAAAATAATAAAAAAACAGATAATCGGGAAAATAAACTGTTTCTTCGTTAGCCCAATTATGGATGTTTTGGGATAGTTAATATATGATTTAATCACTTATATCATTATTCAACATTTAAATATATGAAAAATTTATATTCTTTGTTCATAAAACTTATTGAAGACAGATATTTCTTCATCCGTACTAATTATTAAATATGGAGATTTATATCATTGTCCAACATTTAAATACTTGCGAAATAGTTCGAAACATGATATTTTATTAAATATTAAAATTACATATTAATGTGACTCATGTTAACTAATTATATTACATGTTTTATGAATTCTAACTAACTAATCAAGACGCCATCTCCCCGGAGGGATAGGCAGAAAAAATGGACCGCCACATTGTTCTGTCTTAACATATTTCTTTCGTTTCCTCTACATTCATACATCGTGTCATGCACGAACGTCGATTTCTCCGACTCCTCACGTGACGGACATACATTTTTTTCTTGATTTGATCGTGCCATGTTTTCATCGGCCTTCCCCCATTTCTTCTTCATTCATCTTTTCCATATGTCCAAACCATCTAAACGACCCTTTCATTATTTTGTTCATAACACTTCCATTCGCACTGCATTCACTTCTTTCATTTGCATTTGACACTCTATCGTATACAGATATACATCACATTTGTCTTCTTTTGGCAGTTTCATGCTTCACTTCCATTGATAAGGGTCGGCACAAGAACACCATTGTGCACTGCATGAATTCAGTATCACCGTAATATTCTACAATACACGTGATGTCTTTAGAATCTTTTATTTTTTGTAGGTTAGATTTTTTAATAAAGCGCCAAACTATATGTGGAAAACCAGCAAACATTTTCCGAATAGGCAGGTAAAAAAAAAATAATAATGAAAAAAAAAAAACGGAATAAGCAGGCGTAAAAGAAGAACGTACACGGGAAATTATTAAAAGTTTCACTTTAGTATTGTAGGGGAGGCTTGGAGGAAAAATCCAGGGTTCCTGGGCGAAAGAGCAGAAGTCATTTGTTTACAAATTGATTTCATTGCCAAAGTTTACCGTAATGAAACGAGCGGCCTAGCGACCCCGTTGCGGCGCCCATATTGTCAAATATTTACTGTGGCGGCACTACAAGTGCGGCGAAAAATACAAAGTTCAACAGTTTTAGATAATTGAATACGCGAGACCCTAACATTCCGAAGGGCATTTGGCTAAGCTATGGGCCCTTTACTGTTTTGTTCCCTTTTAGTACTTTTGTTATAATACAAGAAGCTATTCCGGTATTACAAATATGTACGGCCTCTGAACCAACGCGGAATACATAAAAATTTCTTTAATATCATATAACCACATATGAAATAAATACAACAGTATCTAGTTTGGTTCATACAAACTTTGTTATTGCCTCTTTGTACATATATTATATAATAATTTACACGTTCACAAACAAAAATAGTAAAAAATCTACTAAAACAAAAGTTTCAGTGAAGTCCACATTTTTTTATAATACTATTAAAACACTATTTTTATCACTTTTTAGTTTATTTTTCTGGACATGTGTCGAAGGTTCTACACCTTCATCATCGGGAAATTAATATAAACCGTTTATATTGTTCTTTTAGTGATAAACGTATTAAACCGTTAAAACATGTCGAGAAAAATAAACATAAAAGTGAAAAAAAATGTGTTAACTAACTTACTAACTAACCATCACGCCGTCTCTCCGAAGGGGTAGGCAGAAAGAATGGACTGCCTCACTTTTCTTTCCTGACACATTTTTCTCGCTTCCTCAACATTCATACATCGTATCATGCACGCGCGTCGTTTTCTCTGTCGTTTGGTCGACATTCAATATTTGATTTATTTTATCATGCCACGTTTTCCTCTGTCTTCCTATATTTCTGTTTCCATTTACATCGTTAATATATATTTTTTTACCATTTTTTCATCATTCATTATTTCCATATGTCCAAACCATCTTAATGATCCTTTCATTATTTTGTTCATAACACTATCATTCAAAAAACTTAATGAATAGGATAATTTAATTAAAAAGACATCCACTCCACATAAGGTGGGCTCAGGTCTACAGACCAACAATCAGGACATCAGTACATTATGCGTATTAATTATTTTAAATCACCGATTACTTTTAACTCCAATTCAATATTGCCACAGACGTTTTTCTCAGCGTTTTGTAGTCCGAATTATAAATTTAATACGGAGTGTATGAAATGCATTTCTAAAGAGGAGTGTTTACATATTCAGCGTTATACTAGTACAGTTCAGGAGTACTATGTATTCCTCTCAGCCCATCTTCAGCTAACTTCTCGGGGATGTAAATCCTTCACAAGTGCAAAACTTTGGTCTAGAGCGTACTGTACACAAAATCTATTAGTTGTTTCACCATGGATTACAGCCAAGATAAACTTTCTGTGTTTTTTTATGAATATTATATTGTTTATCATCTCTATTTGCAGTTTTTATCTATATAGCACATACATATTGATTAATAATTTCATTATATCGTCATAAACCTATGTAAGCCCTTCCTTCTTTAAAAATATTTTTCATATTATATTAATATGTAAAATAACGTCTACGCCGTGGATGCGTGTTGCCCAGCATCGACAGACATGGAAGCAGATAAAGGAAGCCTACGTCCAGGAGTGTTACACGGAGCGGCAATTAAAATTTTGGGAACAGAAGAAAGTCACACAGAGTCAAATCCAGAGAATATGGCGGTTGATCGATGGTATTTATCGCGTTTGTGGCCTTGAATTCGGTCACAATTGTGGCTCTGTGCGATGTCATATTATCATCGTGCAAAATCCGTTAATTGTTTTTCCACAATGCCGGCCATTTCTGATGGATTTTTTTACGTAAACGCCTAAATACGACTAAACAGTTTTCTTTATTGAACTTATGTTCTTCTAGAACGAATTCATGATGGACAACAACGCGTATATCGAAATAAACGATGAGCATCACTCTGATATTTGTGCGATTTTGGCGTTGTTTTTTGGTTTCGGTTGTTTTTCTCCGTCCATTCCAATGATTGGTTACTTGTTTGTATGTCATATTTATAAACCCATGTTGTTTCGTCGCCAGTTATGTTGCGTTGATTTCATAATTAACACGATCAAGCATATCGCACCGTGCGTGTAAAACCGAAACAAGTGCAAATATACAGTTTGGAGATATGGGAGTTTAAAGACTTCATATTGCTTGGAAAAACTGTTTTTTTTTTAATAAACCAATGATTTTCGGTTTATGGGTATATTACTTTAAACTAAAAATCATTGGTTTATTAAAAAAAAACAGTTTTTCCAAGCAATATGAAGTCTTTAAACTCCCATATCTCCAAACTGTATATTTGCACTTGTTTCGGTTTTACACTCACGGTGCGATACCTAAAGATACCTGTTCACGGTACTGTTTTTGAAGCAAAATTCAACTGCTTCCGAACGAGTCTAGCAGCGACGCGTCTCATGCCCAAATTTTCCACCAAAATCAAATTAATGGACTCACTAGGGATATTCAGGTCTCGTAATACCTTTTTAACTTCCACATGATTTTTGAGCACTATTTTTATCACTTTTAAAATGTGATCGTCAGTATTAGCGGTCGAAGGTCGTTCAGAACGAGGCAAATCTTCGACGGTCTCCCGTCATCTGTTAATGCTTTTTACCAATCGTAAGTTAAAGTTTTAAATAAAACTGAATCAGCATTAGCCTTTTCTAACATTCGGAATAATTCCGTTTACGAAATTCTCTTAGAAACACAATATTCAAGATACATTTTTTGTCCAGAATTTTTATTCATTTAAAAATCGGGACGTACTTCTCAGGTGGACCGATTCAACCAGCCGCTGAAAACAAACTGGTAGACAGATCGCATTCGTTTTTAGCAAAGTAATAAAAGATAGTCCTATAAATTTAGCGAAACAATTTTTTTTAGTTTTCGGGCAATTTAAATCACAATTTCAGAATACTTTATTCTCATGAGGTATAATAAATAATTTTTAATTTCACGAAACAAAGTGAATTGCAAATTAAATTGTTATGAATACAAATTACTTATAAAATATATGTTCACTCTAAAAATATCATATGATCTGGAAATTTAGTGTGAATCGTTTATTTAATTTTTTTCCAACGCCAAAGCAAAGATAAATACATATATTGTTTTTAAAATCGAACAAATGAGGATATCTAAAAAGAGCTAAAAATTCCAATTATTTTGTTATGAATGGCCTTTCGAAAAACGAAATGAGAAGTGATACGACCATTTAAAAATAAAAACTTAAAACATTACCCTCCATTTTAATAGCTCAATACCAGAGGGTACGATTCTGGAACGCGGCAATGCCACATTAACGAAATCGTTTCGCACTCGTACCGTGGATATGTTATGTTTAATTTATATTTCTAACGGTTTATTGAGCTTTGGTCAAGTATTCTCTGGAATTCCGTTTTCCGCTTTAATAGATTTAGGCGAACGAAATGAATTCTTTCAATAGGTTTGAGTCAGCTCTTGTGGAATACGGCCAGTGATTAATAGTACTGAATCGTGGAACTGTGGAACATTATTAGTTTTAAAAAGCTCGGCTTGTCGGGGAGCAGTTTCAAAATAGATCTCTTCTGCAGACCTCTTTGGTATAATGACTCAATCAATTTGTCTTTGTCTAGTTTTGTTCTAGCTGTTTGCTACATAAATTATCGGCGGAATTCTTACTAATAGTTATTGCATTTTTATCGGTATTCCAGCAGTCGATCATGAAATTTTCCACAAAAAGAAACTTAAAAAAACAAATGATTAATTTCGCATTCCAAGTATGAAAGGATTTAAATAATAAATGTTTTTATAGAATATCATCACACATCCAATCACAACATGTTTCGGAGGTGACCTCCATTCTCAGGTGTAATATACGACGACATTCGTGGAAGAGTGGTAAGGGCTCTGACTGTCATATCAAATGATCCGGGTTCAATTCCCGGCAATGGCAGTGTGATTATCCCACTGTTTTTGGTCTAGTGTAGAATTCATGTAACAAAAAATGGCGTTAGATATACGAGATATACTCGTAACTACCTATCGCATTTTACGAGAATCAATATAATAGCAATAAACAAACTATATACAGTAATTGGGTTCAAACGACCTATTGTATGCAAAAAATATAACATTCAAATTAGTTCAATTTCATTTCATTTCAAGTTCAATATCAATAATCTTAATCAAAAACAAAGAAAGCATTATGAAGTAAACATAGTATGTAATACATTTTCAGAGAAAAACAATACGATAAATAAAATTGAGAAAAACCTACATTTTCCGTGCATCGAGATATTTTGCCTATATAATAATTTATAAATAATGCCTAGTTAAATATTATTACAAGGGATGGGAGTTTGGAAGATTATAGGTTAAAATAGTGTTTAAGGAGAAAGGAGAGTGAACAGATGAGTCCAATTATTAATGATATTCTCCCCTTATTTCAAAGATGGTAATCTCATTAAAGTTTAATCTAAAGATTCAAGTTTATTTTGTTTACAACTGCTGTTTATTGTTTGTATAAATGTTATTAAAATATTGTTTATTTTGTAAAAATAAATATCATAATAAATTGAATTAATTGTACAGTGTTTAATGTTCTATTTGCAAATATAATTATCAATAAAAAAAACTTTTAGAAAGCAGATGTTTTGATTAGTGTCAATTATTGATAATAGACAAATTTGTTATTAAATTGAGAAAAACATTAGAAAATAACTTTAAGATACTCGTAGATATACAAAATTAATTTCATGATTTAAATACACATTGTAGTACTTTTCGCTCCTTGTGGGAAGCCACCCGTACAATTGGGTGCGAAGGAATGATCTTCGATAATAAAACCAAGGGTTGGTTAAGGTGTTTTATTGTGGGTTCATTCTAACATACAGCTGAGTGAATTCGTAACATAAACAAAATACAATTATTATATATCGGGAAGCATTAACATTAGTCGTGTCGTATTTCTGACACAGAGAACTGACTTATCCGTCAGCGACAATATTTTAATATTACGGAACATCGGCTTACTAGATAGAGGCCGGCAAAAGGATCACTTTAACATAGGACGAAGGCGGGTGGTCTGGTTCTCGTACTTGTCCCCGTCGGCGAAGAGCCGCAGGTACTCTCAGGAGCGGGGTAGCGTGAAGCGCGGTAGGTATTACGAGAGGGAATATTACATCGCAGCGTTATCGCCGGAGTGGGGCGATAAGGGCTATTCGCTAGGCTCTCGCAATGGTCGTAGCTCGGGCCAGGAGGGAAACTTCGTGTCTAAACACCAGGGGTTCCTCCCTACTTCGTCTCAGGCTCGTCCTCCCAGATCGTCCCTTCGAGACTTTTAATTCACCAAGAAGAAAAGAGGTCCCTCATCAGGTTGATCTTTGCGGTTCTTCCCTTCGAGACTTTAAATTCACCAAGAAAATAAGAGGTCCCTCATCAGGTCGATCCTTCCTTTGGTTCTTCCCTTCGAAACTTTAAATTCACCAAGAAGATAAGAGGTTCCTCATCAGGTTGATCCTTCCTTTGGTTCTTCCCTTCGAGACTTTAAATTCACCAAGAAAATAAGAGGTCCCTCATCAGGTTGATCCTTCCTTTGGTTCTTCCCTTCGAGACTTTAAATTCACCAAGAAAATAAGAGGTCCCTCATCAGGTTGATCCTCCCGGGTCTGCCCTTCGAGACTTTAAATTCACCAAGAAAATAAGAGGTCCCTCATCAGGCTGGTTTTACGGTTCTTCCCTTCGAAACTTTAAATTCACCAAGAAGATAAGAGGTTCCTCATCAGGTTGATCCGCCCGGCGTCGGGGTCGAACCCCAACTCTGGTTTCTGGCCGACTTAGTATGGCTTATAAAGGGCTTCTGGAGCTCTGGATCGTCGTCCCCTCCACTCTGCTGATGACGATGGCAGCGCCGCCCTGTGGGTCATCCTTGAAGCTAATTTGATGATAGCAGCGCCGCTCTGGTGATAAGTTTGGGGACTAATATTTATGGTATCAGCGCCAAATCGAGTCGAATATGAACTAATCTTGATGGTATCAGCGCCAAATCGGGTTATAGGTGAACTATTATGCGGGTGCGCAGCGCCTCCTCGGTGTTCGCGGGAGACATCCTTCAGATATTAGCGCCTCTACTGGATAAATCGGGAACTATTCATTAGGGGATGATATCCGTAACGGCTGGTTCGCTCGAGGGAGAGTTTTAACGGCTCGGGTAAGCGCTCGGATGTCTCCGGAATCTTGGTTCGGCAATGCTCGGGATCTAGGCCCGTGAGACTGCGTGCGCGGCGGCCGTGTCCGGTTGGCGCGGTATCCAGATGTATGTCTTAATATTTGGAGTTTGCCGGGTGCGCAGATGAATATAAAATTTTTGAAAATTCCGTCTGGTTACAACATTAAAAAATAAGCTTGTGTAAAAAAATCAACTATATATTTAAACAGTCCATTGTTTTAGCCGAAATACTATGATACCTTAACATTTTAAACTGTTAAATTAAATAACTTTGTTTTATGTATCACAATTATATTTTATTTTACGCGACAGCTGTTTCATCAACCTACGTTGACATCATTAGGTCAGGTCAGGTGTTACAATAATATAATGATGATGTAAAGTTATTTAATTTAACAGTTTAAAACTATATATTTGTAGAAATATGCGATACAAACGATGTGACCCGCATTTGGGGAGTACTGCGTCTATCTGAACAACGTAATTGATGTCAAACATTAACAGTTCGAATTTGGATTGAATCATCGATTGATCCGATTCTGATTTACTTATTCAAATTAAGAAAACAGTGTTTTAAAGCCCTAAAATATGTTATAGTATTTCACAGTTATACTAATATAGTGTCTTATTTATTTTTATTTGGTGTTTTATACGAGTAGTATACATTATATAATATAAGTAGGTCTGTAGGGCCTAATTGGTATTTAGCATGCGTTCCGCATTTTTATGTGGCGTGTGCCCAATTATTAACCAAAGCTTTTGGATTTATGAAATTCAGTTGACGTTTTCGTGTACACTATTACTTAGTTATTTTTCGTGTCATGCATAACACATTATAACATATTATTTACAAAAATGCGTAATTATAGGTTTGTTCTTGTAAAAAAACAATATTGATAACAATTCACAGAAATAACAAAAAAACATGTAATTTTGTGAACTGTGGACTTAGTTATTATTTCAGGAGAGCTGTGATTTGTTATTTTAAATAAACATTCATATGAAAATTACAGACTAATAATAAACGATTATTTTGTAGCTTACTTCCATAAAAATATATTCAAATGCCATATCATACACGGAATAAATCTTTTTTTTTTTGCATGTCGATAATCCCCGAAATATACAGAATCATATTTATTGTTTCTTGAAAAATTATGTAAAAATCCATATTTAATAATTAATACGAATAAAAACGTCTGTTTTCTAGAAGTGTTATTATAATTAATTTGAATGATATGTTTCGCCTGTCTAAGGTATTATCAAATATATATTTGATAATGCCTTTGACAGGCAAAATATGTCATTCTCTTAGTGGCTTGCTTTAAAAGAGGCCTACGTTCTGCAGTGGACAAAAATTACGAATAGACCCGTTTTATATCTGTTGAGAACTGTTTCGCATGGTTAAGGGTAGATTTATTTTTGCTTTGAACAACGAAGCAAAAGAAGAATGTTACCATCTGAATTGATAAATTACACAGTTGGAGGAATGTACTAATGTTGCAGTTTTAGAATACCTGGAAATATTCGATAGATGTTAGCTCGTTGGCCAAATGATGAAAAGCTAGTAATGAAATTAATTATTGAAGGTAGTCTAGATAGACTAAGTTTACTCTGTGGTCGGGCTAAATCATTTTATAATAGTGCTGTTTCTACGAGTATATGCTAGGTATCAGGAAAATTGAAATGGAATCACTTGAGACCTTCTTAATCAAATTCATCACGGTGGTTAAAGATCAAAAATATGTAATCATTCCCATGAAATATAATAAAACTTCTAAAAAACAGAAGTTTTCCCTCGTATAAATCAAAAATATAATTAATTAATCACAGCGCTCTTTTGCGTTCATGGTATGAATATTTTTTTTCCCCAGAATCAAAAGAACTATTTTGGAAAATTGAGATTTGAAAAAAAATTCTTCCAAAATATATTTTGTTGAAAGCAGACATAAATCAGAATCATTCTCACGTTCGTTAGAACATAATACCGAGTTGGGTTTTTTATCGTCCGAGACGTAAAATTAATATTAAATACGATATTTATTTCCAATATTTCCCCTCCTTCCCTTCACCCGCCGCACGAAACGAAGCAATCACACCCGGGGTGGTGGTTGGGGGTTGGGGGGCGCAGGCGGCGGAGCTAGCCAGAATCCGATTAACCTTTTCAGCTCGGAGCATTCTAGAAAGTGCTCATGCCTAGACAATTTTATCCATTTTTGTCATCACATAGTCGTATTATTTACTAGTGATAACATTAAAACGATATCTTAAATGGATTTTTTCACGCGAAACATACGGAAAGCGAAAATGGCCGATTACAATGGAGTTCTGGTCCCAACCCTTATGTATGGAAGCGAAGCATGGAACTGACAGAAGAAAGATGAGAGCAGAATAAATGCGGTAGAAATGAGGTCCCTAAGACGTATATGTGGTATAATGATGTACGACAGAATCTCAAATGCTGATATAAGAAAATAATGTCGAGCGAATGAAGGTATTATGAACAAATTTATGAAAGGATCGCTGCGTTGGTTCGGACATATGGAGCGCATGGGTGAAGAAAGAATTGTTAAAAAAGTATACGTTAAATGAATAACGGAGTCGAGGTAGACCGAGGAAAACATGGCAGGACCAAATTAATTAAATTTTAAAGGTTGGTCATGTTAGAAGTCGGAAGAATCGACGTGCGGGTAAGAATCGCTGTATGAATGTGGAGGAAGCTATAGAGGTATGTCAGGATAGAGTTGTGCGGCGGTCCATTCTCTGTGCCTACCCCTGCGGGAAAACGGCGTGATTGTTTGTTGTTGTTATTGTTGATTTTTTCACGTTTATAAACTTTGAATATTGTTTTCCTATGGATACAGACCAGTTTTAAAATATGCCTTGAAGACCTGGATAAGTATCCAGTAGTAAGTACTCAGTTGAGTACTTACTACTGGATACTTATAAAACAAATTGCTTCGAAAGGAAAACCCTCTACAGAATAATCGGACCAATTACGGATGGTTCGACATGGAGAAAGATATTCAAGCGGAGATTTACGATCTAGACCCGAACGTCAGCATGGTCAAGTTTATCAAAATTAACAGATTACGCTCGGCTATGTCAATTGGGGGATCTGGAGATCCCACAACGAGTTTTGATTAAAAATACTGTAGGTCGGTCACTGCGATGGTTGGATGGTGTCTTGGCAGACTGTCAAGTCCTGGTGTAGCAGGACTAGGAGATGGCGTCCAAAGACAAGACAGGATGGAGAAATATGAAGAAATCTTTAGCATTACAACCCATGGATGATCTTACATTCCTCTGAGAAATGTCTTGGAGGCAGGTAAGACCCGCCAAGGTTTGTTATGCTAATGATGAATAAATGAATGGATATGGAAATGTTTTTTTTAATTAACATACGACAAGAGCAGCAAGGGGTGAAAATCCCATGGGTTACCCAAAGGGTGGTATCCCATGAAAGCAGACCTTAGGGATGATCTCCAAAAAATGGGAGGACGAGCAGAGAATAATTGGCCTAAATACCAAAAATAAATTTCAGAAGAAGAATAAGAATTTAAATATAATGTTATACAACAAACTTTTGTTGTTTTTGAAATTGAATACTTTAATTTTCATAAAGTGTTTGGAGGACATCGCAGCAAAGAGACTCAAGAACTAAAGAAAAGAAAACAAAAAAATAATCATGTGTACAATTGTATTCGATCAAAGAGAGCAGGGTCTCCAGAGGTTGGGTTAGGTGAGGCAGCCCTGACTTTCAATATCTGTGTTCAAAGGCTTCTATAAGATTAAATATTGTATGAATAGACAGCAACGCACACGCAACGCTCGAGTTTAGAAGAGGTGCTTAAATATATTATAAGATTTTTCATAGCGAGATTCCCGAGTAAAGTAATGTTTCTGTGGATCCTTTATTTTTATCTTAACGTCGGGAATATAGTATTCTTTGATTTGGAGTGTTTTGAGGATTTAAAGGGAATTCATAATTTTATTCGCTGTCTACATCGAAATGTGTTCCACCAAAAACATTTCGTTTCAACTTTTCAGGTTTATCTCCGTGTTTTTTAGATTCATTACAAACAATCGTTAGAATTTCAAATAGAAATGTACTATTTGAATAATAAATATGTACACAATGGATTGAGAAAAAAAATATTGCGAATAATATTTATTAAAAACAATAGTCTTCTTTCTTCTGATTTTGAAAATTTGGTTTGGTTCGTGTGGTGCTCCTCTAAATTTGGAGATATTTCACGTATAAGTGAATTGTTTTGGTCAATTTAATTGTTGCCGCACTTTATAATAGTTAATTGTAAAACATAATACGTTTGTACTGTTTTGCTGTTAAAATTATATTAGTTTTATCGTTTTTATAAAGAATTTTGAAAGGTGTAAAAATGAATTTTTCATTTGTTCCAATGACAATTTGAATAATTTCTTCAATATTATTTTTATGTTCTTGCCTGTTAAGTGCCTAATTACAGCTAATTCAAAAAACGGTGGATACGTGTAACACAAATTAAATAAACACAAAAGTCCGGATCGTCCATGTCAACACGTGCAACATTTGTTATTACATTATGTGCTAAATTAAAAAAACGGTGGATTCGTGGAACATAAATTAAATAGACAATATGTGCACCATCTAAAAAGAACATTTTATGTTAAATTATTTTTATTTTGTTATTTCATTTTATATCATTGTATTTTATATTATTTGTTTTAGATTTATTTTGTGGGTGTTGGACAATCGAAGTGTGCGCGAGAGATGCCTATTGGTGGCGATGAGGTTCGCAACCCATCACACCGAGTCTCCCGCGGAGCGAAAAGAGAAGGATGGAGTGCCGCATCAGTAAAAGTGTGACAGTCTATTCTTTCTGCCTACCCTTTCGGGGAGACGGCGTGATGGTTAGTTAGTTAGTTAGTTAGTCCATGACGGGACTCAAATCCGGCAACTCCAGAAGTATTTATATAAATTTCGCCATATTATTTAATCTAAATTAACATTTCATTGATAAAGTTGTTACCTATGAGAACAGTTCTTTAATAAATTTTTATCTAAAAACATGAAATGTGACGAAAAGCGAAGGATTCAGTGCCGCATCGGTTAAAGTGTGACAGTCCATTCTTTCTGCCTACCCTTTCTGGGAGACGGCATGCTGGTTAGTTCGTTGAAATGTTCATTTTTTTCCGTTTCTATCGTATATCTTAGATGAAGTTACGATTTAATACATAACATGTATACTTGATTTGATACACTTGAGCTTGGAGTGGCAACCGAGAATCGGCCACAAAAACCTGGGCAGACTACAAACTGAACAAAAAGATGGTCTGATGACATCAAAAGAGTAGAAGGAGGTCAACGGCTAACGGTCAAGTGGCAAGATATAGAGAGTCGTGGAAGTCGGATGACTGATGGCTGACGATGATGATTAAATAATCTATAAACTGCTCAACAAATTTTTTTTCAGATGTATTTTTTTTTGTAAGAAAACTCTTAAACGTGTAAAAATGTGTTTTCTTAGCGTATTATTACACTCTATGCTTCGCTCTGTATGGGGTTCCAGTATCATTTCGAAAAATCTTAAGCTCCAAATATTAAAAAAAATCTAAAACGTACTGCTGTTCGGATGTGAGACGTGGAAATCAACCGCGGACGTTATTGGAAAACTCCAGGTGTTTATAAATAGGTGCCTTCGCTCAATATTCAAGATCTATTGCCCCCAAACAGTGTCAAATGCCGTTCTCCGGACCTCGGCAATTAGAAAACAAGTCCCTAGACGCAAATGGCAATGGATCGGTCACACTCTGAGACGGAACCCAGCCTACATCGCTCAGGGTGCACTAGATTGGTCCCCTATGGGGAGAAAGAGGAAGCAAGGTAGACCTAGAGCCACCTGGAGAAAAGCCCTGCGGGACGAGGTTAAAGCAGTAGGCCTCAATTGGGATGATGTTAGGCATCAAGCATGCGCTAGAGTCGGGTGGAGAAGATTCCTTGAGGCCCTATGCACCACGGAGGTGTGACAGGACAAAAAGAAGAAGAAGAAGATTATTATACTCATCATGGAAGGTAAGTAAGAGCATTTAATATTTCTGTATTTAATTAAAACATCGCTAGCCTTTCTGAGGTAATTAATCGTAGAGTAAATTTGTTTATAGTAATTTCGCTGTTTTCTTCTATTAGACTCGTACATACGCCATATTTTTTTTTGTGGATTGGCATTTGAATAACTTCTTGAAAACATTGTATTCTTATAAAACTTTTCTTTTACTTTTGCAAACCCGCTTCGGCACACAGAAGCCCTTTCTTAGCGTAATTTTTTTAACAAAAACGTCTATGTCCCGAAACATGTTTGTGAAAAGTGTAAAAAAGTTTTCTAAAAGTAATTCAAATTCAGATATGTTTTTTTTTTCATTTTGACTAATATTCGTATTAGAATAATATTGTACTATCATCTATGATAAGAAATAAACTCCACATAATGCAATTAACAAATAAATAAAATGTTGTAACTAATTAATTATTTAAATTACATACATAAAAAAAAAATATTGAATAATATGTTTTGGGCCAGAAATGCAGTTTGAATGTATTTAAAAATGTACTAACTGTAATTTATTAATAAAATTTGTGATCAAAATATTTCAGTATCAAAAAAGTTTGCATAGCTGTTAATATTGTAAAATGGTATTTGTTATGTAGTAAAATATTTGAAAAGGGTTTTGAGAGAAATGAAACTATGCTCTATATAAATAATAAAAATGAAAGAGTGATATCTAAGTATCTGCCATTTTAAGGAGACAATGACGAGGGTATTCGTAAGAGTAAAATATACGCTCCAGGAGTTTTGGACACAAAGGAAACTTTTTTATTCTCGTCAAGGAACTGCATTTGCAGCCGAGCTTTGCTGAAGGATAAAAAGAAGAAAAAAAATGCGAATTCTGAAAAAAATATCAACGAAGTTAAAGTGCTGATGGTGATTAAGATCTTCAAAGTCACAAAAAAAGTTTTTAATTTCGATTTTATTCTCCTTAATGAAACTCACTAAAATCATGCCGTTCCAGGCATGATGAGGAGAGATGATGATCTCTCCTCTTCTGAAAAGCTTCAGATTCTTAACATTCTTGTAGTGTCTTATACAATATATACTATATATAAACTTGAGCACGTTGTGATAAGTATTTATAGTTTATCGT
The DNA here is from genome assembly GCA_022606425.2 of Lepidostoma basale. NCBI lineage: Eukaryota > Metazoa > Arthropoda > Insecta > Trichoptera > Lepidostomatidae > Lepidostoma > Lepidostoma basale. The sequence goes on along the minus strand of JAHDVF020001408.1, from coordinate 398,425 downwards.
ACAATTATTGAAAACTTCTACATAAGTTTATAAATACGTATTTTTTTTTACATCAGAGTCATTCTTCTAAGCCCATTTTTTATTAATTTTTTATTACTGTATACAGTTTGTTATTTAGCTATTATGTTGATTCTCATTATGTTGATAGCTAATCAATCACCATTTTATTGTAACTTGAATTCTATATTAGGCCAAAAACAGTTTGAAAATCACACTGCTAACCCTGGATATCGAACCCGGAACCTTCGATGTTGTAATCATAGCTCTAACCACTCTGCCGCAAAGACCGACGTTTTGGAGATATTGTGCTTATATCATCGGAAGAACTATAAAACGAAATAAAATAAACTTAAAGGTGGAAATAACAGCGTTATAAATCATAAAAAAAACATCATTACGATTTTCCACGGTGTACACGACATGAATTAATTTTCAATATTTAATATTGATATAAACGACCGTTTCTTAGATGTTTAACTATACTTTATAGGGGTGAAATGTTTGCTATAATCAAAAATTACAAATTTTGATTATGATCCACAAAAGCAAGACATGTCATAATAAAGCATCTAGAAAAAGTACATTCCGTACAATATCTAATAAAGCCAATATTCATTTTTGATTTATTGGTTACGGCAACGGTTAAGGCAAATTACATCTGTCAGATAAAGCCGTTACTTTAAAAAAAGTACGTTTATTCCATGCCAAATATTTTTAATAGCTGTTTTAATTTAATATAAGCAATCAACTTAAAAAACAGAAGCTATCGCTATTTGTATAAACTAATAAAAGGTTAGATTGATGTGATTAAGGCTGAGACAACATTTACTCAGGGATATTACAGAAATTAAATCCAGAAAAAGGGTCAAGAAGACGACCGAGATAGAAATATATTTTATTGATTTTATAGAGAGAAGAGCAAACGTGATCTCATCTCTAGGGCTTTGATAAATATTAAGTCTGAATTAAAAATGTATTGCATGGAAAAAAGCTATAATAGCTAATACAATCACATAAAATAACATTGGCGAAAAAATCTAAAAATAATAGTCTTCAATGAAAACAGGAATACAAGGAAAGAAAGATTTACAAGGATTCGATTATTTACGGCTTTAAGAATAAGAATAGAATTTATTTTAATATATTTATGGCCAAATTTTTATGGTATCTCATGGAAAACGTCAAAAGTTTCACAGAATTCAGCATTGCTGATAAAATTTATTTCTATTCGAAAATTGATATGTTTCGAAGGCTTTACACCTTCATCATCGGAAGAACGATATATATTGTTCTTTGATGATGAAGGTAAAGGCTTCAAAAAATGTAGAGAAAAATATACTCGAAAGTGGAAAAAATTGTGTTTTAATTGATAAAAAAAATCATCATTATGGAATTCCACAGAGTTAACGCCTTACGTTTATCTTAAATTAATCAATAATTTCCCTAGATAAATAAACATACCTTAAATACACAAATTGCCTTAAAAAACGTTAAAAATATTTAAATACTAAAGAAATTTAACGTAAAGTCCCATCTTTCATTTATTTCTTTTGTTGTAATAATTACCTGAACCCCAATAAGAACTTTAAATAAATAAAAATTTAAATGTATCTTTAATGAAGAAGGACTGTTTGTCCGAAACATTTCTACGTATTTTTTTTTTTTTAATTTTGGTGTTGTATATACAAAGTGCATAAAAAACAAAAATAGTAATAAACCATCATAACAACACAAAGCATGGCGTATACAGAAGAAATACTAAAGAATCCGGTATCTAATAAAATTAACTCGTGTAATAATTTAATTAATCTGAAATATAACTATTGTAAATGTTGTAATATTGTGATTTTCGCTTACATTAGTTTCTTGTACCCTTTTAATCAATCTTTCCCTTGACACCAGAGACGAGAAACTGCGCAAGTTCATTGTTTATGGACAACGGGTAAAATTTAATTTCACAAATAAACTGGCGTTCTTTTGTCTGTGAGAGCTTTATTAGAGTCACTCCTTGGAGGTAAATTTTAAATCTATTTTATACTTCGCACGGCCGTGTATCACCCGAATGGCTCTCATATTTCTTTTGAACCATTACTAAAACTGTTGTATTTTATGGTAATGTTGCACTCGCCTGAAGTCCTGGGAATAATGTGTGAAGAGGAAGGATACAGAAGTGTTTGCGGGTTCAGGATTGCCAACAACCGTTAGTGATTTATAGCGGGGTTGAGGGTTGAGGGTAGTTGCCTTTTAATCTACCTCTAGTTCTTAAGGGAAAAGAATAGACAAGGGTACGAATCAAGAGAACTATTTGGCAGAATACACAGCTTGTTTATGCAACAGAATGTTTAGCAGAAGTAAAATATACCATTACAAAATTAAACACCAAATAGGTGTAAATTTAAATGGCTTCTTTCAATTACGTTTATCGAAGAGAGGTTTTCTATTTCCAGTAATTTAGGTAATAAGGGGGAAATGTATAAATAAATCGTTGAAGAGAATCTTGAAATTACCTACAAATATTTAAAATATTAGTATACTTATCATTATCATCCATTATTCGTGTCAGTTATTTATTTTAAGCTTAGTACTAAATTTTACAAACATTATCTAAAAATCGATCTTCATCGGTGGCCAATTTAAAAGAATAAAGTTATCATTTCTAACGTATTATTTTCTTCTTTCATATGTGATTAAAACATTAATTAATTAGTTCTTCCATCAAATGAATTAATCACATTATTTTTGTACAATAATTCAAATCAAGAGATGAATATTAATGATTACGACGGAAAACTCCATATTAAATTATTAATAAGAATGAAAACGTCTGTTTTCTTAAAGTTTCGTTTATAATTTATCGAAATTACATGTTTCGTCTTTCTAAGACATTATCAAATTTTCGTAATGCCTTAGAAAGGCGAAACATGAAATATCCATAAATTATAAGAAAACTTCTTCTATATTTTAACTTTGTGTTGCGGATTGTTGAACAATGTTTTTTTTTAAACTTAGTACACCACACCAACTTAATAAAATTCTTTAAATAAAAAACAAACATGTTTCGGAAACAGAAGCCCTTCATCAGTGATAAAAATATTAGAAACATTTTTTTAAATACTTATAATATTTGTATCACTGATGAAGGGTTTCTGTGTCCGAAACATGTTTGTTTTATAATTTTTATTTTTTAACTTAGTTGGTGTTCTGTACAAAGTTTTAAAAAAATGCAATAAAACTACTATAAAACAGTCGTTTTCATTCGTATTAATAAGATAACGTCTGTTTTATAGAAGCTTTATTAATATATATTTTATGAAGAGCCAATGCAGTGTCAATTGATGTCTTTTGATATTTGCCTTGTTAATGCAAACATGTGATTTCCATCAAATGTAATAAAACATTTAGAAAACGAACGTTTATATAAATATATTATATTGTTTACAGCTATTTGCTATTACTTCTGCTACCTCGGTAGTATGATAGCAGGCTCAGGAGGTACGGATGAAGATGTAGCCAGCAGACTTAACAAGGCAAGGGGAGCTTTCGCTATGCTTCGCCCTGTATGGTGCTCCGGTATCATTTCGAGAAAGCTCAAGCTCCAAATATTCAGCTGTAGCGTTAAAAGCGTACTGCTGTACGGATGTGAGACTTGGAAGTCTACCGCGGACGTTATTGGTAAACTCCAGGTGTTTATAAATAGGTGCCTTTGCTCAATATTCAAAATCTATTGGCCCCAAACAGTGTAAAGTGCCGTTCTCTGGACCATGGCAGGTGAAAAACCAATTAGAGAACAAGTCGCTAGACGTAAATGGCAGTGGGTTGGTCACACTCTGGGACGGAACCCAGCCTGCATCGCTCAGAGTGCACTAGACTGGTCCCCTATAGGGAGAAAGAGAAAGCGAGGCAGACCTAGAGCCACCTGGAGAAGAACCCTGCAGGACGAGGTTAAGGCAGTAGGACTCACTTGGGATGATATAAAGCATCAGGCATGCGATAGAGTTGGGTGGAGAAGGTTCCTTGAGGCCCTATGCACCACGGAGGTGTGGCAGTACAAAAAGAAGAAGAATAAGATATTGTTTACAGAAGTAAGCATCATTTTTTTTAAGAAATAAAAATTATTTAAATTGGTTTTTGAATCCATTTATTTTTTTAGATTTTTATAAAAATTTCAAATAATATAGTTTAAATATTAATTGCAATTTTAAGAACAGTTTATATAGATATTTAGGTGTGCCTCTATGTTAATTTAAATATAAAGAATATTAATTTAAATTTCACTCGCTTACAAAGTGTAAAATTAAAACAATTTAACTTTTAATGATATTACACAGATCCTTATAGTAAACAGTTTTTACAGCGAACAAAATTAACTTTTTTTGTATTTTAAGACTATTTTGTGAGGGTGCGATAAGATTCTACTCCCACTTATTACAGGCAAGCGGGGCAGTACACAAATGCCATCCAAAAGTCATCGTTGCCTGATGGATAACGATTGACAACATTATTAAAGTAAATGCAAATATATTGTTTTTGTCAAGCTCAGTATACCGCGACGCCTTCCCGCGCTAACTTAAAATGGACTCCAACGAAATTGTTATTGCCTCAGCGGGATTTTGGCTCCCTTTAGGATCTATTCATATAAAGCGTTTTTCACTACTGCTAAAGAGTGAGGTTAACAAAAATCCTCCCGCTGTAAAACAATGAATAAGAAGATACATTATTTTGTAAAAAAGTTCATGAATTTTCGTCGATGTTACTCGGGCGAAGTGACGAAAAGCGTCCTATTTGTATGAGATCTTACCGCCCGTCTCAGCGGCAGAACGGACACTGCAATGCGTCGGTTCTTTGTACCCACCCAAAAGAAAACTCCAAAAAAGAAATCGTTTGAAAACGTTCGAAATCGTATTTGAATTGAACTGCCATTCACAGATATCGGCGATTAAAAATGTGCTTTTGAAAAATGAAAATAATATTATGAGGGTATAAGTGGGGAATATTTTGCAACTGTGTTGAATTTTTTTTTCTATGAATTCAAATATTACACTAGTTGCGTGTTACTTCATATTGGTTTTGTTTTTAAAGTTGTTTTAAAAAATATGTATATACAAGAAATACAAGCCCAAATGAACAAGGCAGCTGCAATCTCTGGCGCTCTAAAATCCACAATATGGAAAAACAAAGACAAGGCCATTAAGAGTAAGATGATAATCTATAAATCATATGTAAGACCAATAATAACATATCGTCGGCGTTGAAGCAAGGGCAGACACATTAAGGACCAAATAAATTTTGAGGAATTGAAGACACTGGAACGATAGCAGGCAAGACACTGAGAGATCGCGTGAGGAACACCAGAATTAGAGAGATACGTGAGGCTGAGAAAATTATAAGATGGAGCAGACAGCAAAAAAGGACTGCTACGGTCATGTTCAATGAATGGACACCACCAGACTTCCCTATATTGCACTACATAATCAGTCTCATGGGACTCGTCTTCGTGGAAGATCTACTAAAAGATGGAAGGACAGCTGAAAGTCTACCTCACAGGAGGAGCAATACTGTGGAAAACAGACCACATAGGTCTACAACAAGAAAGAATAAGAAGAAGGAATTTTATTCTTGTTTTTAAATATTTAGAAACATTCTAATAATAGTACGCTAAGAATACTCCGTTTGGGTTAACCCTTAACGTACCGTCTTCAAAACAAAACGCACGCTCCCATGTGGTAAGTTCAGTTTACCGCTAACTTTATCTAAATATCAAGCATATGACTAAATGAATCAAAATTTAATTTATGTCATCTTGTAGGGAATTTCATTAGGAATAGATCGATATCTATAACATACATGGATTATTTGAAAAACATATCATTATTAATTTTTTTCTGGAACCATGCGATTTCTTATATGGAATGCGTCACAGCATACGAGCAACTGGACACCAGGTATAAACTTGTCTGCGCGCCGCAGCCGGCGAGGCGAGACATTACGAGATTTTACGTATGATAAAGGCACCTAGGCAAAATGTATAGTACGTTCAAGACAACGAGTACGTATTAATATTTGTCCCTTTTGGTAAAGTGTTAATATTTTCACAGTTCTGATATTATTAAGTTGCGTTCTGCGTTTCCATCAACAGTCGGTATTATTACGTACCTATTGAAAAAGCCAAAGATATAATTTATAATACGTTCAAAACAGCGAGTAAGTATTTGTCACTTTTGATAAAGTTGTAAATATTAGCAAAACAAATTCTACCTTAACACGAATGAAGGTGAGGGCAGTCTTAGAAAATATTTTTTTTTGGGATGAAGGAAGTAATTTTTTGCTTTTTTTTTATTACGAAATATTGAGAACACTTCAATGGAGGATTACAATTTTTTTTATAATATTAGGGTCCATAGGTTTTAAGAAAATCAACTTTAAATTGGCAGTGGAAACTCAATTGACCACATGGCAACGCGACGCACTTACGTGGATTGTTAAGAATTAGCCGGTCATAAGTCAAATTTCAAAATCGATGTTAAAAATACCAAAAAAATCCTAGATCCAAAGAAATGTCCCAGTAATAATAATTGACCATCCCCAACCACGAACCTTTGACCGTGTGCGCGCGCAGGTGGTTGAAACTTGTCCGCCTAACGAAGTCCACGTCGTCATTGTTCTTAGCGCTCTCAGTGTAAACATTAAACAAAGAGAATTTTGCCTTGTCAACCTAATATTTCGAAGTTATCGTTATGGATTCGAATAATTCAGGTAATAATCAATATTTGTTGATGTGTTTAACATACTTTAAAAGTTATTTTATATTATTTGTAAAACTTCAAAAAAAGGTAGTCTAGTAATGAAATTTTTACTTACTTTTCAAGTTTACAAGACATTTTGTTATATTATCGCGTCCTATCGCGTAATGTTTGTTCGCGTACTGTATACTTCTTATATTTTACTAATTAATGACATAAAATTTGGCTGCGGATAGCTGCGGTTGACCAAATCACAGTTATTTTTTTTAAAAGGATGACATCACTTTTTTTAAACAACTTTTTCTTAAAATGTAATAAAGTGTGATTTTCTCAATTTAAGGTATATCTGGTACATAGGGTACAAAAACCGTAAGTCGTAAATATCTTTACGATCAAATGCAGCAGCAAGATTTACCTAATTTAGATGAAAAAATTAAATATCTAAAAAATCACCTATTGTCCTGTTGTGGTGACACTCCAGATAATCTAAGCAGTTTCAAACAAAGATTTGCATATTTTAAAACATCAATGAAAGAAAAATGGTCGAAAGCACATAGAAAAGAAGCAATGTTTCTTAAAACTAATGAAAAGTGGTTAGGAGGAACATTTGAACTTTCAGCAAACAAGCAAACTCGACCAGGTTGGCCTTCTAAAGCATTTGAAGATTCTAGTGAGAAGACTAAAAAAAAAACGGAGGAAATAGCTTATTCGCTTAATAAAGAAGTAATCGTTCATGCAGCGCAAACAACATTACAGGCTCGAGGGAAAGGGGATGCTTCGAAAATACTACGGGAAATATAACGATTTAATGAATATGCCATGGCAACTGTGAAATTGTATGTCGAGTTATATAGTTGGCACCCAATGTCTCCGACCTTGCATAAAATATTGATTCATGATGCAGCTGTAATTGAAAATGCCTTATTACCCATAGGACAGTTGTCAGAAGAGGCAGCAGAAGCCAGAAATAAGCACTTTCGATTATACCGCGAAAACTACGCAAGAAAGTTCTCGAGAGAGGAATGCAACCTTGATATATATAATAGATTATCATCGAGTTCAGATCCACTATTAAGTAACATGAAACAAACAAAAAAAACGATCAAACCAGGTTAATTTTGCCCTGAAACAATGAATATGTTACTACCAGCTGTACCGAATACCGAATCCGATATTTCAGACATGGATTAAAATTTGTCCATAAATGTATAAACATATTTAAAATACTTAATTGCCCCAAAATTATTAATCTGTAACTAGATTTTTTTTTGTTTGTAAAATTTGTAATAAAAAAATTTTTTTCCTCGAGATTTAGTATTTTTTTATATTTTTAGCTGGGGAAAACTTTTTTTTTTTACTAAGGACAATTTTTTACGATAATATTTATGATTTGAAGTCAAAATACACCGTAAAATAATTTTGACCGCCTAAATCATTCAAATCCACCTATGTGCGACGGTTAAAACTCGGGACGGACTCTGGATCAAGTGATGTTGTACCTATATAATCTCGCCCCTGGAGCGTTTGCATTAACATTGCGATTAGATAAGAAAAACACGTCGCAATTTACTGCCGTTTTAGTGTGATTGGGGAGAAATGGATGCAAACAGAGTCTGGACTAACTCCGAACTTGTTTTACTGCCAGCAGCTCCAATAAACCAAGGGCATCTGTAGAAAAAGCTCCCGAACTTGTCAACCCAATTAAAGTTTCAGAACTAAACCTTTCCAGATGCGCCGCGACGGAATTAACTTAACAGTTTCGTAAAGCGGTACTTTATGGTTATTTTATTTTGCTGTGTTACTCACTTTTATATAATAAAAAGTTTTTTCATTATTAAAGGGGACGTGTATCATTTTATCTATAGATAAGATCTTGAAAACGTATTTCGTTATACGTTATTAAATTAAGATTTTCTTAATTTAAAGTAAGCTGTCTCTTGTATGCCGATGACGCTGTCCTACTTGCAGACAACGAGCATGAACTTCAAGTCCTGGTGAATAGTATGTATGAGGTATGCATTCGAAGTGATCTGATGATGAATGTAAATAAGTCCAAGGTAATGATTTTTGAAAAAGAAAAAATCATGACAGTCTGCAACATTAGCGTGAATGGTGAAAATTTGAAGCAAGTAGTTGAATTCGTGTATTTAGGTAGTATGTTTACAAGAGATGGGCAAGTGGAGAGGGATATTGAAGAAGGCAGGCAACAAAGTGAATGGTGCACTTAAAGTTGTCATCGCAAACAAAAACCTATCCAAAAAAGGTAAAATGGCATTGCACAATGGTGTTCTTCTACCGACCATTATGTATGGAAGCGAAGCATGGAACTGGCAAAAGAAGGATGAAAGTAGAATAAATGCAGTAGAAATGAGATATCTTAGACGAATGTGCGGATACTTTGTGTATGATAGAGTGTCGAATGAAAATATAAGAAGTGAATGCGGTGCGAATGATGGTGTTATCAACAAAATAATGAAAAGATCATTAAGATGGTTTGGACATATGGAAAGAATGAATGAAGAAAAAATGGTAAAAAAATATATGTTAACGATGTAAACGGAACCAGAAATAAAGGGAGACCGAGAAAAACTTGGCACGATCAAATAAATCAAATATTGAATGTCGGCCATGGCGTGATGGTTAGTTAGTAAGCTAGTTTTTTTTCTAAAATACCACCCGGCCACGAAGGTCGTCTATATTCAAAATTCTTCAACTTACTGAAAAACTTTTGTGATAGATATTCATGAAAAAAAAATAATTTTAAATTAAATAAATGACGCGAACATATCGAATCTTTGTGTTATTTTGTAACAATAGGGTAAAATACAATTTATATATATTTTTTTCTGTATAGGTTATGTTTATGCGAATTATGTTTATTCAAGCATTTTAAGCTTTATTTCTTAGTAAACTCTTATTGATTTTTATATTTCTAGTACAGATTGTGCTAAGCGTTTCTTTTCATATTCGAAATTTCTGGATTAAGATTTAATAATATATTTTTTATTCTGGCTAAAAATACATTTCGACTATACATATTTACCTTCAATCGATTCAATTCTTCGAATTTGAATGAAATTTAAACAAACTACGTATTACAAAACGCTTTATATTTAAATATAAATATTTGTAAAATATATTCATAAATGGATATCGCTCGTGAATGGAGTTCGTAGCAATATATTATTTTGTGATCTCAGGTATATCAGTGTATCCGTGGCAAATAAGATAACAAAATGCACAAATATACCCTAAATCGCAAAAAATAAACGGTGTGAATTTTTTATGAATGTAATTATAATACATTTATTCCACTTTTCGCTCCAAGATTATATATTTTTTCGAGGGTATTATGCCTTTACCAAGAAGATTAACAAAAACTAACTAACTTACCATCACGCCGTCTCTTCGAAGGAATATTCACAATGAATAAATCGCCATACTTTTCTTTCCTGACATACTTCTCTCGATTCTTCAACATTCATACATCAGTCATGCAGGCAAGTCGATTTCCCCGACTCCTCGCGTGGTCGATATTCAATATTTAATTTATTTGATCGTGTCACGTTTTCTTTGATCGTTCTCTATTTCTGGTTCCGTTAACATCGTTTACATTTATTTAACCTTCTTTTTTCATTCATTTATTCCATGTATCCAAACCGACTTAATGATCGTGTTATAATTTTGTTCATAATACTTTCATTCTTTTCTTATATTCGTATTTGATACTATCACGCACATTCGTCCAAGAGATCTCATTTCTTTTACATTTACTTTCACCCTTCTTCTGCCAGTTGCATGCTTTCCTTCCATACATAAAGGTCTCTACAAGAACACCAATGTGCACTGCCATTTTAGCTTTTTTGGATATGCTTTTGTTTGCGATGATAACTTAAAGTGCACCATTAACAATATTAACATTAATATATAATTTTGTTCTATATGTCACATTGTCACATAGTAGGAAACTGTAAACATGTTTTTTTTGTACTTAGTGCCTATTTTACTTCAACCATTAAAATATATCCACGGTTATTGGATGATATTTATTTATTTATTTGGTACGCATCGGAATTAACTGTTACCTATTTTGAATGATTAAAAAAAACGAATTTAAAAATACGAGTTTACAGACATTTGGCAAAGATTGTCTAAATATTTGTGCCGCACTTCGGATTTCCATTCTATTTATATCTTTTTAACATTATTTGAGGAGTCCCATTGAGAGCTAATTGAAAGTGATGTCTTCTACATTACCGACATCTGCTAATGCTCTGGAAACCAAATTATTTCGGTCTACGGAGGATACTAAGAAATGTCAAGTAGCTTGAAAAACATACTGTGGTCATTCTTGTGGTCTATTCTGCTTGTTAAAACAATTGATTAAATATGGCAAAGTGCGGACGCATAGAGCTTTCTTGTCTTAGGTATTGAATTTTAGAAGTAAAGAAGGGTGTTGTTTTAACTATAAATGCAAGTTCTTATTTCTTATTTACCTTAACATTTAAAAAAAAAAATATCTAATTGTATCTAACTACATAATTGGATATTACTTTTCTCAAGAAATTTATAAACAAACTCGTTTACGGTATAATAATCGACTATTTCTGTGGTTAACTGCAGTAAACTGATATAATCTAAACATTATTTATAAATTAGATGAACGGTGTGGAATTACATATTGAGGATTTTCTAATGAATTTTACACTTAACTGTTATATCGATCTCCCGATGATAAAATTTGAACATTCCAAATATGTCAATATAAATGTACCCGAAATTGCCAAAAAATAGAGTTAATTAATACAATAATTGTAGAAGAAGTTGATAAATTGCTTAGGTAATTTATTTACATGGTATCGTGTATATATTTGTATTGAAACTCTGTTGAAAATGTTATTTTTAAAACATTTTTTCACAGGTTTTGCTACTTAACTGAAGAAAGAATGCATCCGTTCAAATACTGAATCTAAAAATCTTCATACAAAGAAAGAAAATTTTATTACTTTAAGAAAATTAATTTAAATCAAATCTATATAAATAAAAGGCCAGCTTCCGGTGTGTGCGGACTAATTCCGGGGTTATTCCTAAGCAGATCGTTTTCATATTGATACACTTCCTTAATAGATAGACATAGGTGGGCATAGGCATATTTTTGTTATTAATCGAGCTCTAATTAACTTTGGAAATTTATAAATTTTCGTAGTGCGAGCGAGTATAGACCTTCATGTTCGTATCACCTGAGTATCGATCTTTAGAGTCTATATTCGCTTGGCGTGATAAGATGCAAATTAGTGGCTTTTTTGACTCTTTGCGTGGTCAGATATGAAATTAGTCGCTCCTTTGAACTGAAAAATATACGCACGTTTAGGGATGGGCAAAACGACTCATCTCAGGGATCTGATCTGAACGGTTCCGCTCAGCAAAGTGAGCCGACTCTTTTTAACGATCCACGGTTCACCATTTTGAGTCGTTCAAAGTTTGAAATTATTTTAGTGACCTTTTTTTTTGCTCCTCGACCAAAAAAGTTGATTCCGGTAAAAAAAAAAAATTCACCAGGATAAATTTTTTGTCGATGAGCTAAAAAAAAAATTCACAACGACTTTTTTGACAAACGACTCGATAATTATCAAGAAGAATCGGCTCACTTTACTGAGCGGAACCATTCAGCTCAGATCCCTTAAAGAGATCACTAAAAATAGTCGACTCTTTTGCAATAATATACGATTCACCGAGCGCAGAGGTCGGCAAAATGCGGCTCCGGAGCCGCTCGATAATTATCAAGAAGAATCGGCTCACTTTACTGAGCGGAACCGTTCGTCGACTCTTTTGCAATAATATATGATTCACCTAGCGCAGAGGTCGGCAAAATGCGGCTCCGGAGCCGAAGGGGTTTGTTGAAAGGAAAAATAATCGCGAGATACTTGCTTACCATCGCATCATTCATCAAGAACGCTCTGTCCGCAGACATTTCCAGAAGAAATTTGTAAAGTTATGGAATTGGTGATTACGATTATCAATTCCGGTTTAGCTAAAACTCTTAATCATCATCGCCAATTCAAAGATTTTTAGTCATCATCTTCAACGCCTGAAATAGTATTACTGACTCTTGCTGATCTTTCGCTTTTCGCTTCTACATATTCATGCGGACAATTTTATTCAAGCATGAATTTTAACAAGAGTAAACTACGAAGTCGTCTTATTGATGAGAACATGGAATTGTGCCTAAAATTAAGAATAACAACAAACAAACATGCATCAGGTCCATAATAACATACGGAATCAAAGCAAGAGCAGACACTGTCAGAACCAGACTGCGACCTATTGTGGGGAGAACCGTTAGAGATAGGATACCCAACGAATAAATTCGCAAATCCTGCAACATTGAAGACATAGTGAGATGGAGTAGGCAGAGACATCGAGAGAATGGATCCAGCAAGAATTCCTAATATCGTGATACAAGAGACTCCAGAGGGCCGTCGACCACCAGGATGACCACCAAAGAGATGGAGAGAAGGCTGGTCGCCTTCATCACAGGAAGAAGTATGAAATAATGTTTTATTCAGTGTACCCGTAATTGAATGAAGTGCAAAAATTATAATAAAGGTTATCTAAATCAATAAACATATTTGGCTCTCAATTTTTTTTTAAATCGTTGTAAAGTACGCATTTGGCTCTTTGGCTAATAATTTTGCCGACCCCCCTGACCTAGCGGATCATTGAGCTGCCGCTCTTTTTTTTATGGATCATCGCTCACCCGCTCACCAAAAAGATTCGAATCTTTGAGTCGACTCGTGAGCGGATTGCCCATCCCTATCTCTGAAATGTCAAATTTGAATTGCGTGTTAGTTTCGTAAGTAAAATATTTATATTTCTAATTCATATATATCTTCAGTTTATTCTATTTTGCCGTTGAAATGAATACAGATTATATTTCCGCATTACATGTTTCAAAGTTTTAGTTCTAAATTAGGTATATCGAATAGAAATGAAGTTACATATCGTTTTACTTACGTATTATTTTAGGTTATGTTATGAATCTACATGGAAAAACGTTAAATTCTAAGTAACAATTCTATGAATTGGTATAATCTATTTTAATAATGTTATTTTAATGTAAAATTGTTCTGGCAGGGCGATAACCTATAATATCTTTTGGATTAGACGATTTACTTCAGCTGTTTTAGTTTTTCTCTGTTATGCTGTGATAGGTAAACATATTCTTACGTACAGCATTAGCTGCCTCAGTTGGAAAAATCCAGTAATATAACATTTCCAAATGGTCTGACGTTCCCACGCCAGTGTTTTTTTTTTAATATACTGCTCATTTTAATATAATTATTTGATTTTTGCAGAGATGCCGACGCTAAGGATGATACCAGGAAAGACTCTTTGAGATAGGGTGAGGAACACGGCTATCCACGATATCTCCAAGGTGGAAGATGTCGTGAGATGGGGCACGCAACGCAAGATACTGGCATGTATGGATCCCACACCTCACAATTCTATGAATTGGTATAATCTATTTTAATAATGTTATTTTAATGTAAAATTGTTCTGGCAGGGCGATAACCTATATCTTTTGGATTAGACAATTTACTTCAGCTGTTTTAGTTTTTCTCTGAAAAAAAAAATGCTGTGATAGGTAAACATATCCTTACATACAGCATTAGCTGCCTCAGTTGGAAAAATCCAGTAATATAACATTTCCAAATGTTCTGACGTTCCCACGCCAGTGTTTTTTTTTAATATACTGCTCATTTTAATATAATTATTTGATTTTTGCAGAGATGCCGACGCTAAGGATGATACCAGGAAAGACTCTTTGAGATAGGGTGAGGAACACGGCTATCCACGATATCTCCAAGGTGGAAGATGTCGTGAGATGGGGCACGCAACGCAAGATACTGGCATGTATGGATCCCACACCTCACAATTCTATGAATTGGTATAATCTATTTTAATAATGTTATTTTAATGTAAAATTGTTCTGGCAGGGCGATAACCTATAATATCTTTTGGATTAGACGATTTACTTCAGCTGTTTTAGTTTTTCTCTGTTATGCTGTGATAGGTAAACATATTCTTACGTACAGCATTAGCTGCCTCAGTTGGAAAAATCCAGTAATATAACATTTCCAAATGTTCTGACGTTCCCACGCCAGTGTTTTTTTTTTAATATACTGCTCATTTTAATATAATTATTTGATTTTTGCAGAGATGCCGACGCTAAGGATGATACCAGGAAAGACTCTTTGAGATAGGGTGAGGAACACGGCTATCCACGATATCTCCAAGGTGGAAGATGTCGTGAGATGGGGCACGCAACGCAAGATACTGGCATGTATGGATCCCACACCTCACAATTCTATGAATTGGTATAATCTATTTTAATAATGTTATTTTAATGTAAAATTGTTCTGGCAGGGCGATAACCTATAATATCTTTTGGATTAGACGATTTACTTCAGCTGTTTTAGTTTTTCTCTGTTATGCTGTGATAGGTAAACATATTCTTACATACAGCATTAGCTGCCTCAGTTGGAAAAATCCAGTAATATAACATTTCCAAATGTTCTGACGTTCCCACGCCAGTGTTTTTTTTTTAATATACTGCTCATTTTAATATAATTATTTGATTTTTGCAGAGATGCCGACGCTAAGGATGATACCAGGAAAGACTCTTTGAGATAGGGTGAGGAACACGGCTATCCACGATATCTCCAAGGTGGAAGATGTCGTGAGATGGGGCACGCAACGCAAGATACTGGCATGTATGGATCCCACACCTCACAATTCTATGAATTGGTATAATCTATTTTAATAATGTTATTTTAATGTAAAATTGTTCTGGCAGGGCGATAACCTATAATATCTTTTGGATTAGACGATTTACTTCAGCTGTTTTAGTTTTTCTCTGTTATGCTGTGATAGGTAAACATATTCTTACGTACAGCATTAGCTGCCTCAGTTGGAAAAATCCAGTAATATAACATTTCCAAATGGTCTGACGTTCCCACGCCAGTGTTTTTTTTTTAATATACTGCTCATTTTAATATAATTATTTGATTTTTGCAGAGATGCCGACGCTAAGGATGATACCAGGAAAGACTCTTTGAGATAGGGTGAGGAACACGGCTATCCACGATATCTCCAAGGTGGAAGATGTCGTGAGATGGGGCACGCAACGCAAGATACTGGCATGTATGGATCCCACACCTCACAATTCTATGAATTGGTATAATCTATTTTAATAATGTTATTTTAATGTAAAATTGTTCTGGCAGGGCGATAACCTATATCTTTTGGATTAGACAATTTACTTCAGCTGTTTTAGTTTTTCTCTGAAAAAAAAAAATGCTGTGATAGGTAAACATATCCTTACATACAGCATTAGCTGCCTCAGTTGGAAAAATCCAGTAATATAACATTTCCAAATGTTCTGACGTTCCCACGCCAGTGTTTTTTTTTTAATATACTGCTCATTTTAATATAATTATTTGATTTTTGCAGAGATGCCGACGCTAAGGATGATACCAGGAAAGACTCTTTGAGATAGGGTGAGGAACACGGCTATCCACGATATCTCCAAGGTGGAAGATGTCGTGAGATGGGGCACGCAACGCAAGATACTAAGATACTGGCATGTATGGATCCCACACCTTGATATGTGCAAGACAGATTGTTATATTTATGAACTAATTTTGAAATGGTATGTACAGGTTGGATTAATTGGTTTAATTCCACTATTAGAGGCAGAACAGGAGTGTCGGACATCATCGGAAGAGTGGCAGCGCTAAAATGGCATGCCGCTCGCAGCCCTGATGATAGATGTACTGTAACCCGAAACCCAGGACGTCCTCAACTTCGATGGAGGGACGACATTGGATGCGTGTTGCCCAGGATCGACAGACATTGAATCAGATGGAGGAGGCCTACGCCCAGGAGTGAACGGATATAGACTCATGATGATGATGATACAAAACATTGAAACACCTACATTCAACATTTTAAATATTTCTGGAATGGGTAAAATTCTGCAACAATGAAAGTTCATTGTATGGAATGAATGCTTTAAATTATCAACTGATTTCTGTAGAATCACACTCCAAAGGAGAATTGATTCAATGTATATTTCCAGACATCACACAAATTTACAAATTTCGTCATTGGTTAAGTGAATGTGCATTATTAGCTTCATCTAATGGACATCAAAATCAAGAGTTTTGTTTCTCTAAACATTGTATTTCTAAGAGCATTATTATGACCTTGAATGGTATATGTATGAATGTTTTATGCAAATGTGATATAGTATATTTATTTGTTTTTTTAATTTCACTTAAAATATTAAGGAAAAAATTAAGACTGGACGTTACAAAAATGGTTTAAAAATAAAGCTGAAAAAGATAAATATTAACTTTTTTTTGGGTGGCATCTTTAGGGTAACGTTTTAACTACACTATATTATTAAATCATAACGCGCTTTTGCACAGCTATGTTTAAGACCAATTGGCATCAAAAACTCATTTCAGACTTTTTGTAAACTTGCCACCTTGGTAATGCCCAGCCTTCAATTGTTCAATTCACATTAGTATTATTCAAGTTCACAGCAAGTTTGCTTGGATTAAACAAATGTTTTAAAGATATGAACTGAATTAGGATACACACATTCTTACACCTATACACATGTCATTTTATCCAATAAAATCATTGATATTGAACTTTAATTGTATTTCTTTAATATATATTGGGTGTATTTATATACTCTAATATAGCAATAGCGAAGCGTTGCCGGGTCAGCTAGTACTATTATAAAATAACAAAATATTAAACTTAATACTAAGTCAGAATATTTTTTATAGATTTTATTTGAAGGTTCTAGAGCCAGATTGCTTGAGACCCGATGTAGATTATAACAATGTTTATTAAATTGGATATTAATCAAATAACTGTGAGACCAATTTTTTTCTTACTCCAAAAAAATGTATATAGTAACACAACACATCACGCCAAAATACAGAATGGGTCATGTCTTGTGTGGTAACCAAATAATGTATTGCGTACTTAACATCACGACTTGAACATGTGTTGGGAATAAAAATGTCTTGTGTCGTGTCTTTGATAATGTGGCGACAGTTTAAAATCATTGAAAGTGTTGAAGTATATCGTAATTAGACTTCTGTTTTATGTACTAAACGCTTTGCGTCTGAGGTTTACGTTATAGCATGTTGACTAATAAAAAATGTTGTGTTTATTTCGTTTTATAAGCATCCATATTGCATAGAAAATAAACTACCAAACCAGTTTGACGATAAGGCACATTTTTTTTTACTAAAACCGTAAACTGAAGACTTTTTCTTCTTCTTTCTCTTAGTTAAGGACGTATGACCTGTTAATGACCAGTTTAAACTAAAGACAATATTCAATAAATAAGGTTGTAAAATAAATAAAAATGGTTTTTTTACGCTTATTGGATTATATAATATTTATCTCCACTTGTTTTGAATGTAGTGTGTGCTGTTTTAATATCAGGATAATACTAAGAGCTTTATAACATTTATAATGAAAATTAACCAACTCTGAAATATACAGAGATAAATAAAATCGTATAAATGCAAAACTTTGATATTTAATATATATTATTATTATTTCAAGTTTTTAAGATAATGGATAGAGTGACATAATAAAATTATACATGTAATTGCTAATTCAGCAGGACTATTATATATTGAGGGTAAGTAAAAATTACCCAATTCGACTGTTTAAGAATAAAATATCAAAACTTTGGTATTAGGCACTTAATTTGTGGTGTGACATTATTAAATTAAATAATATTATTACACTTGTAATATATTTGTGTCAAACCATTTTAGTGGTTTAGATACAAATAATATAAGTGTATTTTTATTTTATTTAATAAAATAACAGCTTTTTAAACTTTTTAGTTTATTTTTGTAAGCAAGATCGTCAAAAGTGTTATACCTTCATCGTAGAGAGAACCAACAGTTTTCGAAGTGTCTCCAATCATAAAGGTATAAAACCCCATAAAAACTTCCAAAAAATAGAAATGGTGTTAATAGTGCTAAAGATTAAAATAAATAAAAAAATGTCAGCTTACTACATAATAATAATAAAAAATTTGATAATTTATAGAGCGCCAATTTTATGAATTACTCATTTCAAGAGCGCTAACTCTCATATTCATTTAATATTGTATTTAAGATAACTGGAATACTTAAATGTTATAAATAATTGGATTTAGTAAAATTAAATTAACAAACAAGAGTAAATAATACTTACAAACAATATCCTCAAATAATTATCTTCTAGTAATTGAACTTGAACCTGAAAAAAAATAACAAACATTTAATGTATAAAACATATTTTCTCGTTGCGTAAAGCGAACATATTATTTTATTAAATCAAAAAACTTGTGCTTTTTTGGTTTTTATAAATTTATTTAAATTGTGAATTTATGTCACCGATTTTCAATGATTTTCTTTCTACAATCAGATAACAAGAGATATAGAAATAACGTAATTTAAGCACAGAATAAATCAAAATTTCAATATCAATAGAACACAAACTTTCTTTTATATGTATTGTATTAACTGTATGATTTGGAAATAACACAAGTTAAGAGATTTATATTAATATATCTAGCATCCCTTTTTGTATATATCTAAGGAAAAATATTATACGGCATGTCTAAATCAAACAAAGCATTTAAAACATGTGTGTTTTTATTTAAAATTACGACATTGTCAAAGTAGCAGATAATCTATTGATCTCTGTTTAGAAGAAACGACATTATTTTGTCCATTTGTAAATAGTTTAAGTTACTTTTATATGTACATATATTTAATGTCCAAGAAAAGCGACTTGTAATTTAAATAGAGGATATAAAAAGAAGAGTGAGAATTTAAGTCCTTCGATTTGGAATGTATTTGTTATCGTAGTCGTGGACCGTTCAAGGATACGGACTCTTCTGGCAATTCAAACTAATGTTTGAACACGTTAAATGCAGACTGTCCCACGTTTCTGCTGTCCTGTATTACATTCTAAAACATAACAACGATTTTTGGTACGCTTTATTTCCAATCAAATTTACTCTGCTCGACGAAATATTTCAATTCAATTATGAGATAATAATATTCATTTTATTGAACGCTAAGGCATTAATACTGTAGAATTTCATGGTAATAAATTTAGGAAATTGAAAATAACTTTGTTTAATCCACAAAATATTTTTAAAAATATATTAAAAAACACAGCATGTTTCGGAGGATACCTCCCCTCCATTTTCAGGTGTAAAAATATAATATATAATAAATTATATTTTTACATCTAAAGATGGAGGTATCCTCCGAAACATGTCCTGTTTTTTTTAATATGTTTTTGAAATTTTGTGGATGAAACATATTATTTTCAATTTTCTTAGTATTTATTATATTCATTTTTTTAACTTTGTAACACAACACTATTTTTTTTATTAAAGCGTCATGTAACAAAGTTTTAAAAAAATGTTAGCGTATATTGATAATTCAGAATTAACATAATAATTTTTTTATGATGATGTCAATTATTAGAACAATTATACTAGCTTAAACGATTTTAATAATGAAAATAAAACTACAACAAAAAAAACGAGAAAAAAAATATTTTCATTATTTGCAATGAACTTCTTCCATGAATAAGATAATTTTTTTTTTTAACGATTTAACCTTTGTTGTGTGTAAAAATCAAATGTATCAGTACAAAATATTAAATGACTGATATATAAAAAGAGCGACACTCAAAAACAAATAATTCCATCAAGATTCACAAGTAAACAAAATAAGAAGATAAATCGGAGTAAATCTTTGTTAATTCCCAATAAAAGGGAGCCGAAAGCCGAGCAAGTGCTCCGTAATATTATTCCAATAGAGGCCGCGAATAAAAATATCCAATTTATTCCATTGTGGAACATCCCCGCAAGACAAAAGGGTAACGAATGTAAAATGGGTACTTATGTTGCTGTTCTTTTGTTTTCTTTTCATGTTTTATTTTTTCATATTTCATTCTCGATTATCTTCTTTGTATCCACTTCTTGACTCCGCCCCCAGCAGGCCAGGATTGGATATTGTGTTTCCAATAATTGAATCAACTCGACAACACATATTCCTATTGTAATACACTGATAGGATCGATATTCAAGGAATTATACATGATATAAGAAAAAAATATTGAACATACATAATATTTATACATTTGCAAGTAAAGTCACGATCATATATGATACAAGATGATCTTTGAATAAAAATAATGCCCTAGAAATGACAAAAATATCACTCCAATAATGTAAAGAATATTCTGTATAATTATTTTAATCAATATTAAAACTACTTAAGATGAAGTTTTACATCGTTTTTCAAGAAACCTTAGGTTAGTTAACTTAGGTCGTTGCGAAATTTCACTGTTAAATTCCTTAATAGTGTCATTTTTTATCATTTTTTTTTTTAATTTTTGTATTTGTAATTAAGTTTGCAGTAGCAATAAACTTAAGAAAATAATACAATAATTAAAACGAATGAAAACGTCTGTTTATTCATTTTCTAGAATTTAAAAAAAAATCGAAAAGAAACGTTGTTATTCGTATTAATTAATTAAATACTATTTAAGAATTAATTGTATCTCAATAGAGACGAAGATGTAAATTATTTGGAAACAAAATATGGTGGTCGAGGCGTTTACAGGACTTTTGACCTGTCATTGGTTGGGGTTAAGCGATCGCTTTATGTAATACAACATTCTCCATTCTGCCCTTCTTACAACCACCACGTCTGACAATTGGACTTGGATCTGTGGTTTGTTGGAGTGAGACTCGGAAGTCTGTTACTCCTTCCCATTGATGAGTAAAAGTCTGACAATTATTTTTGAAAGATGTATTACACATGCTACTATGTTAAGAAACATTTCACACATTTTAGTTCAATCTAGACTAGCGCCATCTATTAAGATTAGAAGTAAGCATTAAGCAGAAAAGCTTTATTAATGCAATGTGAAAGACTATCATCAACCCAATTATCACACATTACTAGACAACGCCTCGACCACATATTATGTTTTAAAATAATTTACATCTTCGTCTCTATTGAGATACAATTAATTCTTAATGATTGACCCGTTATGGGTAAAATCCAGTATTTGTTTACAAGTATTTGTATACATTCAAAACGAAATGTTAAATAATATTTTATAAATAACTCTTACACTATTTTTGTAATAATATTTGCACACTTGTAAATATATTTTTGATATTTAAGTGTTGTATCTTCTTCTTCTTCTTCTTTTTGTCCTGTCACACCTCCGTGGTGCATAGGGTCTCAAGGAATGCCTGATGCCTAACATCATCCCAAGTGAGGCCTGCTGCCTTAACCTCGTCCTGCAGGGTTCTTCTCCAGGTGGCTATAGGTCTGCCTCGCTTTCTCTTTCCCCCCATAGACCAGTCTAGTGCACCCTGAACGATGCAGGCTGGGTTCCGTCTCAGAGTGTGACCGATCCAATGCCATTTGCGTCTAGCGCCTTGTTCTCTAATTGGTTTTTCGCCTGCCATGGTCCAGAGAACGGCATTTGACACTGCTTGGAGCCAATATATTTTGAATATTGAGCGAAGGCACCTATTTATAAACACCTGGAGTTTACCAATAACGTCCGCGGTAGATTTCCAAGTCTCACATCCATAATGTGTTGTATAATTTAACACAATAATTCGATTCCCCGGACTGCCCTGGCGACTCCAGAACGATACATCTCCGCGCACTTGATTAGGGAAGCTGTGTTACGTACACATAAATAAATATATTGTTTACAAAGTCACCGGCAACACAAAATAACACATTTATGTATAACAAATGATCTCGGTCCGCCCAAACGAAAGATAGCAAAACACAAATCCAACATTATTACAAGCCATTATTTGTTCTTTTTTCAAACCGCACAAACAGGTTGGTGATTGTTTTTATTAGAGCACCCCCACCCTATCTAGAAAGCCTTTCACAATATGAAAATTGCTTTTACATACTAAACATTCATTAATGTTTTAGCAAATTTATAGCCCATTGAAAAGCAAAGAGAAACTCGCATTTCTCTGGCGGTATTGTCACTAAATCACAGTTTTTGTCTAGGATCTGCAGCGAATACTTTAGTTCTGAAGTAATTTATGAAATGGGCATCCAAAATTGAAAGAATGGTCTTATAACTATTTGTTAGATAAGCTGTATCAGTAGGGAAAATAGCTTTTAAGAATGATAATCATAATTCACAAGGAAGGGCCGTTATTTTTATTAGTTTGCCGAAGACCTACGCACATAATGTATTATTTTTCGAGTCTTTCTGGGATCCTAAATTACAATCGAAAAGCATTAAAACTAAAAGATTACAGCGACACCAGATATAAAATGATAGCGTGGAAATATTGTATAGGAGAGACATCTAAGCTTACTTACATAAATGTTACCCCACATTAAATTGTTAACCCGAATTTAAACGTCAGTTTTATAATCTTTTAAGAGAATAACATGTTTCGCCTTTCATAAGGCGTTATCGAATTTGATATTTGATAATGATATTTGAAAAGGCATTAAATCAAATCAAATCAAATCAAATCAGTTTATTAACTCAAAAGACATTACAAACAGGAAAATGTTTAAGGCATCTATTAAAATATTATAAAAATACAACAAAGTACCAGGAACGCATTAGAGATGGTTAGACATTAGGAAGACAACATACTTTCTAAAGTCAAGAGTATTTGTCCCCTGAACGTACCTTCACTAATATAAAAGACGTCGATCTCCGAGGAGACCGCGTTCAGCAGACTAAATGCTCTTCCCACCAGTGTCACCAGAGGCAAATTGGTTCTGGTGGCCGGTTGGTAAAACAATCTGTGCTGTCGCTGTCGGAGAAATCTATCAGGGACAAAAAGACCAACACCCTCTAGCACGGCCGAGTTCTCGAAATATCCCCTGATTAATTTAAAGAAATGGGTTATGAGATGCCCATCTCTTCGAAGCTGTAAAGAATTGGTTCCGAGCATTCCTAAAAGAAATGCCGTGGGATAGAGCCACGGATAACTACCATACTCCCTCATGTAGAGATACCTCAGAAATTTTTTCTGAACTCTCTCCAGCATAACGGAATATCTCGCCTCGTGAGGACTCCATATCACAGAACCACTTTCGAGTCTGCTCCGAACCAACGCGTTGTATAGGACTCTGAGCACATTGGGATTTCTGAAAACTCTTCCGGTCCGAATGATGAAGCCCAACATCTTCAGTGC
This sequence comes from Lepidostoma basale, assembly GCA_022606425.2. NCBI lineage: Eukaryota > Metazoa > Arthropoda > Insecta > Trichoptera > Lepidostomatidae > Lepidostoma > Lepidostoma basale. The sequence continues at coordinate 374,365 of JAHDVF020001408.1, read as the reverse complement.
AATGTCACAAATCCTCTCGATATGTGCACGAAAAATCAAAGGCCTGATTAGCAAGTCAAAGCATCTAATTTCCATAAAATATAATAAAACTTCTATAAAACATACGTTTCCATTCATATTGATTATTTAAAGAACACAACCACTCATTAAATCCATCTAAAATGGCAAGAATTTACATAGATGCCTAAAAGGCAAAATACTCTATACATTTTGAAATCAATAAGCTCAAATACAACACTCCTGACCAAATCATCTTTAATCACCAATTATTGTTTGTTTACTCCTTTTTGTTATACCCAATATAAATAAATAAATAAATTCCTAGAATCGATTACTGCCGAAAAACTGTTTTGTTATGATTTCAGACTTTTGCAGCTCAAATAGGAAATAATGGATGGATGCGCATGATGGACTTTGGACTAATGTATGGTCATTGAATGCGCATGCCCGGTTTTAGTGCACATGCTCCGTCACGTTATTTTGAAATTTGTCGTTTAAAGTTGACAGTCGGAAAACAAGTAAGTTGTCAAATTAAAAATAGATTCATATTTAAAGTTAAAACTCATTACTAATTTGAGGTTTTTAAGAGTAGCTAGAGTTGTCAGGGAACTGTTATCAACTATCAGGGTTCGGAAAATTTCACATCTGTGTCATATACTGCGTAGGGAAAAGTATCACCATCTCCAACTGATATTGGAGGGTAAAATTGAGGGACGCCAAGGGCCCGGTAGGAGATAGATGTCCTGGCTGCGAAATGTGAGGGAGTGGACCGGCATCTGAAGTGTGGAGGAGCTGTTCCGAGCAGCACAGCACAGGGACAGGTTCGCTGAGGTGATCGCCAACGTTGGGGGGGACCCGACAAGGCATTTGAAGAAGAAGAAGAAGAGTAGAAAATCTCTTAAATCTCGTCAAAAAAGAAAACATTTCGTCGATAACTAACCTCAATTTAATTATTAGATGTTGAAAAACAAAAAGGTGACCTTTTCACGATGTTGGAAATGCGAAAACATTAAAGTCAGTGCATCTGAAACAAGTGTCAAGGAAAACTTTAACGTAGATTTGAATTGGATAAAAGTAATGTTTATACACACAACATTGCGTTTGATGAGATTTTAGAAAATTAATCAAGCCTCTAAACATTAATGATCTCAAAAAAACACTAAGTTCATCTTGCTCCATTTGATATTTCTAAAATGTAGAATTTGGTTTGTAAATAATAAAAGCCTTATTGTGTATTAGTTCCTTATTTAAGCAGTTAAAAGCCATTTCATTTCAAGTGTGTTGTTTTGTCGAAAATATTTATTTCAGTAGAAGTTAGTGGGCTGTTCTCTAGTATGTTTCCAAATAGCCTGATTACATAGAGGTGCAGAGGTCAACAATGTATTAATGAGTTGTAATAACTTTGCGAGTAATAAAGGGAAAAACAATTAAATTCCGCCCGTTTGCGATGTTTTCCGGGAGGTGTCGCCACTCCTCGCAACTCTACCCAAAACTCGTGTCAATTTACATTATCGCTAATAACAACCGTGGGCAAACATAATCCCACTCCTTCCCTTTCTACCTCGCTTCTGAAGAGGGTTGCCAATCCAAAAACTATTAAGGGCAGAGATTTTACTTATATTGTGAAATTAAAGGACGCATCGCGAAATTTCATTAAACAAAAATTACCTTTTGATAAATTTAAGGCGTTAAAATACAGTTTTGTAAATAATGTTGGCTATGTTATCCGTTGTTTTGATTGTAACACTACCATACTTTGACAGTATAAACTGTTTATTTTGGAAAACTGTTATATTATAACAATATATTTATGACGTATTCTATGCAGACGACGCCACAATCGTGGCCGAAAATGAAAGCGACTTGCAAGCAATGCTCTCAAAGTTTGATGAATCCTGTTCAAAATATAACATGATCATATCCACCCCAAAAACGAAGTGTATGACATTCGCAAGAAATCAACTGAGATGCGAAGTCTCCGTACGCCAGGAGGAAATTGAACAGGTGGACCTATTCAGATATCTCGGAAGCGAAGTAACCAGCTCTAATGACCTCCCCAGAGAAGTAAGGTCACAGGTGGATAGGGCTGCAGCAGTTGCAGGCTGCCTGAAAGATGTCATATGGAGAAACAGGGACATGAGGACTGACAGCAAGGTACGCATCTACAAGACCTGTGTGCGATCAATCCTCACATATGGCATTGAATCGAGGGCAGACACTGTTAAGACAAAGAGCATGCTCAGGACAACCGAGATGAAAACGCTCCGCGCTATAGCTGGCAAGACCCTACGTGATCGAGTTAGGAATACAGCAATCCGAGAAATCTGCGAGGTCGAAGATGTGGTCAGATGGGGACGTCAAAGACGGCGATACTGGCATGAACACGTAGAAAGGATGAGCTTAAATAGAATACCACACATAGCTCTCCATGGAACGCCAAACGGACAACGCCGACCAGGAAGACCCCCGAAACGGTGGAGAAAAAGCTGGAGTTCAGCATCTCAAGAGGACCCGCCTGAAATAACAGACTCCTGAGTCTACAAAAAGGGAAGAAGAGAAGAAGAATATTTATGTAAATTCTATAAAATTGACGCGAAAGCTGTTTCACGAACCAATGTTGACATCGTCATCATCATAATTGTTTGTAACAATGTTGTAATGTTAAAGCAGTGTTACAAATTAAACAATTAATAATTTTGGTAAACACTAAAGGCTGTATAAATGAAATCTTACGTTCCAATTTCTGTGTAATGTGTGCAAAATAATGAAAAAAATCATTAAGGTTTTTAACATTATGAATGCTTAGACCAAAGGAAAAAATTATACAAATAGAACACAAAATTGAGATAAACTCATAGGAACGTTGAACGATCAACTGAATAATTTTTTTTATTAATTAAAACACTGCTTTTTGCAATTTTGAGTTTATTTTTTTCGATATATTTCAAAGGTTTCACACCTTCATCATTGGAAGAACGACAACAACAACAACAACAACAACAACAACAAACCATCACGCCGTTTCCCCGCAGGGGTAGGCAGAGAGAATGGACCGCCACACTACTCTATCCTGGCAAACCTCTCTAGCTTCCTCCACATTCATACAACGAGTCATACACGCACGTCGATTCCTCCGACTTCTAACATGACCGACCTTTAAAATTTGATTAATTTGGTCATGCCATGTTTTCTTCGGTCTGCCTCGACTTCGTACCCCATTTACATCATTAACGTATACTTTCTTAACCATTCTTTCTCCATCCATGCGTTCCATATGTCCGAACCAACGCAGCGATCCTTTCATAATTTTGTTCATAATACCTTCTTCCGCTCTACATTCCTTTCTTATATCAGCATTTGAGATTCTGTCGTATATCGTTCTAACACACATACGTCTTAGGGACCTCATCTCTACCGCATTTATTCTACTCTCATCCTTCTTCTGCCAGTTCCATGCTTCGCTTCCATACATTAGGGTTGGGACCAGAACTCCATTGTGAACGGCCGTTTTCGCTTTCATTGATAAATTCTTGTTTCCAATAACTATTTTTAAAGCTCCATTCACTTTGTTACCCGCACCAACCCTTCTTTCGACGTCACTATCCGTTCGGGCATCTGCTGTGAACATGCTACCTAAATACACAAATTCCCTCACCTGTTCCAAGTTCTCTTCGTTCACACTTATATTACAAACTGTCATTTGCTCTTCCCTTTCGAAAACCATCACCTTTGACTTTCCGACATTCATCATTAAATCATTTGACTTGCATACCTCATTCATTCTCGACACCAAGACTTGTAATTCGTCCGCACTATCCGCAACGAGAACGGCATCGTCCGCGTAAAGCAGACAGTTTACAGACAGATCACTCATCTTAGCACCAGCATTTATACCTTTAAGTTCTTTCATACACTTGTCCATATACAGATTGAACAACCATGGAGACATCACGCAGCCCTGCTTAACACCCTTCGTGATATCAAACCAAGGCGTGATGTCTCCATTTACCCTAACACTGGCAGTGCTCCCTTCGTAGAGAGAAGCAACCGCCCGTATCAGTTTTGTGCTCACTCCGTATTCGGACAAGGTTGACCACAGTTTATCTCTGTTCACTCGATCATAGGCTTTTTGCAAATCGACAAACGCACAGAAAAGCTTACGGTTTTTGGCCATAAACTTCTCCGCAAGCATTTGAAGTGCAAAAATCTAATCCATACATCCTCTTCCGGTCATAAAAGCGCCTTGAACATCCCATACTCTTTCAGTCGTCGTCTTTTTTACTCTTTCTATTAAAATTCGGTCGTAGAGTTTACCAACGGCGCTTAACAGACTTATTGCCCGGTGATTTCCGCAGACCATACGAGACCCCTTTCCCTTATATAGAGGCATGATAACAGCCCTCCTCCAGTCAAGCGGCGTATATCCTTCCTCTAAATACTGGTTAAAGAGTCTGTATAACCACGCTGCAACAACCGGCCCACCGTTTTTAATAAACTCCAAAGCGACACAATCATAACCAACAGCTTTTCCACCTTTCATACAGCTTACAGATTTTACTATTTCGTTCAAACTTATTTCTGTCATATCTCTTTCGCTATTCGTGCAACTCACATTTGTAACGCTCCTTCTCATTGAACTCTCAGTCATTTCACTGCCATATACATCTTTAAAGTATTCCATCCATCTTCCTTGTATACTGTCAAAATCAGTAATCATTCTTCCCTCACAACTCAAAATCGCTTTCGCACAACCATTTTCGGGAGGATTCCGGGCTTTTTTGACTTCCTTCCAGAACATTTTTATGTTGCTCTGAAAGTGACTCGTCATCTTGAGACCGTCTTCCTCCTTCAGTTTATCCTTTTTCTCTCTCACTTTCAACTTGACATTCATCTTACAAACTTTGTATGCTTCTTTTGCTCTTTTATATTTCTCGCAATCTCTTTTATCCACAGATATCATATTTAACCATGCATCCTTCTTTTCTTTGACCAGAATTTTTACACAGTCATCCCACCAAGCATCTCCATTCCTTCTTCCTTGCACACATGTACCACATACCTCTTTCGCTGTTTCACATAGACTTTCTTTCAATTTGTTCCAGATCTCGTCTATACTTATAAATTCAGATTCTCGACCACTCAGCCTCTCATTCACTTTCGTCATATAACTCTCTTTTACGTCATCGATTTGGAGTTTTTCTATTTTAACTCTAGACGGGGCGGTCACTGTTTTGTTCTTCTTGGTGCGCCAACCTCGGAACAGGTTTATCTTTGTCACCACCAAAAAATGGTCAGTTCCGAGTTCGGCCCCTCTGAACACTCTGGTATCTACAGTGTCCGTCCGTAATCTAGAGTCAACGATGACGTAATCGATAGTCGTCCTTTCATTCCCTCTCTCCCATGTATACTGATGGATCCTCTTATGATCAAACATCGTGTTTGACACGAAGAGGCTCCACTCCAGGCATACACCAAGCACTCTCCTTCCATTATCGTTCGTCCTACTATCACCATACTTACCGAGACATTCTTCATAACCAGTCCTTTGGATTCCTACCCATCCATTCAAATCTCCTGCTAAAATAATTCTTTCGTTCACGTTCTTACTCGCTGCTATCTCGTTTACACTATCCCAGAACTCATCTTTCACAGCTTCATCTTCGCTATTAACAGGAGCATACCCAATTATGAGTAATACTCTTGTCAATCCAATTTTGAAGCGGATCCACATCAGTCTAGGACTTATACATTCGTATCCTTTCATACATTCTACCATCCTTGGAGCTAGAATCGCTGCCACACCCTGACCTCCCCTTTGTTCTTGTGATACCCCTGACCATAAGATGAACTTATTATCATGCTCTCTAGATCCGCACTCTTTAACCATGCATTCAGTCACACACAAAATATCCAAACACTTGTTATTAAATTCATCGCACATCTCACTTAACTTCCCTTCCATACCTCCTCTAATATTCCAAGTACCAACGTTGGAAGAACGATATAAACTCAATTTGAATTTTCTCGATGATGATCTCCCGATGATGAAGGTGTAAATCCTTCGAAACATGTCGAGAAAAATCCACTCAAAACTGGAAAAAACAGTGTTTAAATTTTTAAAAAAATTCGTCATTATGAAATTCCACAGTGTTCCAAAATCAATCAATTTTAATTGACGGTCACTAGTGGAGTCGTAAAAAACTACGTCCTTGCATGACACGATATATAAAGTCGACGAAGAACTAACTTATATAGGTACCTAATAAATACGCAGAATGTAAACGCAACGAGTACTGATTATTTTGACTAAATTATCAAATATTGTTGTTTATTAGTTAATTTTGGTCATGTCATGTTTTCTTCGGCCGTCCTTGGCCTTTTTTTCATTCATAAAGCTTTTATATAATTTTTAACCATTCTTCTCTCTTTAACCATCTAGCTGATATATTTTTTAATTTAGCTAAGGATATAATCACAAACCAAAGAAAACATGGCATGACCAAATAAACCAATTAAAAAAAGGCGGCAACATTCAAAGTCGGAAAAATCGGTGACCATACGTGTTATGATGTATGAATGTAGACAAATTTTAAGAGGTATGTCAGGACAGAGTAGTGTAGAGTACCCCTCCGGGGAAACGATGTGATGGTTAGTAAGCTAGTACGTTTGATTTAGTAATGACGATTTTCTGAGATATTGCCTAAAGAACACGATTGTAGAGACGGTACCAGGCAACCCTGAAAGGTTGGCAATCCTACCCCCCTCCCTTGCCCCCGGTGATACTGCCCAGGAATATTTTAGCAGCCATTAGCGGTACCAATATCGATACCCGCCCATCACTTTAGCGGAAGATAAACTCGAATTATAACCGTTAAATTTTTGCGACTCCCCAAATCTAGCCCCGTTTATAAGGGACATATCTATAAAATACCCCCTACAAGGGTTTTGCTTGTAACTGTGTAAACATTGGAAATACGATCAAGATATTTAATAAAGAGTCCGATCGTAAAAACACTTACACTTATACATATAAAAGTGATCCTGATAATAATACATATTTATTTTTTCTTGAACAATGATGTAAAACTCCACATTAAATCATTAATTTGAATGAAAACGTCAGTTTTCTAGAAGTTTTATTATATTTTATGGGAATGACATGTTTCAAATGTCGACATTTGATCATAATGCCTTAGAAGGGCCAATATGTCATTCTCATTAAATTCCCATTAAACGTCTGTTTACAAGAAGTTTTATTATAATTAATGGGAATGACATGTTTCGCATTTCTTTCGGCAAAATCAAAAGTAATTCGATAATGCCTAAGCAATTCGAAAGATGAACTTCCATAAACTATCATAAAACTTCTAGAAAACAGTAGTTTTTATACGAATATTTTTATATAATCAATATTTTTGATCAATAGAATAGAATCAATCTTGAATCAATAGAATCAATATTGAAACAATATAGAATACATATTTAACCTAGAAATTAAACAAAATATAGAAATAAAATTTTAAAATATTGAATAATATCATCGAGAAAGTGACTAGCAAGGATCATATTATTGAAACTAATAAAGATAAAAAAAAGCAATGGAGTTTTAAATCATTGTTTCAGAAACAATAAAAATGTTAAAATAAGCTCTAAAATCAAAGACTATTCCATATTGAATATTGTATATAGCCTGTGTAATGACAGCAGAGGGAAACTGATTGAGAAAATCAAATATGATAAAAAATATTTAAAAACCATAATCAATACAATCCACAGACGAAAAACGTTTAGACGTAGGTTAGCTCTCGATACGGCACCTCCATCCGCGCACCCTGCCTGACCCGCCCACAGCAACCCTCTTCTAGTGATCTCCGTAAAGGACCTCCCGGGGTCTCTATTGAGCCCAATAATTGCCGTCATCCCTTCCAGACGGGGTGGACGGCTTGGAGTACAACCCCGAATCCATCTCTGATTTTTCGATAAATTCAATTTGAGTTAGTACATTCTAGTGAATTGCGTTTTGAAAATTATATGTTTAAATAGAGAGTAGATTATTAAAGGTCATATTTTCTTATTTATTGTTTTTTGAACAATGATATAAATCTCAATATTAAATAATTAAAACGAATTAAAACTGCTTTCTAGAAGTTTTATTATAATTCATGGGATTGACGTGTGTACTCGTATCTTATAGAGGTCATTCCCAAAAATATAGCTACATTTTAAAATTATAACCTTAGACAGGCGAAACATCTCATTCTCATATATTATCAAATCAAATCAAATCAAATCAGTTTATTTTCTCAATAGATATTACAAATAACAATTACAGTTTAGGCATCTATTGAGAACAGGTAAAATATAAAAAATATGTAATACCAGGAATACATGAGAGATGGTTCGAGATTAGGAATATCTGCAAAGTCAAGAGTATTTGTCTTCTGATCGTACTTTCACGAATATGAAAGACGCCGGTCTCCGAAGCGATCATGTACAGCAGTTTAATTGCTCTCCCATCACCAGAGGCAGGTTGGTTCTGCATGCTGGGATATAAAACAGTATGTGCTGACGCTATCGAAGATAACCATCTAGAACATTAAAATGGATAGCCTCCAAGATAACGGAGTTTTCAAAGAATTTCCTGATAAGTCTGAAAAAATGGGTAAGTGTGCCACCACCCATCCCTTCTTATCTGCAAACTATTGATCCGCAGCTTGCCCAAAAGGAATGCAGTGGGATAAAGTCACGGATAGCTACCAAACTACATTATAATAAAAAATCTAGAAAATAGTCGTTTTCATACGTATTAATTAGTAGGTAATATTTACTATTAATAGAGAAATGACAAACTTCCATAAAAATAACTAACTAACATTAACGAAGGGATAGACAGGGAGGATGCACCGTCACTTTGCTCTGTTCTGAGATACCTTTCTAGATTCCTATATATTCACACATCGTAACACGCATGCTCGTCGATTTTTCCGACTTCGAATGTGGCCGCCTTTTAGTAATTGATTGATTTATTCATGCCTTGTTTTCCTCGGCCGTTGCAAAAAAAACAGTGTTCCTCGGCCGTTGCAAACAACAAAAGTGTCCGGTTGAAAGTATATATTTTCTCGATATCTCGAAGAAGAGTGTGTATACAAGAAAATGTTTTAATAGACAACTATTGTATTTAAATAATATTATCAAAACGTTTAATTATGTATGAGTATACGCCAAATAACTAAAATCTTCAAGGTATATTTTAATAAGCCATAATTAAGTTTAACACGATTGCTAAAGTTAGATTAAATTATAATAATATATTTTTTTTTAAATCTCTTTTAAAACATTTATTTTAAGGAATATGAAAAAAAACTAACCTCCAATTCAGCTCCAAGTATTCCCTACAATTTCAAACTTTCAACTCGGTTTCGTAAATCGAATGATTGATAAACCATGCTCGATACATCAAGCGCTCTCCTGACAGCTAATTGGTCCGCTGCCTAGGCCGCTTGTCACGCCGGCTTCTGATTGGCCGAAATTGTTTTCGACGTGCGGCTTTGATCGCAAGACACGGCGCTAACTCTACCACCCTACCGGGCCCAGGTTGATGGCCCACCGCATGTTCTGTATTGAGCCATCGCGCATTAATGTCTAACCAGGCGATCAACAGACTGGCGGGGCGGATGGTGTAGTTTTGACAGTTTTATCGCCGAAGTTGGGAGCTTTCGAGTTTTATGCGTCTTACTACACGGTGTGCTCACTATACCCGAGTTCCTACTTGTAATCAATTATTATTCATATCATCTCCTACAGGGTATAACAGAAATAATTGAAACTTGTGGATTCCATCTCCCTTCACACCTTAGATGCATAAATGATCCGACAGATTTCAGATCTAAATTAAAAACCCATCTTTTTCATATTTCATACAGTTAAAAATTTATACTTTGTTCTATTATACTTTTAAACCGATCGCTTTTTAAGCGGTCACATTTAGATTTTTAGATTTAAAAAACGTCTTAATGCGCCCTTGAGGTGATTACATCACAAAAACGGCGCTTTAAAAGTTAGCATATTATTATTATTATTATTATTATTACTATCAACCTTGTGACTTTTATTTGGAAAAATGTGTACTTTAAGACGTATAAATAATTTTTTTAAAACCAGTTACGTTTATAAGAGTGCCTACCACTTAGAATCGTGTGTAATTATTATTATTATTTGTTGAATCGCTTTTTACATCATGATAGCATCACCCAAATCGATGTTAAGGGTATTATAGCTATCATAGTGATTTTCGTGACATGTGATAGGTAGCCAATCTATCGCCATTTTATTTTCACGTGAATTCTACACCAGACCAAAAACATGTGACAATCACACTGCCCTCGCCGGAAATCGAACCCGGAACCTTCGGAGTGGCAGTCAATGCACTTACTACTCGGACACGAAAGTCAAAGGTCGTCCAACAACATGAATAACGATTCTTATAGCATTAACAAGTAAATAATATGTCAATATCTAAATTAATTATTAAACCATCAATTATTAAAGATGGCAGAGCACAATGGGGAAATGAGATCACTTAGAAGAATATGCAGAAAAACAATGTATGATAGAATACACAATGAAGAAGTTAGAAAGGAATGTTATGCGGGTTAATCCATCCTAAATAATAAGGAAAGGGTCACTTAGATGATTAAGACATATGGAACGAATGGATGAGAGAAGAATGGTCAAGTTGCTCACATGAGAGAATTGTGCATTGAGAGAATATTTCCATGCTCACATCGAGAGAATATGTGGAGTTGCACTTAAAATGTTGGGATTTATTCTCCGAACTGGTAGAGTTTTCAAGAATCCCTATGTTTTGCGAATTTTGTATAACTCATTGGTCCGGAACCGGCTCGAGTGTGGTTCGGTGATATGGAGTCCCCACGAGGCAAGATACTCGCTCATGTTAGAGAGGGTTCACAAAAGATTTCTGAGATATCTCTACATGAGAGGAGTTTGGTAGCTATCGGTGGCTTTATCCCACTGCATTCCTTTCGGGCATGCTGGGGACCAATAGTTTGCAGATAAGAAGAGATGGGTGCACACTTACCCATTTCTTCAGATATATCAGGGGATTCTTTGAGAACTTCGTTATCTTGCCGGCTATCCATCTTTATGTTCCAGATGGTTATCTTCGATAGCGTCAGCACAGGCTGTTTTATCTCCCAGCATGCAGAACCAACTTGCCTCTGGTGATGCCGGTGTGGAGAGCAATCAAACTGCTGAATATGATCGCTTCGTGAAAGTACGTTCAGAAGACTTGACTTTGGAGAGTATTTTGTATTCCTAATGTCGAATCATCTCTCATGCGTTCCTGGAATTATATGTTTTTTATGTTTTACCCGTTCTCAATAGATGCCTTAAACTATATTTGTTGTTTGTAATATCTTTTGAGAAAATTAACTGATTTGAAGATTAAAAAGAAGTCGAAGAAGACCAAGAAAAACATGGCATGACCAAATTAATCAAATACTGAAAGGCGACAATGTTCGAAGCAGGAACAGACGCGAGAGTAATGTCAGAATAGAATAGTTTGGCAGTCCATCCTCTCAGCCTAACGGCGCGGCGTGATGGTTAGTCTAAATTAATTATTTCATATCGAGTTGAACGTACGTTTTTTTTTAGGGGGGCAATGTAACAATTTTCAATTTGAATTATGGATAGTTAGTAATAATATCAAAATCTCAACATTTAATTTAGATTCCAGAAATGTTTTTGTGATATTTATGAAATATGTCAAAATTAAGCTAAAAAAGAAGAAGAATATTTAAGATAATTTGAAATCTCATCCTCAAGAGCTTTTGATGCGCATTAAAAATACATTATTATAACATATAATGAGTTGGTTTCAGTTCATACTTACTGCTGGAATAAAGCGCCTTTTTAGGGCATTGTCGTATTTAAGGTGCCATTCAATCAACCTCTATGAATTTTAGTAAAAATAATAATTTATTCCACTACAAATGGCAAAGTTTTATGCAGGATCAAATAAAACAGACACCTGTCAAACACTTCCTTACAAAGGCTTGCAGAATGAATATAGCATTATACTGGGACATGGAAATATCTTGCACAATATACGAATGATTGAGGGATCAATTAGCCATTCGGAAGGTGTCTTCACCAAAAGTATCTGGAGCAAATATACCACGATATGGACTGTACCTCCTAATAAAGATCTGTAGATGATTGCTGAAAACCACGTGGAGTAGAAAAAGATATGCAGAGATTTGCTGCCACCAGAATTGAAACTGGAGGAGAAGATATTAGTAAAAAAAAAATTATATAGGTATATAATTCTTCTGTACGGGGATATGTAGTTAAACTCCTAAATGGCTGGACTTATTTTGATTAAATATTTTTTGTGTGTTTGAGTGGATCATGGATAGTTTAAATTCACAATTGGACCCAGTAGGTGACCGTTCAACCGTTCTGGGAAGTTTATGAATAATACTTCACAAACTTCCCAGAACGAACTTTTGAGAATAATTCATAGTTATGTTTGTTTATCATAGATTGAGCTGAAGTCGAATTCTACGTTAACGCATGCGCAAATCACCTGCGTTGTAGCGTGGCGTAGATTTAAAAATGTATTAGCTGAGTTTCGATATTTAATGTACCTATGGCATGTATCACAATTACGTGCGTATGGAGTGTCTGCACAGGACAACTTCGGATAGTAATAATATAGAAATTAACATAAATGTTTGGCTTTAGTGTACACTAATAAATATACTTACAAATATTTTTGTTTTTGGTAATTTATGTGGAAAATTAATCACCAGATACCGTCAAACATGCAATCTAGGTGATTCAGTATTCTATGTTACGCCCATAATTTCAAGAAAAGCAACATCAACAGATATTTCTGTGATATTTAAAAGATGTTTTCTTTCCAAATTGGCTTTAAATTTAATTTAAATGATTTTAGTGTTCCGGCTCGTTATAACGAACGCGCAATAAAACCGCCATTAGTTCTAATTAGAGGAAACTGCGCCATCTGCCAGCCTGTCAATACTCTCGCCTGACAGTGGCATTGATCTTAATCACTTCTTATTCCTGGACGGACTTACTTAGAACTTTCCCGAGAAAAAATAACTTCGTACACTCGCGACGTTTTGGTCAAAAGTCATAGATTTGAATGTGCGAGGGGGAGCGTTTATGTTGAAAATTGAATCTGAACGAATTGTTATAAAGGAATATGAAATCAATAATTATGGAATCAATAATTATGGTACACTAGCTTTATATGTTTTATAACAGGATATTCAAAATACTTTTTGTATATGTTTTTCAATAAGTGTGATATGAACATTTTCTTAATACTGTATTCCCGTTTTTTTTTTTTAATGTTTTTTCGAAACTTGAAAAATCTTTTAAAAAAATCGTCTTTATGGACCGATGTTTCGGAGATTGTTAGAAAACTCAATCTTTAGGGTGGTTATAATAATCACCCTGAAGATGAAGACTGCAACGATCTCCGAAACGCCGGTCCAGAAAGACGAAATACGCGGATTTTCCCAAGATCCTTAAATAACATAATTGTACCGACCGTAAAAATTTATGAAACTGAATTATTATTCGAATTTTTTTAACAATTGCTCGATCAATATAAATAAAATGGTATTTATAAAAAAAAATAAAAAAATGTTTACAATACAATTTCAATAATGATTTACTAAGCAGAAACACGTTTGTCACAATAACTAATTGTAAATTTCAAGAAAACGTGCGTTTCAATGATGTATTTTATTTTATACATCATACATATAATTCTTCAAGCAACCATTAAAAAAATGAAAGTTACTTTAGTTAAGCCATTTTAAGACTAAATCAATTAAGGATAACGCGAAAATTATGTATTTTATTATAAATAATTTCAAAACATTAAAAATTTCCAAACATATTAATATTATAATCGTTTTTATAGTGCAGTCAGTATTAATACAAATAAAAACATCTGTTTTCTGGAAGTTTTAATTAATGTTATGGGTATGACATAATCGCATTGCCTAGGCATTGTCAACTGTTAATTATATTTGATTATGTAATTGACATTTGACAATGCTTATTAACATTTAATTTCCATAAAATTAAATTAAACTACTTATTGAACGCTAAGGCAATAACACTGTGGAATTCCATAGTAATATATTATACTTTGGAAATTGAAAAACTTTATTTTATTCACTATTTAATAAAAAATATTATATTTTTTAATATTATCATCATGTATTATTATTATTTATTAGTTCTTACTGTTAAAAAATAATTGTTAGTACCTACTTATAACAAATAGCCCAGGTTAATTTTTAAATTTGAATTATTGTATCGTATTTTTAAAGCGTTTTTTATTAGTCTTTATTTTTTTTAGTTTTTATTATATTTTTACATCTTAAGATGGAGGTATCCTCCGAAACATGTCGTGTTTTTAAAAAAAAAATTAAATAATGGATCAAACAACAAAGTTTTTCAATTTTCAAAGTATAAATTAAACTAGTTCTAGAGAACAGGTGTATTTTTTCTAATTCATTAATTAATGTAGAGTTTTGCCTTATTTTTCCAGAAATAATCAAAGAAACAGTCAGTATTCCCTAAATATCTATTCAATTAATTTTAATTATCACTTCAAGTATTTCACAAGCAAACATCGTAACACTCTCTCCAGTAATAATTCCCCATCGGTGTTTGGTTCGGTCGTGCTCAGACGTCTCTCAGCCGCATTGCCTCGCATATGACTCAGAAACTGTCAACTCGGATAATATGTTTCTAGGAATTGAAACCATGTGGCTTTACTTGAATTGACAAACATCACAAACCATCAAAGAACCTTTGGATCAAGAGCTATGGGCATACCGCAAACTTTGAAACGACGGATCATGTCGATCAAGGAAATGTTTGATTATTTACGTACATAAATACATAGTAGTATGAAAGAATAAGATGGCATAGACGCTAGTGCGAAAATGAACGATATGTCCATTAGCTGTTTGATATAAGCAGACGACGCTGTTTTAATTGATGACAGCATGGACAATCTACAAGTCTTAGTGTCAAGAATGTACGAATTATGCAATAAGTGTGACCTCGTGATGAACGTGTCAAAGTCTAAAGTTATGGTATTTGAAAACGGAAGAATGTACTCGTATGACGGATTGTAACATAAGTGCAAACGGTGAGAAATTAGAGCAAGTTATCGAATTTGTTTATCTGGGAAGCATGTTTACAAGAGATGGAAGAATGGAGAAAGATATCAGAAGAAATGTTGAAGCTGGAACCAAAATAAATGGTGCACTCAAAGTCATTACCGCAAATAGGAATACGAGGTGTGGCAATTAAATTACGAGAATTCAGTTGTGGCATGCAAACCGGTAACACTGCATGACTGGCGCGCATGCGTCTGGTAAGATAGGTCCTTAGTCGCAGTGAAGATTTCATGGTAATCGGACATCTGGTTCGTTTTTTACAGGTGTTCTTCGGATACAAGTTTTTTAACTCGGTCGCAGAAATGACTGACTCAGTTTTTAAGCAACTGTAAATGTGTGGAAAAACAATGTATGAAAAAATATCTAATGATGAAGTAAGATATGAATGTAAGGTGGATGAATGCGTGTTAAATAAAATTAAGAAAGGGTCACTAAGATGGTTTGGACATATGGAACGAATGGATGAAGGAAGAATGGTTAAAAAGATATATACAAGTAGTTTGAATGGAAAAAGAAGAAGAGGAAGGCCGAGAAAGGCTTGGCATGACCAAATTAATCAATTACTGAAAAGCGGCCATGTTCGAAATAGGAACAAAAGACGAGCGTGCATACAAGATGTGTGAATGTAGAAGAGGCACGAGAGTTATGTCAGGATTGAACCATGTGGATTGAACCATGTGGCGATCCATCCTCTCTAGCTACCCCTACGGGGGAAAAGGGTGATAGTTAGTTATTTAGATAAATACTAATTAACTAACTAACAAACTAATATTTTCTGATATCAAAATTTCTATAAAATAAACCTAATATGTAATACATATTATTGCTTGAACAATCATTGAAAACAATAGGAGATGCAATACAGGTTGTAAAGGAGATACAATACAATCTGCTTATATCAAACAGCTAAAGAAATATTCCCGTTGACAGTTTTAAAACGCTGATCAACTCCTTCGTCGTGTCACGACTAGATTACTGCAATGGAATCTACGCCAACATTCCAAAACAGCAAATCAATAAACTCCAGTCTGCATTTAACGCGGCAGCTAGACTGATTAAGGGTGTTCCGAAGTATTGTCACATAACGCAACACCTTAAGGAGCTCCATTGGCTGAAATGTCCGGAAAGAATACAATATAAGCTCTGCTGGACTGTATTTAAGGCGCTGCATGGAATGGCACCCGCCTACATATCTGAACTCTGCATCACCGAGAAACCGAATGCGAGGCAGTCTACATTGCGATCAGCAAGGTCTTCTGCGATGGGTAAATTGTACGTACCGAAGCGTTATCCTCGCACAAATTTCGGCGACCGGGCCTTTGCTGTAGCTGGCCCCTCGGCCTGGAACGCTCTCCCTGCAGACTTAAAGTGCATTGATAACCCGTCAGAGTTTAGATCGAGGCTCAAAACGCACCTGTTCAAACTATCCTATCCTGATGCAAATGGTGATCGACTGCGTCAGGTGCATCCTCCATACTAAAATGTTTTATTTTTCACAAAAATGTTTATCTTTAACAAAATGTTTGTTTTTAACAAAATGTTTATTATAACTAAATGTTTATTTTGACAAAATGTTTATTTTTAGCAAAAATGTTTATTTTCAACTGTATGTTTATTTTTTACAAAAATGTTTATTCTTAACCAAACGTTCATTTAAATTTTTTTTAAATATTTTTAACAAAATGTTTATTTTTAACAACATGTCTATTTTTAAGAAAATCTTTATTTTTAACAAAATGTTTATTTTTTAACAAAATCTGTATTCTGAACCAAAATTTTTCACATTAACTAAAATATGTATCTTCAACTAGTTCACAAAATGGAGCTACAGCGCCCTTGAGATGATTAATTCATAAAAATGGCGCTTTATAAATCATCCAATTTATTATTATTATTATTATAATACAGAGCTCTACGATCTATACCAGGACAATCAGCGTAGTCAAGTTTATAAAGATTAACAGACCGCGCTGGCTAGGGCACTTGCACCGCATGGGGGATCTGGAGCTCCCCAAAAGAGTGTTGTATGACAATCCAGTAGGACGAAGAAGCGACGGCTGGCCGACACTGCGATGGTTGGATGGTACCGTGACAGACTATCGGGTCCTGGAGCAGCAAGCCTAAGAGGTGGCGGCTAGAGACAAGACGGGATAGAGACGTTTCTTGGATGAAGCTAAAACACACCAAGGGTTGTAACGCCGGAGAAGAAGAAGAATGATTGAAACCATTTTTGATAATGGCCTAACAAGGGATGCCCAGTTTCATATAACATATTCTTATAGTGCCATATCAGACCCTCCTACGTTGACAGTCACTGTGGCAAAAGCTTTCACGCCACATTGATTAATGGAGTGGTCTCCGGTTGCCTTCTCCAGGTAATTTTCTATAGAGGCTACCTTCCCTTAGATGGGAGTCTCGGTTTTGTGGTGCCGAAGATACGCCATACGCCCTCACCCTGTCTTCTATGACCCTGATGGTAAGGTCAGTGATTACATTGCCCGGGACTCGCAAGGACCACTCTAGGACTCCAGAGAGTAGGACTTACTAGAAGTCTTGCAGTTATCATGCGAGGTGGTTTTTCACAAAATTTCATGAGTAGGTATATATCGACAAGCAGCATAGGTTTCACAGTAGCACTTCCAGCCATTATACACGTATAACATAATAAAATCTTTCAGAATACAAAAGTTTTTCTCAATATTATACAGACAACTATTACTCCACTAGAGAGACGATGAAAACCTAAAATCCTCTACCATCCTTCCATCCATTATTTCCGTCCAGACGTAGTGCTTTCATATTAAGCCACGTCGGATTAAAATATTAAAGGTGTAAATTTTCCATTGAGTAAAATAATAATAAAATTAAAAAAATAAGATGGGTTTGATGTGGCAAATCTGTATATGATAGAGTGACAAATGCAAGTATAAGAATGAATGTGGTGCGAATGAAAGTGTTATGAACAAAATAAGGAAAGGGTCATTAAGATGGTTTGGACACATGGAAAGAATGAGTGAAGACAGAATGATAAAGAAGGTATATGTAAACGGCGTGAACGGAGCTAGAAATAGAGGAAGGCCGAAGGAAACGTGGCACGATTAAATCAATCAAATATTGAATGTCGGTCACGTGAGGAGTCGGAAAAATCGACGTACGTGCATGACAAGATGTATGAACGTAGAGGAAGAGAGAGAAGTATGTCAGGACAGAACAGTGTGGCGTTCCATCCTTTCTGCCTACCCTTCCGGGGAGACGCCGTGATGGTAAGTTAGTTAGTTTGTTTCTTCATTTAGAAATCAAGAGTGAATTTGAGTTTTTGAGAAACTGCCTATGTTTGTACTTGGGTTAAGAAAAATACGAGAACTTAGCAGAAGAAATATGCAAGTTTTCTACATAATTTGTTAGGTAGAGAATGTTGAAATTGCGTTTTATCATCATTTAGACCATTTGGCTATTTTCTTTCGTCGGATTTTAAGCGAGTAACATTTCCATATTGTGCATACGGAATCCACGGAGCGGCAGTAATTTCCCCGCAGCTGGCGGCTCCAGGAACAAGCATGTACCGTCTAACGACTGCCAACGAGATTTCAGCGGAATTTTTCCACACTAACTTGTAAGTATTATTGCCTTGTTCATAAATTGCAAAGAATCTGGGCGGAATTACAAAGAAAAGATATTTTAACGCTAAGCTGCCGACGCAGGGCGAAAATCATCCACACGATATATTTCTGACGTACAAAGATTGATTAATTATTTAATTTTTTTACCAAAATACAAACTTGCTTAATTTATTTTTCTTTTTCTTTTTTATGCACTTCGTATATACAACACTTATATTAAAAAAATAAAACTATGTAGACATGTTTCGGACAAACAGTCCTTCTTCAGTAAAGATACATTTTAAAGATATAACATCTCTCAAATCAAGTAAACAACAACAATTTTATAATATTTTTTAAAATGTATCTCTATTGGATTGTTTGTCCGAAACATGTCTATAAAGTTTTATTTTTTTAATATAAGTGTTGTATATATACAAATATATGTATACAAAGTGTATAAAAAAACTAACTAACTAACTAACTAACCATCACGCCGTCTCCCCGAAGGGGTAGGCAGAAAGAATGGAATGCCACACCTTTCTTTCCTGGCATATTTATCTCGATTCCTCAACATTCATACATCGTGTCATGCACGCGCGTCGATTTCTCTGACTCCTCACATGGCCGACATTCAATATTTGATTTATTTGATCGTGCCACGTTTTCCTCGGTCTTCCTAAGAAAGTTTAATTTACTTTGGAAATTAAAGAACTTTGATTAATCCACTTTTTTTAATAAAAAAAATATTAAATATGTTTCGGAGAATATCTCCATCTTCAGGTGTGAAAATATAACAAAAACTAAACAGAGAAAGACTAATAAAAAAGTTTAATTTAATTAATACGAATGAAAACGTCAGTTTTCTAGAAGTTTTATTATATTTTATGGAAATGACATTTGATAATGCTTTAGAAGGGCAAAACATATCATTCCCATAAAATATAATAAAACTTCTAGAAAACTGACGTTTTCATTCGTATATATATTTAATATGGAGTTTTACATCATTGTTCAAGAAAAAATAAATAAGTATTATTATAATATATTTTATGGGAATGACATATTTTGCCTTTCTAAATCATTATTCATGCCTTAGATACATTTGATAATGCCATAGAAATGAGAAACATGTCATTCAAATAAATTATAATAATACTTCTAAAAAACAAACGTTTTCATCCGTATCTATAATTATAATTGATTTTTATGTTAAATATTAAATTCTGAAGTAAAGATTACTATTTAGTAAGTAAAGGTTAGTAAAGAAAGTTCCTAGAAGGATTCTAAATTTATCACCAGCCCACGAGCAGTGCTTGACATCCTAGCCTACAATTGACTTTACGAGTCGGGCAGGTTTGACCCAGACGAATAACAGAGCAGTCCGAGAATACGCCCGTCACCACGGGTCACCCAATTAGCCGCAGTCAGAGCTGTTGGCGCAGAAACGGCTATACTCTAAATGGAAAGAATTTCATACCCGCTGGAGGAGGGTAGAATGACTGCACGCTCATTGGGAGCATAGTGCCGACGTTTTACTTTGAATTATTCATCTCGCCTTGGATTCCTTCACGCGATGTATTGTAAGCAATTTCTAAACTAACTCTCATATTTAAAAACCGAAATCAATTTAACAGACATAACACCAATAATTAAAGTGCCTTCAGCGAACAATGGAAGGGCAAATTTTGAAAGTGATAGAATTAGAAATGAGGAGATAACACGTCGAACCAACATCGCAGTAAGACGAGAGACAAGTATGGCGAGACAAGGTGAGCTCAGATGGTCATCTAGAATCCTGAAGTGGGGGCCTTGAAACAACAGAAGATGAATAGGAAGACCATAAAAAATGTGGACGGATGATGTGATTCAACTTGCAGGTCGTAGGGGGCAACGGATATAACAAGATAGAAAATGTTGGAAGAGTCTGTTTTCTTAGAAAATAATATTTTTACGGGAATGACACGGTTTGCCTTGCTAAGGCATTATCAAATCTTTGAAATAAAATATCATTCGAAAATGCTTTAGCAAAGCAAAACATGTTTTTCCCATAAAATATAATAAAACTTCTAGAATAAGACGTTTTCATTCGAGTACACAACACATTAAATAACAAAGGAAGTATCAGAGATCATTTCTCTCATGTAAAAAATTTCTTTAGTACATAGGCGATAATTATAAAAAGGTTCATGTGTAATCCCGCTGCATGTTACAGAATACTTACCTCTGTTTGTAGGCAGAGTTAGGAGTATTAAGGTTGGAGTAGTTACACCCCTAAAGTAAGGATTAGCCATCAGAAAGCAACCCTAATTTACATAATTTGATCAGTCGACAGGCTCCAGAGATTTCGGACAACCCTCTTGCCCATTCATTAAAAGAAACCTAAATGGTACGTGCCTACACAGATATTATATGTCTCCGGTACCAACTTGGCTGCCCGCAACATAAAGGTGGATAATCAGAATAACGAGGAAGATATCATGTAGATTCTAACCATAGTAATTTATGGTCCTACTTATATTATTATAAGTCTGCGTAGGTGTCTACCTATGCCTTGGGTTTTTTCCTGTGATATTTAAATGCCTTAGGGTTTTCCTCTGACATTTTTGTTGAAATAATTAACTATGTCTTTTTAGCATGCGGTAAATACAGTTTTTTTTACTGAAGTAATCCCTTTTTGGTATAATAATATAATTAAAGTTTAACTTAAATATCCGTCACGGGAACAGTTGGAGAAATCGACGGGCGTGCATGACACAACAAGTATGTCAGGAAAGGACTATATGTTCATCCATTATTTCTGTCTATCTCTGCGGTAAGACGGCGTGATAGTTGGATAGTTAATTGTTCAACATATTTTTATGACAACAAATTAAAATTAAGAAATTTGAAAAAAAAATGGTTTCAATCATTTCTTATATGGTATGTTAGTTTTGGAAAAAGCGTGTAATTTTGTTTTTTGTAAGAGATTTTAACATCAATTTCTTCCATAAACATACATTCATTCATTTCTTGGCGCTACATCCCTGTGTGTGACTTGGCCTCCTCCACAACTGTCCTCCACTGACTTCTGTCTCTGGCCATCTCTCTCCATTCCCCAGCTCCTTCCATTTTCTCCCAATCTTCTTCCACGCAGTTCGCCCATCTTTTCCTCGGTTTGCCTCTTGCTGTTTTTTCGCGGGGTACCCATCTGGATATAATTTGTGTGGTGTTCTACTCTCTGGCATTCTCTCCACATGGCCAGCCCACCGTAGGCGTTGAGACTTGCATAATCTCATTACTGTTTCCTGGTTAATCAGTACTTCAAGTTCAAGGTTTCTTTTAATTCTGTAAGTCCCATCCTCCAGCATGGGTCCATGAATCTTTCTCAGTAAACTTAATCTTCCATAAACATATTCAAATTTATTTTATTATAATATTGTATGAATCAAAAGGTTTTGTACTATCATTTTATTATTATACGGGTATATTTTAAGGATATTACAATTCACCCTCGAAAAATTTAGGAGTACGATCCAAACTCTGTACATATCATTTTCTCTATGATGAGGTGCAACAATGTGTTTTCATTGAAAATAAAAATAAATAGTTCAAATTGTAGTGTAAATTACAACTAGATCAATAAATGGTTAAAAAATATTCTGAGCCGTTTGATAAATTTCGTTTGTTTTATTATACAACTGCGTCATCTGACTTGACTTGCGAAGAAAATGGTTTTTAATAAATGGAACTTCGTAATGTAGAGAAAATATGGTCTTGTGATCTTTATTTTAATGAGTTTTTGTTCTTTCCCTTACAGTTCGACTAACAGCGAACATAAATTGTGAAATCTTTAAAAGCTTTGGGACACGCGGGGTCAGGAAGATCGTCGATTAGCCTCGTATTTAGTTAGAAAACAATTAACGCGATAAGACCGGGGATGTTTGGTTCAACCGCAAAATATCATCCCTTCAACATCGGAGGCTGTTTGCTCAGCACCCCGTCACGTAAACTATTTACGCAGGAATTAAACTGCCCTGAAAATCTTTATGCAGCGCCAAATATTGCTTATGGTGTTTACCCTAACATGCCATTATCACTAACGCGCCGGATCGTCGGTCCTGGTAATCTGGTCGGCTTATCTGGAATGGGACTGTAATTTTCCTGGGGAAAATCGACATAAGGATATTTTTATTATGGAGGCAAAACATAATTCAATAAAAATATTTTAATATGGACCAATCTGAAATTCTTTAGCACACAAATTCATTTCTGAAATGTATTTACTATTAAAAATGCCGACACCGAATAAACTATTTATTTTGGATCTATTAAAAAATGGGGTATTGAGGCAGAAACATTTACCTACGTTCAGCATTTTTTTGATTGAAAAATTGTCTCAAACTAATTTTTCTTTCATTGAGTAAGAAATAATGAAACATATTTTAATGCTTCTTTTCTTTATACTCGTATATACTTTGTATACAACGCTCACATTTATAAATAATAAATAATAATAATCAAATATCAAACATGTTTCGGACTAACCAGCCCTTCATCAGTGAAACTATATAAATATAATATTTAAAATATTATAAAATTGATTACAAGTATTAACAGTTTTGACAGATGTTATAATGATATATTTTAAATATTTATATAATATCACTGATGAAGGGCTGGTTAGTTCGAAACAAGTTTGGTATTTAATTTTTTAAGTAAATGTGAGTGTTGTATACAAAGTAGATATATATACAAAAAAAAAATTAACATCTTGAACACAAAATTATGGCGAACATAGAAGAAACTTATTTTAAATTCATCAGTACACATGAAAAGCTCAGTTTTTTAGAAGTTTTATTATATTTTATGAGTAATTACATATTTCATCTTTCAAATGCATCATCAAAAACTATTCCCACAAAATATTTAAAAAAACTTCTAGAAAACAGACATTTTTAATTGTATTATTATATTTCATGACTCAATATTATTTTAATTTCTTACGGTTAGACATGTTTTGCTTTACTAGGACACTCTAAAAAAATCTCGCACATTAGAAACAGAATATTTTTTGTATCTTATTTATTGATAATTCTTCGCCCTGCCTGGCGTTCCAGTATCATTTCGAGAAAGCTCAAGCTCCAAATATTCACCAGTATCGTGAAAATCGTACTGCTGTATGGACGTGAGACTTGGAAATCTACCGCGGACGTTATTGGAAAACTCCAGGTATTTATAAATTGGTGCCTTCGCTCAATGTTTAAGATCTTTTGACCCCAAACAGTGTCAAATGCCGTTCTCTGGATCATGGAAGGCGAAAAGCTAATTAGAGAACAAGTCGCTAGACGCAAATGTCTGTGGATCGGCGACACTCTGAGATGGAACTCAGCCTGCATAGCTTAAGACGCACTAGACTGGTCCCCTATGGGGGGAAAGAGGAACCGATACAGACCTAGAGCCACCCGGAGAAGAGCCTTACAGGACGAGGTCGAAGCAGCAGGCCTCACTTGGGATGATGTTAGGCATCAGGCATGCGATAAAGTCGGGTGGAGAAGGCTCATTGAGGCCCTATGCACCACGAAGGTGTGACAGGACAAGAAGAAGAAGAAGATTTAATAATAATCTTATTAATTGAAAAGGTTCATTATTGATTAGAAACATTTGTAACATATATTAATAAGCTATAATGTATAATTAAGATACATGAGAAAGTTAGTTAGTCTTGTCTTAGTTAGTATGTAGTAGTTAAGTTTCTTTTTTCAGTTTGATGCTTCACTTTGATACACGAGAATCTATAGGTGTGGGCTCCCCTAGAAACAAAGGGCTAGTAGCACTTATTACTTCTGCTATACTTGTAAGACACTACTCGGATAGAAGTTACTCGGCAGATGTACCAAACTGCTAATATACAAAAACATTATAAGTCCGGAATTCACCAGCGGCTGTGGAGCATGGATCCTAACGCAGAGAATATAAAGCAAGCGGCAATATTTAAACAAAAAATTTTGAGAGTAGTCTGACCTGAATCAAAAAATAAATAATTAACTAATTGACTAAGAAATTTCGGATGACTGCTGTAGGCTGGCTATGTTGAAAGAATGCCAGATAACAGAACACCAAAGATTATTTATTGTTTCTTGAAAAATCATGTAAAACTCCATATTAAATAATTAGTACGAATGAAAACGTCTGTTTTCTAGAAGCTTAATTATATTTTATGTGTATGACATGTTTCGGCTGTCTAAGCCATTATCAAATGTAAAAATTAAAAAAATGTTTTATACATTGGCGATAAAATTAAAACATGTTTGATACACGGCTTAGAACGATGAAATATGTCATTCACATAAAATTTCTATAAAACGGACGTTTTCTTTCGTATTAATTATTAAGATTATGTCAAGAAACGTGCCGAAAAAAATAGAACAAGGAGCCATAAAACTTTAGAGTTTAGACTGGGAAGATCTAAAAGGGTGGAGAGGGTCCAGGGGTAGAAACTCGTGAAATATCATTGTAGAGGAGGCCAAATCCCACAACAAGATGTATCTCCGAAAAAAGATATTGTATACTCAATTAATTCATCTCAATATATGTAGCATACACGATCATTCTTTATTTTAGTGTAATCCACAATCCACTTTGCTCCACAATCAAATCAATCGATTATCTTGTTTTAACCAACAAATATCACTTTGTTATAAAATTGATATTGAGTGGAGGGTGGGTTGGAGGTAAAAGGGGCAATCACGAGCATAGTCCACCTTTCATATGAACCATTTTTAATTGATCGACTCAGCCATTCGTTACGATTTGGAATAATTATTAGACAGCGCGATTTAGTATGCTCGGCTTTTATCATAATTAGCAAACAACGAGAATGCAGTATTAGCAGTTTGAATTGGATATTTTTGTTTGCACGTAATCCGCAACAATAATCTAAACAAATTACTCGCGTATATCGTTATTCATATCACATATAATCTAAATTTGCTCCTCCAAATATCAGGTGTCCGGTGATAACTTAATACTAAAAAAAATCTAATTATGCCTTTATAAATTAAAGTGAAATAAAATAATGACTACCGTATTGCGCATGATGGATTTTTCTGGTTATAGAAAATGATTCTGAGCTAGGAATCCGAGTTTTCTGGATCATGAATCTTACGTTTTGATTCTTCTATATCATCTCGTATTACGTTTGAGATATTGTATATAAATTTTAAGATATTATGATAATACTCGTATTTATATCAAATCACTTCATTCATAGCTTTTTATATAATTAAAAAAATATATTTATTAGCTTGACATTTTATTTTATTTTCATGTTTAAAACAACGACAAAAAACATGTCTCTTTTGAAGTATTAAAGTATCATCAAAATTCAGGTCTTAATAAAAACGTATAGAATTCATGAAAACGTTAGTGGAATTGAAGTTCTAATATATTTTAAATAAGTGACATATTTTGCCTTGATAGCTTGCCTTGATGGATCTAATGCTATTTTATTTAGGAGTTTTATATCTTTGTTTAATAAACAACCAATAACTTAATATAAATATTTACCTTTAAATTTAAATTAATTAATAATTTCATTATAATTTTTAATTTCACTGGTATTTTTCACTAGACAAACAATTTTTTTTTATCGTTAATATAATGAAAGTTTTGATTACTTATATATTAATTAATATGCAGTTTACAAGGAGAGTAAGAGTACCTGGAGATCCAAAGCTTTTAAAGTATATTGAATGTTAGATGAATATTTCATTCAAGCTCTATTTCAAATGGCTAAAAATGCTATTCCCACCGATGTCAAAGTGTCATCATGCGCTCTATCCGCTGAAAGATCGGAGATTCAAGACAAATCGTAGTCTCACAAATGGAGTCCAAACTTCACCGACCCGCAGATCTCCACTGATCTGTATCCGGAAGCTGCGGTCAGACGTACCCAATTGGGTGGTCGGCAAATAATGCCCGGTTATCAAACAATGATTCCAAATTCTGTAAAATACATGTTTTATAGAATTAAATATTTATCAATACTAATAAATACATATTTAATTTTTCATATAAACCACTCACCTTGTGGTTAGACATTTTAAACTTATAGATATAAAATAATTAAACACTTAGTATTTAACCACGGTATTGTTATAATAATTATCATAGTTTCGCTTGGACACAAGCTTTATCACTTACTATACTGCCCTAATGAAGCTTAGGTCCTAGCAAAACTAGTTTACATGAATTGTAATACTAAAACAGTCGTTAAATACAGAGTGTTTTATTATTTTGTATCTATAAGTTTAAAATATATTTTGTATTACAAAATTTTATTAGGTTTACCTTGACCTATGTTATAGTTAAGACTATTGAGAGTTTTATTATACATTATTTTACGTAAATGACACATTTCGCTTGTCTTAGCATTATCGTGTGCCATTGATAATACTTAATTTATAGAAAATATCATTTGATTATGCCTTAGACAGGCGAAATATGTCATTCACATAAAATATAATAAAACTCCTAGAAAACACATTGTTATTTGTATTTATTATTAAAAATGGAGTTCACACATACATCATTGTTCAAGAAACAAAAAAACATGTTAATGTTGTTTATTGAAATTTCTTGAAAACTGTTTGAATAAAAATATTGTTATGATATATATTAAATACAATTGATTACATTTCTTTGAAAATTGTCGCGACAATTGTTTCGCTAACCGATGTTAGCATGACATTTCTTGCTAAAAGTTCGATGTTATTAATTAAAATATTTTTTACAAAAAATAATCCTTTAGTTTTATTCCACTCGATTTTTAGATGAACGTTTTAAGATCAAAAGATGGCAGCAAACTGCCGAAACTGGTCGAAGGTAAAAATCAAGTGGAATTTATTAAGAAACCAAAAAAAATATTATTTACAAATTCGACCGATTCGACAAAGGCGTTGAAAATGATTTATTGTGTTAGGCAAAATGTCTGTTCAGACAACCATAAGTGAACATTTAAAATTTGTAATTGAATATATGTTACAATAGTAAAACACCAGAGTTGGGTTTTCAGCATCTGGGTTCGAATTATTCAGCCGGAACCTTTCCAGAGAATTGGATGATCTAAGTCCCCACCCTTGCGGAGCAGAGTGACCTCTTTCCCTTTTATTTTATCTTCCCTATCCATCTCTTCCCTCTTTCCTGCCTCTCCCGGATACCCAGCTCATACATTCTCTTTGAAACGCTTAACTCCTTTTTACTATCAGCGCTGCCCGAGCAGGCCTCCAACTATCCCGAAGGATAGAAGTAAATAAAATCAACATTGGTTTGTAAGAAAGTAAATTGATATATGCCAAATTCTTTCATTTTCTTATTGTTTGCGTAACTATCAATTTCAGTCGATTATTCGGTGATGAAAATGGGAAAACCTCGTGGCTTTTACAAAATTTTCCATGCAAAATACATCTGATCTCTCTGACTAGTGACTTAAATCAACACACCTCTTTCATTGGATCTTCCTACGATCAAATATTACAGGTTATTTTGAAGGTCTTTATTATTTTAGGAACCTTTCGACTCTTTCAATATTCTTCGATCGAAGTTAACATCAGTTAATAATTACTAGTAGTCTTTCAATGTTTATTTTCTTGACATTCAATTAATTTATCTTGAGATGTTTGAAATAAATGTGTAACTTTACTTTTGCGAGAACAGTATTTAATTTTAAAATATTGTATTTTTTCTAGAAATAATAATTTACAGAAGTGTTTAAACAGCGTTTCATTATACGATATAGTTTTTTTCAGGTATTAAGTTTTGGTAGTCGTGGCTAAACGTGGCATTGAAACACTTGAACTAACCTAATTAGGATTAGAATAATGCAAAGTAAAATAAGTTACGACAGAAGGCAAATTTGTAAGTACTAACCGCTTGTAAATTAGTCAAACGTTGGCAGGCCTTCAAATGATTGTTTATGCTCCTGTCTGGAGTAAATAATTAATAATCCGAGGAACAATGTTATGTGTAGATACGATGTCATGACAAAACTGAGATACGAAGTAACTCACCCCTCCTCCCCTCGAACATTGAGTTATGCCATACTTCAGACTTGTTATTATTATTCAAATTACCAATAAATTATTCCGACTTGCGCGATCATTTTCCACAAATTTAGGCAAATTGAATTCTACTTTGTTTGCTGCTTGAGCGCGAATATTTACTTTCCTTTAATAGGAAACTCCGCGCAGGTAACTAACTAACAATAATTTGATATTTGCGTAACATTTATTCGAATGTATGTTTACCCATAAAATAATTTGAGGCAACTCAATCCAAATATACGTACATATGTATGTGTTTATTCAAAAAAACATCTCAAGTAATGATTATAATTTTTTAACCAAATTTAGATAAAATATAATATACAGCCAGTAATGAGGTTAAACATTAAAATTCACCGCTGCCTGAGTAATAATAAATTCCATATCTCATCAGATATACTGAATTTGTAATTTGTGATAATTATTTGAGATGTTATACATTACTCTTTATGCAAATTTATATAACAATCAGTAAAACTATCACGAATTATACATCATTACATCAATTAAATATGACTGGGCTTAATCATTGAGGGAAAAAGTAGATAGTCAACGAGGTGTTGGCAGGAGACGAATCTTCTGGTTCAACAACAAAAAATACTGGACTCGGTTGAAAGGCGTTGAAAGGCTATTTCAAACTACCAATAACAGAGACGCCTTATCTCTGTGAGGAATGTGACATAACACCGAAAGAAAAGTATCATTATGAAGAAGGCGCTCCTTCGTGTCCAGGATTGAATCCAATAGGTGAGAAGTCGAAAATTCCATTTGATTTGTTTGACTACAATATTAATTTAAACGAATAATGACATACGGAATCGAAGCAAAAGCAGACACTGTCAGAACCAAACATCTCTTAAGAGTAGCAGAAATGAGAACATTGCGCCTTTTTGTAGGGAGAACCCTTAGAGATAGGATACCCAATGAAGAAATTCGCAAATCCTGCAAAATTGATGACATAGTGGGAGTAGGCAAAGACGATTCTGGAGGGACCACATCGAGAGAATGGATCTAGCAAGAATTCTTAATATCGCGATGCACGAGACTCCAGAGGGGCGTCGACCACAAGGACGACCACCAAAGAGATGGAGAAAAGGCTGGTTGTCTTGATCACAGGAAGAATGTTGATATCCTACATAAACAGATCGCAAAATCTACAATCAGAAGAAGGAGAAGAAGAAGAATTATTCTTATTATTTTTGTCCAGTCACACCTCCGTGGTGCATAGGTCCTCAAGGAACCTTCTCCACCCGACTCTATCGCATATTATTATATTATTACTGGTAAGAACACGTGGTACCTACTAGAATGCACACATGAGGAGAATGGATCCATCCAGATTCCCTCTGATTGTGTTACATGGCTAACCCCAAGGCAAACGACCCCGGGCCAGACCACCAAAGAAGTGGATCAACAGCTGGGAGTCGACCTCTTAGGTGGCCAATTCTTCTTAAGAAATGGGCCACAGCTCTACTAAAGAGAAGAAGAAGAAAACAAATTAGTAGCTGCCAAAAAGAAAAATAAACAATTTTAAAATGAGGTGTCTTACATGTGACTCGATAAAATGAACTTTTATCAAACCTTTAAAAACTTACTTCTTTAAAATTGTATGAAAATAATACAGATATGCGAAGCCCTATTACAGCGTTTATTTAATTACAGCAAACAAGTTTTATTCCTCTACACAAACAGAAAATCTAAAACAAATGTAACATAATGGATATAAAAAAAGTTGAAACTGTATTCCTTGTTTTCACAACCTGTAGTTGTTTGCCTAACAGCCAGGTAAATTAATCAATTAGGTGTTGCCGTCGGGAAGGCGGTTGTAATAAATATGAACAAAAGTAATCCGAATAAGCCGGGACTAAATTAATAAATTCAACTCTTTTGTGTCCTTATCTTATCAGCTTCATTTACCCCGTTTCCCTACTGAGTGCTAAATTATTTATGACCTTCATTGCTTAAAGGATTAACCATAAACATAAACAAAACCATAGCTTATTTAAGGTGTTTGGGGAAAAGGATCTACGCTGGAATTATGCAAGAAATTAGCATTATAAGGCTATTAAAGTGTGCAAAGAAACCGTGGTTTACTTTATTTTTACGATGAATGATGACATAATAACGCAATATTTATCTACAATGCTATATGCTTTAATTAATAGCCCATAACAGCATGGTAAGTGAATATATAAAGAGTCACATTTCTTTAAAATTCTTTAGCTTTTATATTTATACGCTTTATACTCGTAAAAAATTAAGGCAGCAGGCCTCACTTGGGATGATGTAAGGCATCAGGCATGCGATAGAGTCGGGTGGAGAAGGTTCCTTGAAGCCCTATGCACCACGGAGGTGTGACAGGACAAAAAGAAGAAGAAGAAGATACTCGTAAATATAAAAGCTTTATGTTCCTGTGGTTGTTTAATCCATACATGGACAATTGTATGAATGAACTAGATGGCTTATGCCATCTATGTAGTGTATTCACGCTACTGCGAAAATGAACGATATGTCCATCAGATGTTTGCTATATGCAGACGACGCTGTTTTAATCGATGATAGCATGGATGACCTACAAGTCCTAGTATCAATAATATACGAAGTATGCAATAAGTGTGACCTTGTGATGAACGTATCAAAGTCTAAAGTTATGGTATTTAAAAAGGAAGAATGTATGACGGATGTGGTATAATTTCGAACGGGGAGAAATTAGAGCAAGCGGCCTAATTTATTTATGTAGGAAGCATGTTTAAAGGAGATGGAAAAATGAAACAAGATATCGAAATAAAGTTTAGAGCTGGAAACATAATAAATGGTGCACTCAAAGTCATTACGGCAAATAGAAATATTATATATCGACTGAAGCAAAGATGGCAGTGCACAATGGAGTTCTAGTGCCAACCCTTATTGGCAGAAGAAGGATGAAAGTAGGATAAATGCCGTAGAAATTAGGTGACTAAGAAGAATATGCGATAAAACAATGTATGATAGAATATCAAATGATAAAGTAAAAAAGAACTCTAAGGTGGATGAATGCGTAATAAATAAAATTGAAAAAGGGTCACTAACACATATGGAACGAATGGATGAGGGAATAATGGTTAAAAAGATTAATGCAATTAGTGTGAATGGAAAAAGAGGAAAAAGGAGGTCAAGAAAGACATGGCATGACCAAATGAATCAATTACTGAAAGGCGGCCAAGTTTAAAGTAGGAAAAATCGACGAGCGTGCATATCACGATGTGGGAATGTAAAAGAGGGTCGAGATTTATATCAGAATTAAACAATGCGGCGATCCATCCTCTCTGTCTACTCCTCCGGAGAAACGGCGTGATGGTTAGCTACTAAGTTAATTAGTTAGAAAATACAGTTGGCTAGTTGGCATTAACTTTGGAATTCCAAAATGATGATTAAAAAAATTTAAAACACTACTTTTCCCACTGTTGTATTTTTTTAGTTGACATTAAACATATGAAAATTACATTACGATTCTTTATATATGTATCCACGATATTACTGATATATAATATTAAAAATAATTTAAAAATTTGTGTCCTTTATTTTTACATAAATTTATCTTGTTTTATCGAACCGACCGGTTTCGCTCCCGCCGGAGCTTTTTGGTAAGAACATACAGTTTCAATTGGTTTGTTTTTATAAACATGAAGAAGCTCCAAAGGGAGTTAAAATGGTTTGTTCTCTAAAATGAAATGCAGTGGTGTCAAAATAAAGTTCACAAGTGTTTTAAACTATTTTTAATAATAAATACCACATTACACATTAAGTGCTTCATACTAAAGGAATATGTTGTTTCTTCCATTAAAAACAAGCTGGTTATCTAATTTTCATGGAAAAAATAAATAATAATAATACAAATTTAATATTGATGAATATGTCGGCTTCATAGAAGTTTTCTAATATTATATGAATCGGCTAGAGGCATTTGAAATGTGACTTCACCGAAGAATGTTCAGGATCCCATGGACAGAGTGACGAACACAGAAGTCCTGAATCGTGCAGGAGTAAATAGAGAGCTGCTGACATTGATCAAAGTCGGCAAGATTTCTTATTTCTGGGTCACGTTCTACAAGGATAAAAATATCGCCTGCAGCATCTAATTTTGAAGGGAAAAATAGAGGGCCGCAGGGAGGCAGGGAGAAGGCAGATCTCTTGGCTGCGCAATGTGAGGGAATGGACGGGAATCGGAACTGTGGAGGAGCTATTTCCGACAGCGCAGGATAGCGAAGAGTTTACCAGAGTGATCGCCAACGTCGAGGAGACCTGACAGGGTACTTTAAGAAGAAGAAGATATGGCAGTAACATGTTTCGCTTTGCAAGAGCATAATAAAATAAAAATATATGTAATAAAATATGTATTGATATACCTATGTATTTATGATAGTTTTTCTGGTTTTTTAGTTTCGTCTGGTTTCGCGTGCGCTGCCATCTTCTGTTTTATAACCCAGTGTATTTCGAATGTGATATAAAATATAACATTGTAATGAATGAAAGAATGGAAATCTCGAATCGGTTTTGAATCCAGTACCGTGAAAAATATCGGAAACTACTTATCCTCAATAATAAATAACAATTCAAAAAAGTTCCTTCTGTTTACCTCTTCCATTAGATCAATTGTAACTAAATTCCAGCCTGTAGGGTATTCAATTTACTGAAATATTATACGAAACAATATTCTGTACTGAAATTAATGTTAACCCTTGCGAAATACAAATTCAAATTGAACAGTTAAATCACGAACCAGTGATGAAAGGGCTTTTTGATTCCAAAGCATACATACTGAATTAAGTACTCACAAGGGAATTTTTTACTCTAGCGACGTGCTGTCCAATACAGTTGATCGTGGGGGAACTTCCCAGGGTGAAATATGAAATAAACCTTCAACCGTATAACACAGCGTGGTAGAAAATTGTGTTTCAATAATTCACTATTTTTGTATTCTTCGCATAAATTTAAATAACTTTGTTGTTTTAAATATAAAACTTCCCCAAGATGACAGAAAACTTTTATTAAAATAAACATTTCGTTGAGAACTTTCGCTCACCATATTTCAAGAGCAAATTGTTTGCACGAAACAAAAATACGTCAATCGTATTTTAAACACAAAAAAAGAATATTTTCATTATGTTTATAATAAAACTAGACTATAAATACAAGGTAAACATAATCAAATGAGCAAGATTTGTTTACTGTTCGCTAACTGATTCTGATATTTTTAAGTTTCCATCAGATTGCTAAAGTAATAAGTAAAATGCAAAATTGTTCATTTTTGGCACCAATGTAATAATTTTTTCTATATTCGCCTTCACTTTTTGTTGTGGATTCATATTTGAATAAATATAGTTACACTTTGTATTACAATACTTTTTGTTTTTTCTGAACTCAGACATATTTCGTATTCATTGAAAAAGGTTACTTGTAACCGAAACATGTCAGAGTTCAGTAAAAATAAAAATCGTTGTAATACGAAGTTTAATTATATTTATCAAATGTAATAAGCTAAATTTTGTGAAGAGAATCGTTTCTTTGGATATTAGTAATGACGTGGTTATTGCGTAATTAAAAAAAAACATAATTTACCAGATTAAGATAAGCATAAATTATTATATCTATATGTTTTTTCCGGTCATCTGCAAGTATAATTGAAATTTACAATTTTTTGAGAAGATAAAATTCGACAGAATTTCCAGATTACCCTGTGGAAATCACAATCATATTGGATTCGCATGGGACACAGAACGCTAATTGGAAACATGTCCCATAAGCCATGTTGTCCCACTCTGCACATAAGGCTGCATCCACACTCCACCATTAGTCAGTTAACTGCTGGCCGCTGTCATAGCTTTAGCACGGCCCGCGCTAAACAAATAAAGGCTCGGACCCCGGACGCGGACGCCGCGGCGTCAGCGCCGGACGGGATCCCTCTAAATCAGACTAATTTACATTGGGATTTTCATTCAACATGTTCAAATAGCAATTAATAAACTTCAATATAATAGCATGAGCAATTACATTCCGAATATTCAAACAATTTAACAAACATACAATATATTATAAGGAAAATGTACTGCTTCAATGATATTTGGTTTAACATTGAAGAAAACTTCAATAAATAATTTTCAGAATCGTATAAGCTTTCTTATTTCTTCTATGATATTTGGAGAGAGAGACGTTGCTTGAATAGCTAAATATTTCATTGACTTATAATATAATTAACTAACTAACTAACTAACCATCAAGCCGTCTCCCCGAAGGAGTAGGCAGAATGAATGGACTGCCACACTTTTCTTTCCAGACATATTTTTCTCGCTTCCTCAACATTCATACATCGTGTCATGCACGCACGTCGATTTCTCTGACTCCTCACATGGCCGACATTCAATATTTAATTTATTTGATCGTACCACGTTTGCCTCGGTCTTCCTCTATTTCTGGTTCCATTTACATCGTTAACATATATTTTTTTTAGCATTCCTTCTTCATTTATTCTTTCCATATGTTCAAACTATCTTAATGATCCTTTCATTATTTTGTTCATGACACCATCATTCGCACCGCATTCACTTTTTCATATTTTCATTCATATTTACCATTCATATTTTCATTCGACACTCTATCATACACAGAGTATGCACACACTCGTCTAAGAGATCTCATTTATTCTACATTCATCTTTCTTTTGCCAGTTCCATTCTTCACTTCCATACATAATGGTCGGTAGAAGAACACCACTGTGCAATAAAACTTCCAGAAAAGGTACGTTTTGTTCTTAATGTTCTATTCTTCATCTTCACGTGTCCTGCCAGGGGGCGGCTATTTGGGAGAAAGCTTCCCTGTCCCGGGCGGCGGGAAACAGTTCCTCCACAGTTCTAACGTCAGTCTATTCTCGGATGTTTCAAAGCCACGAGACCTGTCTTCTGTCGAACCATCTGCGGCCCTCGTTCTCCCTCTTCATGACGAGCTGAAGTACGGTGTATTTAATGTTAAAGACGTAAAATTTCACATCACAAACAGATGTTCGTATTGTATTTAAAATATATAAACCATGTGTTTTAATATAGTTGAAGATTGTGAGCGTTACTGATTAAATTATTAAATTAAAAATTATGGGGTGCTTTTTTCCTCATTGTATTGAATACGATTAGTTCACTAGTTATAAGTGTTATATTAAATGGGCGTATGTAATAACAATTTTCTTCATAACTTCAAATATAACCAGTTCATTTAGTAAAACAAAATTTTTAGCGTAATGAATTAGTGTGATTTTTCGAACCTTTATAAAATAAAATACAATTGTGATACAAAAAACAAAGTTATTTAATTTAACAGTTTAAAATGTTAAGGTATCACAGCATTTCGGCCAAAACAATGGACTATTTAATAATACTTTCGTATAATTCACTTCATTTGTGGTGAGACATTATTAAAAATGATTTATAACACTTTTATTTTAAATAAAATAATAATACACTTTAACTATTTGTATCTAAACCACTCTATTTGATAACACTAACTGGTTTCGCTCCCGCCGAAGCTTCGTCAGGGTGAAAGAGTAAACTGAACATAAAATCATGTGTTACCAAATAAAGTGATTTAGATACAAATGCTTAAAGTATATCATTATTTTATTTAAAATAAAAGTGTTTTAAATTATTTTTAATAATGCCTCACCACAAATGAAGGGAATCATATGAAAGTATTATTAAAAAGTCCATTGTTTTAGCCGAAACACTATGATACCTTAACATTTTAAACTGTTAAATTAAATACCCTTGTTTTTTGTATAACAATTGTATTTTATTTTATAAAGATTCGAAAAATCACGAATATTTGACATTTGATATATTATTGTAACACCTGACGACGTCAACATATGTTGATGAAACAGCTGTCGCGTAAAATTAAATATAATTGTGATACATAAAACAAAGTTATTTAATTTAGTAGTTTACAAATTAAAATTGATTAATTTTTATCATTCTCCTATCAATGAAGGTGTTAAACCTTTATAACACGTTTAGAAAATAACGTCTTAACTGGTAAAGCACTGTTCAGTAAAAAAAATATTTAAGTGTTTGCGAAGACGCTGATCGTGTCGATATCGTTCGACTGTGATGAAAAGAGGTAGAAACTAACAGAGTTACGAAAGATATTATTCAATATTCCAAATGCATGTATTACATACATCAGAAAAGACTACCACATTTATGCGTGTTACTTATCGGAATGCTCCCAAAAGTGTAAACAAATAATTCATTAAAAGCAAATTTCGATCGTTATACGATAACGCTTTTCGTTAAAACATATATCAAGATGTTTTCCGAACCGTTTGTATCTTCAGAAAATTATTAGATTTATTATTGTCAAAGTGAATTCTCCGGCTATATGTTTGTAGTAGAAAGTTTGGTTATCGCCCGGGGGTGACCAGATGATATTTGAGCTGAGGGATGTTTGATTGATTGAATAAAAAGCCCGAAAAAAGGGGTGGAGCGATCTCGGAATACAAACCGCGATTTTTTATTGTCGCTCGCAGCGACGGACTTACATCAGGGGGAAGAGAGAATTTGTTATGTTTTGGTTGGGATCTCTGGAGCAATTTTAATTTCCGTATTACAATTGATAGTAAAAAAACATTTAATGTTTATAATTCCACAGTAATATTGCTTACAAAAGACGATTTTATAATCGTTGTTTCTTGAATTATACAATTATGTAAAACTGATCTAGTATTTAATATGACTGCACACGTATGTTATATTTCATGATCGCATCATGCTAATTTCAATCGTATCATCCAAATAATCGTTCATTATCAATTTTTTTTATTGTTTTACAATAAGATTTAATTTCTATTGTTTTACAATAAGATTAAATTTCTATTGTTTTACAATAAGTTTAAATTTCTATTGTTTTACAATAAGATTAAATTTTTAAATCAGGAAGGGCTTCTGTGTCCCGAAACATGTTTGTGAAATGTGCAAAAAAGTTATGTGAAAATACAATGCTTTCAAAAAGCTGGTCAAAAAGACCTATACAACCCATTGATTCAGAGCAGACTCGAAAGTGGTTCTGTGATATGGAGTCCTCACTAGGCGAGATATTCCGTTATGCTGGAGAGGGTTCATAAAAAAATTCTGAGGTATCTCTACATGAGAGAGTATGGTAGCTATCCGTGGCTCTATCCCACGGCATTTCTTTTGGGAATGCTTGGGGCCAACTCTCTGCAGCTTCGAAGAGACGCATCTCATAACCTATTTTTTTAGATTACTCGGGGGATATTTCGAGAACTCGGCCATGCTGGTGGATGTAAGGCTTTTTGTCCATGATAGGTATCTCCTACAGCGACCGGCCGCCAGAACCAACCTGCCTCTGGTGACACCGGTGGGAAGAGCAATTAATCTGAACGTGGTCTCCTCGGAGATCGACGTCTTTCATATTAGTGAAAGTACGTTCAGAAGGCAAATATTCTTAATTCTGCAAAGCATCCTGTCTTCCTAATGTCGAACCATCTCTCATGCATTTCTGTTAGTATACTATACACAATATATTATTTTACCTATTCTCAATAGATGCCTTAAAAATTAATGTTGTAATGTCTGTTGATGAAATAAACTGATTTGATTTGATTATTCAAATGTTTTTATTGTATTTTTTTTTATGAAAACATTCATTATATACTATCATATCATTATTCAGTGTGTTAAAAAGTTTTCATACTATAACATAGAGATTTAAAAATATTAAGTGAGGAAGACAAAAAATATAGGGGGATAATAATATAAAGATACGTCAGTTTCTCGGCAAATCTCGCCTTAAGCATCACTGCTGACACTCTATTCACCGCTGGAGATGGAAAACAGATTAATATCACACGGTCTCAACCCCATTCCATTTTATACTCCCTCAATCCCACAGAGGTGAATTGTGAACACTTGGTTAATTCATTATTATAATATTACACTTACAAATAAAATAACATGGGTAAATACAAATAAATAAAGAGCTTGACCCGGATATTGAAATTAAATGCAGAATTGAAGTTGCAAGAGCTGCATTTGATAAAATAAGAACATTCTTTTGCAACGATAATATTAACTTGAAACTCCGACAAAGAATGATTAAATAATGGTCTGTTCTACTATATGGCTGCGAAACTTGGACTCTGAAAGTGAATGTAATGAACCGGTCGGAAGCGTTCGAGATGTGGATATACCGAAGAATGCTCCGTATACCGTGGAACCAGTTGTACTACAGAGCCAAAACCAATAGAGAGCTGTTGTCGAGTGTGAAAATACGAAAGGTCTCATATTTGGGTCATGTGCTAAGGGGAGTAAAATACCACCTCCTTCGACTGATATTAATGAGTAAAGTGGAGGGACGTCGAGGAGTTGGAAGAAGGCAGCTGTCCTGACTGCATAACATCAAAGAGTGGACAGGAATAACAAGAGTTTAGAATCTGTTCTAAGTGGCGCAGGATAGAAATGCTTTTGCTGTAGTGATCGCCAACGTTGAGGGGGGCTGACAAGGCACCGAAAGAAGAAAAAGAAAATACAATGGTTATTTACCGAGCGAGGAATTAAATACTTCATATAATACATATGAAAATCTACGTTTTCTCTAATAATAGAGTTAAAAAATGTTAATTTGAAGTTATCACTATTCACATTAACATTTTTCTTGTACCATATTTATCTATATTGAAGATTCTGGAATATGGTAAACATGAGACCAAAATGGCAGATTTGAGGGCTGTAAGAGCAGCAAGGGAAGGTTTACCTCAAGCATTGCAGACCTCAGAAACTACCTCAAAAGAAATGGAAAGACAGCTGGTAGTCCAGTCTCAAGATATAACTTGAGGTGGGAAATAATTTGCCAAATGCCCTTATCCAATAAGAAGAAGTAATTCATTTGTTAGAGTCAGGCTATATCAGTCAACAAAACAAAAGTCTCACTATATCTAAGCAACCTACAAGATGTAAGCTGAGTGTTGGTGATATACCTGTGGAGCAAGTAAGGAGATTCAGATATTTGGGAGTAGAGATCTGCAGCCAAAATGACCTTTATACTAAGTACGAGAACAAGTCAGTAAAGCCTCTGCCGTGTCAGGATGTCAGAAGAATCTGGTCTGGAAGAACAAGCACATGCGTATCGACAGCAAGATCAGAATTTATTAAACATGACGTACGCTGTATATACGCGGACCGACACTGTCTGAACCAAGGGACTACTAAGAACATCGGAGATGAAGGTCCTAAGATTAATTACTGGAAAAACCCTCCGAGATCGTGTCCGCAACGTAGACATAAGAAAAACTTGATATCGTTCAGTGGAGTAGATCCAGTAGAAAAAACTGGAGAGACCATGTGGCCCGAATGGATGGTGACAGACTTGCATTTATAGCCGCTTATGAATTCCCCTCCGGACACCGCCCAACTGAAAGACCGCCTAAGAGACGGAAGGACAGCTGGACCTCATCATCCGACGAGACATAATTTCCGTGTCACAGATCGTCAGATCTATTTAAATAAGAAAAAGAAGAGTCAGATCGTTTTAAATTTCATAGGATATACCGTTTGGCTTTGATCTAAGGGACGCAGGTTTGCACAAAGGCATGGACTAGGTTAAAGGGAGGTTAATCACTAAACCATATTTTAATAATGCAAAGGATATAATTTCCGGCATATCGAAATTCAGGTGAGCCTTCATCTAGGTCGCCACGTAAACAGAAAATGGTCTACAACAGGCACCACATTTTAAAATGTGTTTATTGCATCATCGATACTGATTATTTACATTTAATATTTATTAGTGGATTTTATTACTCCTCATCAAGACCTATGTATGGAGTGTCTTGATGTACGGCTGCGAGACATGGTGCCTATCCGAAAGGGATAAGCGGAGACTAGAGGCTTTTGAGATGTGGTCCTATAGAAGACTCTTTAGAATTTCCTGGAGAGACCACATCACGAATGAGGAAGTTCTTCAAGGAATCGAAGGAGGAAGGCACCTGCTCGGGACCTTGTCCGAAAGGCGTGCAAGATGGATCGGCCATGTAATACGTCAAGAAGGTCTCTTGCATGCCATAATGGAGGGTATGATCGAGGGGACAAACTCTAAGGGACGCCCACGCCGAGAGTACCTGGAGGACCTGTTGGTGGACGTGCGCTGCTCATCATATGCAGATCTCAAAAGAGCCGCACAAGACAGGGAAAAGTGGAAGAGAATAATGGAGGAAATTGCTGCAAACCAATCCCAGGATTGAAACCAGAGAAGAAGTGGAAATTCATTGAAAATAATAAGAACAATATTTTATAAAAAACTTTAAGTTTTATTCCACTTGATTTTTTTAATTTCAATCGGTTTCGGCAGCACGCTGCCATCTTCTTGGTAAACTCCTCCCAAAAGTTGACATCGAGTTTCCAAAAATCGTCGAAACTAAAAAGACAGTGGAATAGAATTAAATATAAATATTTATTTATTTCTTCTATGTTCGTCATACTTTGTGTTGTAGATGTTTTATTTGTCTTTTTCTTTTTTATATGTTATAACATCTGTCAAAACTGATCCATATTTGTAAAGAATTTTAAAATATTTTAAATATGTATCTTTATAATATCACTGAGGAAGGACCGGTTGTCCGAAACATGTCTGATATATAAATAAATGTTTTTTAAAGTTAGTGTTGTATATGCAAAGTAAATAAAAAAGACAAATATCTATTTATTATTCGACTTTTTTATTCATCAAACCAACAGGTATCGCTGAACTAACCGTTTCCTCTCCCGCCGAGCTTCGTCAGAAAAACAAAAACAAACTTTTTGTTTATGTTCAACAGTTTGTTTTTGTAATCCTTACGAAGCTTTGGGGTGATCGAAACCGGTTGGTTCAATGAAATAAAATAAAGTGATTAAAAATTATTTGTATATTTATATTTATATTTTGTATATTAGAAATAATGGTTAAGAAAGTATACATCAATGATGTGGATGGGGTACGAAGTCGAGGCAGACCGAGGAAAACATGGCATGACCAAATTAATCAAATTTTAAAGGTTGGTCATGTTAGAAGTCGGAGGAATCGACGTGCGTGTATGACTCGTTGTATGCATGT
Source organism: Lepidostoma basale (assembly GCA_022606425.2). Lineage (NCBI taxonomy): Eukaryota > Metazoa > Arthropoda > Insecta > Trichoptera > Lepidostomatidae > Lepidostoma > Lepidostoma basale. Next base: position 332,302 of record JAHDVF020001408.1, on the reverse strand, counting down.
CAAGGAAGCTAGAAAGGTTTGCCAGGATAGAGAAATGTGGCGGTCCATTCTTTCTGCCTACCCCTGCGGGGAAACGGCGTGATGGTGTGTTTGTTTTTGGTTGTTTTGTATATTTATTCAATTAGAAAGTATGCATTTACAATAATAATACATTATAATACTAATGTAGAGTGTTACATCGTTACTCAAGCAAAAATAAATGAATTCCGTATAATAATGAAAGCGCATAGTACATGAAAGGGGCTTTACGTGAGGGATGAGGCTTGGCTAGAGGAAGAACGAGTAAGCATTTTTTTGCATACCGGTTCCTTATATTTGCCGAGCAAATTGACGGTATTCGGAATGGACGAGCCGGGACGTGCTAGGGTGAGATTATTTAGAAAGCTAATCCAATAACGCTCGTCTCGGTCGGTGGTGAGAAGTGATCTGAAATATTATTGTTCCAATATGTACCCCTGTACTATAGAGACAAATTTTGTTATTCGTATTATAAGCCGAAATATAATGTATTACATACATAAATATAATATGATGAAAATTGTTCGTCAAGTTAAGGATTAAAACAAACAAAAGAAAGACTAGAAACTAAGAAATTACCGGATGACTGATATTTAAAGCACTTCTTCTTTCGGTGCCGTGTCAGGTCCCCCCAACGTTGGCGATAACTGCAGCAAAACATATTTATCCTGCGCCACTTGGAACAGGTTCCAAACTCTTGTTATTCCTGTCCACTCCTTGATGTTCTGCAGCCAGGGCAGCTGCCTTAACCAACTCCCCGACGTCCCTCCACTTTACCCATTAATATCAGTCGAAGGAGGTGGTATTTTTCTCCCCTTAGCACATGACCCAAATATGAGACCTTGTAATTTTCACACTCGACAACAGCTCTCTATTGTCTTTGGCTCTCTGTTGTACAACTGCATTACTGACCCTATCGTTCCACGGTATACGGAGCATTCTTCGGTATATTCACATCTCGAACGCTTCCAACCGGTTCACAGCATTCACTTTCAGAGTCCAGGTTTCGCAGCCATCTAGTCGAACAGACCATATATAACATTTAATCATTCTTTGTCGGAGTTTCAAGTTTAGATTATCGTAGCAAATTTTTTTTTCTCATTTTATTAAGTGCAGCTCGTGCAACTTCAATTCTGCATTTATTTCAATGTCCGAGCCAAGCGCTTTAGTGATAATGCTGCCAAGGTATTCAAATTGTTAACTTGTTAATTTAAGGCACTAAATCTCCCCAATGGCAAATATATAGCTTTCTAGAAATCATAGCAATATAGATTTAGTTCATTACTTTAAAAGTATGAAAAATTCAGATGCTTTACGTTTACTTTCGTAAGAAGCAATTTGTAATATGGCATTTAAAAAAATAATGTTTACATACTTTTTTTTAGTTTTTACATCACTTTATTATGTGTCTTTTCTAACCCCGACAAAGCTTTAGCTGGAGCGAAACCGGTTGTTTTTAACAAAAAATATGTGTGTTAGAACTAATAAAAGTGTTCAGGATTAATTGTATTTCAATAGAGACGAAGATGCAAATTGGAAACAGAATATGGTGGTCGAGGCGTTTACAGGACTTATGAGCTGTCATTGGTTGAGTTAAGCGCACGCTTTATGTAATACAACATTCCCCATTCCGCCCTTCTTACGACCACCACGTCTGACAATTTTTTGGAAGATGTATATTAGGGTGTCCCTTATTTTTCAAAGTTTTAATTTTACAATGCATAGGCTATTGTTTTATTCATTTGGGCCTAAAACATCCGAAACCAAATTTTTTTCCTTATTCGGAACAGTGTAACCCGTGCCGACTTGCGCGCAAAGATGTCCCATACAAATTGCATCACAGGAGCGGCGCGTTGTCGTTGTTATTAGCATTTAGTTTCGGCTTATCGGGTAGGAACCATGGATTGTTTTATATTTCGAAGATGTCAGTAGAACTAAGAAGCAATTAAAAAAGTATTTTCTTGGTTGGTGAAGTAAATCATCAAATAACAGGTGCACACAACTATCTAATCTTCAAGCTCTCGCAGTTCTATTTTTCAAAATACGTGAAGTTAATTTGACTGTTAATGAAAGCGCAAATCTTGTCATTCTGGAGTCCAATATATTCTGAAAAAAGGCTAGAATACCTACCAGAGCTGTTCGTAATTATGTTAAGAAGTTAGTGGATCTTTATCAGGTCTGACGAGAACTGCAAAAAATAGCAAGAAGATTCAGGGCTTACATAGGCGCCGCGAAGAGAACTTTCAACTTGAATTAGATAATTTATTCGATACCGCACACGCCGATGCTCTTGAATGTGCAATGATACGACAGCATCATATACAGGATACTTGAACGGAGCTTGTGTGCAAAAACTAGAAGGAGGTTTGTTATTCTTTGCTGGCCGCCATCATATATAAAAACTGATGCTCAAAAGTGCGTTTGAATCGCAAAATCGATTGTACGAGATGATTATAGGGAACTCATATTGAGCACGCTAATGTTTTTCTGGGTGGAGGCAATGAAAATAAAATAAACAGACCTGCTGGCCCAATGCATCAAGCACGATGGATGGCAAGAGCTATTTACTCCTTAAAAATATGTTTGCTGCAGTCCCAGTTTGAAATGTGCGCTAAGGACAAATAAGCTTTACCAGATGTTTGTTTATTTATTGTGTCAGTTTATGTAAAGCCCTGGCTTGAATGTAGTTTGGCGATAAAAGCTCCAAATGAAGATTTTTGTTTTTTAAAGACCTTAAAATATTACGAAGAAGTTGACGATTTCCAAAGCGGCTTTAAACAAGTTCAGTCAACATTTGTGGTACTTGTCAGAGAAAATAGCCGTCCTTTTAATTTTTGATGATAACGTTGATAAGCAGACCAAAGGAAAAATTGTAGAAAACTTACAAAAATTAAGTTTTGGTGAATCGGGAAATATGGTACTAAGTAGTGTTTAATCTGGTATTTAATTTTGAACTAATTTGTTTTATTTATAGGTACTACAAGTATTTCTTATCTTGTTTTATGGAAATCTTTGAGTGATTTTGTTTCTGTAAAGAGAAAAGTTTTTTTTTTACAACTAAAACATGATAGTAATTTCCTTAAAGAAATTTTATCTTCATAGAAAGAGAGCGCGGCGTTTGTGGAAGTTAAAAAGAAGGTTACTAGCTTAAAAGTAGTAAATGACACAGCTGAAAGAGCTGTTAATCTTATAACAGACTTTCACGGTTTGACTACCACAGATGAAGAACATAAGCAGTTCATATTATGTTGTATGCAAGAACATAGAAAAATTTACCCAGACTGTAAAAAAAGAGATTTTGAAGAGGAGATATCCAAGTAAATAAATATAAATTTGGATCTTTTTTTGATGATTACAAGAAGAACATTATATAAATATGTGTTTTCTTCAATATTTATCTAACATAGTGGTTTTATGTGATCATCTACAACTACATTTAAGAGACACTTAAATCACCTATTTTCTAAAACTTTGAGGGCAAGTCGGCACGGGTTAGAATTAACGTAGGAAGTTGAAATTCTGTATTTGGGTAACTAATAGACTATTAAACATAATTAGGGGGTATGCGTTTCAATAATCCAAAAAAAAAAATTTTTGCCCATATAAGGGACACCCTAATGTATATATGCTACAATGTTGGGGAAGACTTTTTAGTTCAATCTATACTCTACGTCATCTATGTACCTATAATCCTTAAAATGATAACCCACAATAGGCTAAATCCAGTATTCGACTACAAGTATGTGTATACATTCAAAATGTAATAAAAGTCTGTTAATATTATTTTTACTTTACGTTTGTTGATATAATTCTGTTGTTTTTAAATAGGACAGATCATGTAGACGTTATAATATTTTAAGTTCTTTGCGCTCCCTGCCAGTATGTGACGATATATTTTTAATTAAAAGCACTTTATTTTTTTCGCTTTTAGCTGTGACCTAATATTTTTAACTATCGCCGCACGTGGGTACACCAAACTATTTATCAAGCACGCATGGTCTATCATAACCCCGACGCCCATAAATCACCTCGATAAAAACAACAATACTCACGAATCGAGTGTTCATTTTTTATCGAAATGGAGTATCATGACCGGTGACGGCCATTGAGAAATGGCGGGAAAATTGAATTTATAAATTATTCAGACAGATTCCATTGCCATTGACAAATCAAATAAACATTTTCCCCTCCTACCGATTGAAATTTCAAGTATAAAGAAATTTAAATGTACTGAATTTTTAAGTATTACTAAATTCTTATTATATTTGAATTTATATAAAAAGCTTTCACAAAGTTTAACGATGCTTAATTGTACATTTCTCGTATTCTGATCTTTCAATTTCAAATATGAATATAAAAACATTTAATAACTTTCTTTTAAAAGTGGATGATAAATTTAGCGATTTTATCTTTTCGGGATTGAAAAAAAACAACTGTAAATTATTAAAATCAAGTTTAAATTATACATAAGTAAATAAAACAATAGAAATCGGTTTTCTATATATAATAGTTTGATAATAACAAAACAAATATCAAGGTAAACAAACGTTTACTATTAATAGTAAAGATTTATTTAATTGTTATGGACCAGTCTGTCGATGCCAACCGCCTTGCAAAACCTGTTATTGTCGAAACAAAAGACACAGAGTTGAATTAAAATTGGTAAAAAAATTATATGTTAACGATGTAAATGGAACTTAAAATAGATGAAGATCGAGGAAAACGTGGCACGATCCAATATTAAATGTTGGCCACGTGTGGATTCAGAGAAATTGACGCGCGTGCATGACACGATGTATGAATGAAAAATGTCAGGAAAGAAAAGTGTGGCAGTCCATTCGTTCTGCCTACTCCTTCGGGGAGACGGCGTGATGGTTAGTTGGTTAGTTAGAGTTGAATTAGTTATTCAAAACACCGTTTTTTTTATTTAATATTTAAAATGAACTTCCATTAAGAGATTTCTGTAAAATCATTAGATTATCTAAAAACGTTTACTAATCAAGATTAAATTTAAGCCAGTATTGATATTGTCCTAACTAGGTAAAACTTAACACTTCGATAAACTATAATCAACTTCTTCTTCGATGGCCCTACAGCCTAAGCCCATATCGAGCCTAAGCCTCCAGTATTCTTCGCCTCCAACTCCTGTCCTCCGCTTCGACCCTCCAATCTGACACTCGTAACAATCTTGCCCTATCTCTCCCATCACAGCCTTAGTCGTCCAATTGGACTTCTACCACCTGGGTGCCACTCCAGCAATATTTTTGGGGTTCGCGATGACGGCATCCTCTGCACGTGACCGGCCCATATCAGTCTATTCAGTCTGACCTGTGTGGAGAGACTGGGAGCTTTGTACATATGGTACAGCTCGTCATTATGCCGCACTCTCCAGCCTTCACCGTCATTCACAGGTCCCAGAATTCTGCGCAGCACTCTTCTCAAAAGTATCCAGTCGCTCTGCGGATTTCGCTGTCATTGTCCACGCCTCACATCCATAGGTCATGCAAAACATTTTTATGTAAAGATTGCGCCTAAACCGTGTTCAACACTGTTTGGTATTTTATTTTGAATCATTCCAATATTCTTATTATTTTTCAATTATTCATCTTTTATCAGAGGTTGAGCAACATTGTGGCTATTTCTACTCTTGATACAGCAGCTCCAATCAGGGATGTTCTGCTGCAACTGAACCATTCTCGAAGAATTCCTACCTCTCCCGACACTTCGCTTTCCTTTAATTTACTTTGGATAATCAGTTACAGTACTTTGTATTTATTGTTTCTCATAATTTTTCCAATGTATTTTATATATAATAAAAATAAAGTATTTTGAATTATATTAATCATCGCATGGCATGCATGAATTTTGAAACTTCTCGTTATAAATTAAAACTGGAAATGTAATAAGATAGTTTTGGAAGTATTGTAGAACAATTGTGTAAAAACAACGTTTTCGTGCTTCTGGAATAAAGTTTTCTCATTATGCACTGCATTTGTTTCAAATGAATAGAACACGAGTTCTCACAATTTTGGTTCTACCGTTAATTTGTGTACCTCATTGTTCCGTTATTTTACTTTTGTTTTAAAATAAATAATTGTCCTTTTTGAAATTTTGTACTTAGCACTAAACATAAATTGTACATTTAAACTGTGTTTTATTAATAAGTCTATGGAAGGTATTTAAAATCAGTTAAATAAAATGAGTTTTTATTTATTTGATCATTGCACGATCCTTAAAATAAAAATTTGATACTGAAGCAATAGATTTCATATTAATTTCAAAGATAAGGAACATTGATTATTCAAATCGTATGGTTTTTGAGTAAAACGTGTTTTGTAAGAGTTAATACGAGTACTTTAATCTTTACAATATCAACAATTTATTAATGTTATCTCCTGAAAGAGATTTAAATGTTCAATACGAATAAAAACACCAATGCAAAGAAGTCTTATTAGTTTATGGGAATGACATGTTTCGCATTATCAAATGTCTTTTAAAACACATTCGTATAAATCATTTATTCTTTATTTATTGTCGGCACGTGAGTAGTCGGAGAAATCAACGCAAGTGCGTGACACGATGTATAATTATTGAGGAAGAGAGATGCCAGACAAGAACAATGTGGCGGCCTATTCATTTTTCCTATTTTTCTGTTAGTTACTTAGATGATTATTTAATATGGAGTACTGTATGTGGAATATGAAACACCGTTGTTCGAGAAACAATAAAAACAGATTTTAAAAAGTTTATATCGTTCTCCCGATGATGAAGGTGTAAAGCCTTCGAAACATGAAGAGAAAAAGTGGAAAAATAGTGTTAATTGTTTTATTGTTTTCACAAAGAAAAGTTTTTTCACTACTTTCTACCAAAACACACGTTTACACAAAGTTACTGAAAAATGTAATAATAATAAGTGTAGAAACATGTTATTAGTTAAAATATCTAAAATAAAATAAAATAAGGAGAAAATTATTATAAAATTAATTAAATATGTAAATTAAGATGATATTGGAGCCCCATGTGTGTTCAGAATTTTCGGTTTGTAATGAAATATTACGTGTAAGTTATATTTCAGTCGTGTATTTTGTCGCGGGAGATGCATTTTGGTGGCGATGAGGTTCGCAACCCATCACACCGCGTCTCTCGCGATGGCGAAAAGAGAAGGATGGAGTGCCGCATCGATTAAAGTGTGGCAGTCCATTCTTTCTGCCTACCCTTTCGGGGAGACGGCGTGATGGTTAGTTAGTTAGTTAGTTAGTATTTTATTCTGACGTATAAATAAGGTAGTATGTAGAATTACTAAAATAAAATACATATATCTTAGAGTAATTGTTTTGCGGTTCATATAGTTTCCTTTTATTAAGGCAAAAAAATAATATGATTTGATCAAAGCCCTAGTAAGTGAAACATGTCAACCCTAAAAATAAATGTGAGAAACATTGTTGGAATGAATTATTTATAATTTTAATAAAAATGTTTATCAATGTTAAATAAATGTATTTTATTATAATATATCATATTTAATTGCGACCTACCGTTGAAAGAAGAACCCTTAGATATAGGATACCCAACGAAGAAATTCGCAGATCCTGCAAAATTAGTGACTTAGTGAAATGGAGTAGGCAGAGAAGACGATTCTTTAGGGACCACATCAATTTGATGGATCCAGCGAGGATTCCTAAGATTATGCACGAGACTCCAGAGGGCCGTCGAGAGAAACTCCAGGTATACTACCAAAGAGTTGGAGAGAAGGCTGGTCGTCTTCATCGCCGGAAGAAATTTGATTTTATGTATAAACAGATCTCGAGATCTACAATAAGAGGAAGAAGAAGAATAAGATATTAATAATTGAGCGCTAATATTTATGTATAAAAAATAGTATATTATAGGATCAAATCACCAATGAATGGCCGTTTAAGGTCCAGCTTGTACTGAAATCCACATTAAAGGCATTAATTTCATTATTTCAGTGTACAAAATAAAAGAAAACAATAAAAAATACATTGACTTCTCTAAATTCTCTAACTTTTTTTATTGAAATATGAGTATTACTATTAAAATTAATATTTCTCTAAAAAAATAGCATAATCACCAGTAATTGACCACTTCAGGTTATATTGATACAATACATAGATTTTGTTACATTGTCACATTATGAAACACACTAACATGTAAAAATATGTAAATATTCAAAAAATTACATAAGAAATAACATTTTAAAAAACACTCCACACTTTTCCTTATAAAAAACTGCTAACAATCTCAGAATAACAACGGGAAGACGCACTTTTACCGTTTGACAAGGCACAGTTCAAAACTGATAGTTTTGTTTCTTACCAACAGTTGTCTCTGCCTACCTCTTTTGTCATAGTTTCTTGGGATTAAAGTTTTTTGACTGGACACATAGAGCAATTCTTATTGTATTTTGTTTTATTAACCAACGGTCATTTACTGGGGTGCGGTCAAATACTGGTGCTTCGACCCTAATGTCTCAAAGACTTTTTGACGGAATTAGATTAGAGATAAACGCTGTAATTTATAAATAAAAACTTTACCTATCGTGTTCTGAATTAAACAAACCATTACACATATCTAGGCTGCCACTGTAATTATTTTAACATTAAACATACAAAACATATCCATGTTAGTCATAAAGAGTACTTTGATCAGAAATTGATATTTTGTATTTTACATGTATTCCATAGATAAAAACGTTAATATACCAGTTTTTTATAACTTGAAATTGCTATAATGTTCAAAGTATAATATATAGCTGTAATTAGTTTGGTTTAAATATCTCACACGCAAGGAAAAACAAACAGCAGTGACAATTAAGGTACCCAATGTTAGTTTGTTTTTATTTGGTTTCAATAAACGTTATGCCGTTTCATTGTAACACATAAAGTGTTATTTTTAACAGCATCCGTAGTTTAAATTTATTTGAATTTAGATCAATCGATAATTAAACTTTACACTTCTGTAAGTTTTTAATAGATGTTTCGAAACATGGAACAACAGATAAAAACATAACATGCTTAAATGGCTGATTGTAATTGATCATTTTTTTATGATGTAAAATTTTTTATATCCAATTGTTTCCTTTGTATACAAAATGAAACGTCTATTGGAACATTGGAAGCGAATTATAATCCAATAATCATATATATATTTCCATAAGCAATTCTATAGTAATAATCGAACCATTGCTCATTGGTAAGTTCTTGTTTCCAATAACTATTTTTAAAGCTTCTTTCACTTTGTTACCAGCACCAACCATTTTTTCAACATCACTGTCCGTTCGGCCATCCGCTGTGAATATGCTACCTAAATACTCGAATTCCCTCACCTGTTCAAAGTTATCTTCATTCACACTTATATTACAAACTGTCATTTGCTCTTCCCTTTTATAAATTAAATGAAGTAATATACGAGTATATGAAGTAATATATAATATATTAAATGAAGTAATATACGAGTATGTTCAATATATTAAATGAAGTAATATATACGAGTATCTTCAATATAATAAATGAAGTAATATATTAACGACCTTCGTGGCAGGGTGGTAAGTGCATTGACTGCCACCCCGAAGGTTCCGGGTTCGATTCCTGGCGAGGGCAGTGTGATTGTCACACTATCTTTGGTCTGGTGTAGAATTCACATGACAATAAAATGCCGATAGATTAGCCACCTATCATATGTCACAAGAATCACTTTGATAACTATAATACCATTTACATCGATTTGGCTCATGCTGTCATCATGTAAAGAGCGATTTAACTAAATATTTTAATAACTAACTAACTAACTAACTTACCATCACGCCGTCTCCCCGAAGGGGTAGGCAGAAAGAATGGACTGCCACACTTTTCTTTCCTGACATATTTCTCTCGATTCCTCAACATTCATACATCGTGTCATGCACGCGCGTCGATTTCTTTGACTCCTCACATGGCCGACATTCAATATTTGATTTATTTGATCGTGCCACGTTTTCCTCGGTCTTCCTCTATTTCTGGTTCCATTTACATCATTAACATATATATTTTTTTACCATTCTTTCTTCATTCATTCTTTCCATATGTCCAAACCATCTCAATGATACTTTCATTTTTTTTTTCATGACACCATCATTCGCACCGCATTCACTTCTTATATTTTCATTCGACACTCTATCATACACAGAGTATCCACACATTCGTCTAAGAGATCTCATTTCTACTGCATTTATTTTACTTTCATCATTCTTTTGCCAGTTTCATGCTTCGCTTCCATACATAAGGGTCGGTAGAAGAACACCATTGTGCACTGCCATTCTAGCTTTTTTGGATAGGTTTTTGTTTGCGTTGACAACTTTAAGTGCACCATTCACTTTGTTGCCTGCCCCAAACCTTCTTTTAATATCCCTCTCCACTCGCCCATCTCTAGTAAACATACTACCTCAATACACGAACTCAACTACTTACTCCAAATTTTCACCATTCACGCTAATGTTGCAGACTGTCGTGGTTTCTTCCTTTTCAAAAATCATAACTTGTTAACATTCATCATCAGATCATTTCGCATGCATACCTCATACATGCAATTCACCAGGACTTGTAATAATAATAATAATATGTAATTTTACATAATTGTTCAAGAAATGTTCCTCTAAAAATATTTTAAATATGCAGAGGTTATCATCAGAAAACAAGTTATCTTAACCGGAACAAAGACAACGTAACTCAAATCACAGTGACTCGGTTTTGGGTAAATGTGGCTCGTGTTATTTTTCAATCAGTTAAATGTTTTGAGAGTAATCATATTTTTGTGTGGTGAAACATTTCGTTTCGAAATCCGAATACCGCGGCCATTTCGGTAATTCGGACCATCCCACAAAGGGCCGGCCCTACGGGACACAAAGGGCCGGCGGCGGCGGCTGCTCTGTTTTTGTGTTGTCAAATCATCTAGCGGGGACACGCCCGCCACCCCCACTCGACTGCCGGCTTCATTATAATTATTATTTTATCTCCCAAAACGTTTAGCCGTTACTAGACGAAGCTCTGCTGAAGCTAAACCGATACTGAGATTTTGCTAAAGCCTTCATTACGAAATTATTCCAGATCCCATATTGAAACATCAGACAAATTTTTCGATATTGTGCAAAGGATATTATATTTCTGTGTTTTATTATTGTTCACTATACATATTATCTTAACGCGACAAAAAGATTTAATAATAATTCAAATAATCAAATGATTTAACTGAAATTTCTTGATGGAAGTTCATTTTAAATAATAATTAAATAAAACGATGTTTTTTAACTACTTCCACTTTTGTCTTTATTTCGACAGCGACCGGTTTCGCCAGGCTCGCTGGCATTTACAGACTGGTCTAGTCTGTCTGTCGATGCCAGCGAGCCTGGCGAAACCGGTCGCTGTCGAAATAAAGACAAAAGTGGAAGTATTAAAAAAAACATCGTTTTATTTAATTATTATATATAATTCAAATATTTAACTCTACTTCTCCTTTTTTTATTAAAAAAGACTAACACCAAAGATTTATATCAATGATTTTAGAATTTATTTTTTAATCTTCAAGATGAGCAGAAAATAGTTAATTATAATGAAAAAAGAATCTGGTCGTGTCTAGGCTCGAACCCAAGTATCTTGAATCAGGAGATCAATGTTGTTAATTGAAATTTCTTGGTAAAATGTTTATTTTTTATGCATAAATACTAAGTATACAACACTCAAGGATATGTATATATATAAAAAATTAAGGGTCTATAAGACAAAGTTATGGCGAATATAGAAGAAATTCTTAGTAAAAGTTGATAACAGAGCATGTCTTCCGTATGCAAGAGAATAGGAAGGCCCTTAATTTATCACAAATACAAAACAATTACTTTTACAAAAGTTTAAAGATTTCAGAGTTAGATCATTTTTCAAATAAAATATGTGCATAAACTCACGTGGCGTGCGGTATATACCGGAGATTACAGAGCGCTTGAGCACAAATCGTGTTATCAGAAATGAGTGAAAAACTGTTAAATATGTATGAACGATCCTCCAGATCTGCTATTTGTCCTAAAGCCGGCAAAATGGCTTCCCGGAAAACAAACCCAAGATGACGATTCGCCTATGATTTATACCGGAGCACAAATCATGGCGGAGGTTCGGCACGCGCGGAGAGCAGAAGAAAAAGGGGCATTTGAATAAAATACAAATTTGTAAACGGCACGCCGAAGAAAAATTATTGGGAGGGGTAAAGGAAAAATGGCGGGAAACAAATATGTCACGTGGTGTCCCACTTGGCGGGAACTAGGCGACGTCTGGCGGTGGGACGTCAAATCAATTCTTCCACCAATGGAGATAACAGGCTGTTCGCAAAATGTCGCAGATTTACATTGCACTTTGTTATATTGCAGTCATTCTAGTAAAACATGCTTTATGGAAAGTTATTATGACTCTACACGCTTTGGGAATTTTGGAAATTAGTCTTCTTCTTCACTTTTGGTAGACTCAGGAGTCTGTTATTTCAGACGGGTTCTCTTGAGACGCTGAACTCCAGCTTTCTCTCCACCGTTTCGGGGGTCTTCCTGGTCGGCGTTGTCCGTTTGGCGTTCCATAGAGAGCTATGTGTGGTATCCTATTTGAGCTCATCCTTTCTATGTGTTGATGCCAGTATCGCCGTCTCTGACGTCCCCATCTGACCACATCTTCGACCTCGCAGATTTCTCGGATTGCTGTATTCCTAACTCGATCACGTAGGGTCTTGCCAGCTATAGCGCGGAGTGTTTTCATCTCGGTTGTTCTAAGCATGCTCCTTGTCTTGACAGTGGAAATTAGTAAAAGTTTTATTTTAGTAATGTATTGGAGATTAGACTCCCCCTGCCCGCTGGACCTGACGATGTTACAAGGATTGCTGGACCTGGATGGATAAGAGTGGCGATGTTTTGGTAGAAGCCTACGTTTAGTTGTACCTGACAAACGGCTGATAAGTTAGATTAATGTAGATCGAATCCTGTTTCCTTTTTATGTTACCGTCAGAGACATATTTATTTATTTTCATGAAAAAGTCCGTTTTTTATGTAGTTTAATTAAATTTATTTGTAGTAACATGTCGCATTGCTAAAGCAAAATCATATATAATACTTAGATTCATTAGTCACCATGAAATATGAAAAATCATTTGTACACAATTTGAAAAAATAGGTTTGTTTCGTTCTACCTCAAATAACTTTTTTTGATTTATATAATGTCATTTAGTATTCCATAACTACGTAATCATTGTCATAAAACTTTTTAATGAGTTCCAAGAAAATCTCTCCAGTATTTCTGGGCCTACCCAAATAACTATTTGTTAAAAATGTATAAAGCCACATCAATTTTTGTTAATTACCATATTCTGCTCCATTTACTAGTGTGTACATGAGCAAAGAGCGGATATTTCGCCACATTTGATAATGCCGTAGAAGGGCGAAACATTTCATTCCCTATAAATATATTATAATAACACTTATAATCAAATGTATTTATTGTTTTTTGTAGAATGATTCAAAACTCCATATACCATATAATCAATACGAATGAAAATGTTTTCTACAAGATATATTTTAATATATGCGGATGACATGCCTTTTCATTTAATGAATGCTCAACATAAAATGTAACTTCTTAACAACAGATGTTTTCATTCGAATAAATTATGTATCAAATATTTATAATTGTCTGATTCGGTGGTCCAATTTACACGAATTAAATATAATAAAACTTCTACAAAATGGAATTTTTTTGCAATATTAAATATTTAACATAGTTTCATACAGATTTGCCACACATTCGTCTTAGAAATCTCATTTCTACTGCATTTATTCTACTTTCATCCTTCTTTTGCCAGTTCCATGCTTCACTTCCATACAAAGTGAATGTGGTGTGATTGAAAGTGTTATGAACAAAATAAGGAAAGGGTCATTAAGATGGTTTGGACACATGGAAATAATGAGTGAAGACAGAATAGTAAAGAAGGTATATGTTAACGGCGTGAACGGAGCTAGAAATAGAGGAAGGCCGAGGAAAACGTGGCACGATCAAATCAATCAAATATTGAATGTCGGTCACGTGAGGAGTCGGAGAAAGACAAGATGTATGAATGTAGAGGAAGCGAGAGAAGTATATCAGTACAGAACAGTGTGGCGTTCCATTCTTTCTGCCTACCCCTCCGGGGAGACGGCGTGATGGTTAGTTAGTTTCAGCATTGTGAGAAGCCATTAATAACAGTATGAGAAAGTGTTTGTTGGATGTTTTACCATTACTCGTAGTTTATGGGAATTACGTGTTTCGCCTTTCTAGGGCATTATTGTCAAATAAATGGACATTTAATAATGCATAAGAATTTCGAAACATGTAATTATCTTAAATTTTAATAAAACTTCTGGAAAACAGATGTGTTCAATCGTATTAATCATTTTTGTTTACCTTACGTAAACATTTTGAAATCCTTTAGACGAAAGCAAGCGACAGACACTTGGGAGCCGATTTACGTAGAATTTAAATACGACACGCTGTTCATGATAAGCTTATATTTCCTAGCGGTTTCTTATTCCACGAGCAAAGAAAGTCAACGAAGCGTCAAGTGCTGTTTCACATTCGACCTTTACAAGTTTGTAGTGAGAACCTCCTTTTACGTGGAGGATTTCGAATCCGAAACTTTTCCTACGAGCGGGAGTAAGGCCACGCCACACTACGCCACACCGCACCCGCACTAAGCCCCGTTCACACGAACAAAACCTATGAAAATGTAATACTGCTTCATGAGCACAATAATCTTTAGGGGTATAAGATGATCGTTAACTGTTTAGCTGCAAATAATGTGTATAAATGTATGTAATATACTATACACTTACATAAGCAACTACTTTTATAGTAATAAGTGTAAACCATTCACTACAATAATCGATATAACTAAATTGACATCAGATAAGGAAGATCGCGCATAAATTATGTAGATTGCATACAAACATTTTTTAAAACTGAACATTTTCACACATATTTTATAAGTCTACATTCAAACCGTTATTAAGTAAATTAAAATTTTCAGTAATTTTGTACGAAGCATTTAAATTGTGATATGACATTATTTAATATAATTATATACTCGTATACACTTGTAAAATGTATATATAAGCTAATTTATTCGTTATAAACACCAACCGTTTTCGCTCCCCTGTCCATAACTACAATAGTAATTAGAAATTCTCCATCGTTATTTTATAATGTTCATGACTCACCGTTCTACCATCCTATTTGTACTCGTGCACACTTTCTCCTACACCTCTTTCTCCCCTTCATTTTATATTATTTGTTAATATGTTGATGATTTTATGTTTAGTATATTCTGTTACCCTGACAAAGCTCCGGTAGGAGCGAAACTGGTTGGTGTTCATAACGAATAAAATGGTATCTATACAAATTTTATAAGTCTCTTATTATTATATTTAATAATTTCAACGTTATTTTTAAATACGAAGTTTATCTCCTTTTTTCCATATGAAACATCGACTCCGTGGTAAGAAATTTAAAATTTATATTTTTATATAATTTATTAAATTCTTTGTATATTAACCACGAAATTGTAATCTACTAGACGCCAAGTAGTTTCGCTTGTACCCAAGCTTCATCAGGGCACTATATAAACTGACTTAATTCAAACGAAACTAGTTTGCCACAAGAATACAAACAAATCCGTGGTTAATATACAATAGGGTTTTTTTTATTTAATGTATATATTAAGTAAGAAATATTCAATTTATTGCTGTGAATACTTTAATAACATAGGTACCTAAATAATTATTTTAAATAAGCCGAAAAAATCTATCAAATTGGTAGATTTTATTGTGAATATGTGGAGAGTTAGAGAAATACACGTCTACATCAGATTATCTGATTTTCTGTTTTGACAAGCTAAAACTATTTTAACTCATTTAAATATCTTCAAAAAGGCGACGGCTTAAATATGCATAAGTTTGAAATGGCCAATGTGAAAAACGAAATTGTGTATGTTGTAAATATAAACGATTTTAAATTATGAAAAATTAACTTTTCTAGCATTCATTAATCTTGATAAAACGTTTATTTTCGAATGAGTTTTGATCAAAAATTATATATTGAAAATGATATTAAAAAATACATAGATTGAGTGAAGTTTATGCAAAGACATTATCAAGCAATTTTTTGTAACCTAGCAGGTTAAAAATATGTATTTCCTTAAAACAAATATTTTTAAAACAATTTCGTCAAATTATTATTATTATTATTTTGTTGAAAAAACTCCTTACATCATTACAGCGCGACCCAAATCGATGTAGAGGGTGAAAAAAAATAATATCAAAGGAAATATACATAGAACCTTATTTTGAAAACTAACTATATTAATTTTTTTGTGGAGGTGTTTGCCTAAAATAATGCATTTAGTTAAGTAATTTTTGGAATACCTAGTATTGTTCAGTACTTATAAGCAGATATTGAGGCTGTAACCAATATTATGTAAATTGAAGGATCCCGCGTTCATCATGCCAGGTGGTGTTCTGAATATTCTAGTTAATTACGTCATACAACAGAAGCTTGACAATATTGTGGTCTGCTGTATAATGATGAACAAAATTAACTAATTGCTATCTACATCTTCCAAGAGTTATTGTGAAGTGTGCCATCTCGAATATTGTACACAAAACAAACGTTGTTAAAAAAAGTTTGACTTGGTAAGTATTTGTATAATTTAATACTACAATGAATAAAATATACATACATATATATTGCATAAAATTAGTAATGTGTTGTAACTTCTTGTGTTAAAATATTAGCAGTTTCTTTGCTAAATCAATAGCTTTTATGTAACGAATCACTAAAAAAACTTTTTTTTCCATAAATATTCAATATTCATCCATTACGATTTTCTAATTGTACCATCTTATTTTTATTTGCACCTGTAAAATGCTTGGGTTCCTGTGTTTTGTTTATATTATTTTAAAGTCAGTTTATGTCGTTCTGAATGTACAAAACCTTCGAAACGTGTCTTAATAGATAAATAGTAAAAAAACTGTGGTTTTATTTGTAAAAACATTGTCATTATTATCCACAGTGTAAACACATTAATTTTAATAAAAATTGAGAAAACGTTGTTTTAGGATGATATTTTATATCTGAACCATCCTTGTTTAATGCCATTTACTAATGTGTTATAAAGTCACAAATCTATGTACCGTAATTGACATATTCATGTTGCAAAAACACAATTTTCCGAAAGTTCATATTTCTGTATTTAATAGTAATAAATAACGAGGACAATCAGAAAAAGCTCGTTTATCTGTGTATTGTTACACCATAAATGCCTTTAAACTGACACCAGGAGGGTGGCAAAAAGTAATCCCAGACATTCACCCCCTTTCCCCATCCCTCGCGGCCTAACCCTGACCGTCTGTCAGCACCAGAAAAGTGAGAGGTGGGGGCGGTGACCACTAGAATAACTTTTTGCTTTAACCCCGAATAATTTCACGTAAGAGGTTTTGCTCAGAGATATGAAATAAGAATTTGAGCGGACTTGTTATCTTACTTGTTTGAATTCAAAGAAACTGTAAAATTAGACAATACGATTTTTAAATTAATTGGATTTTGTCATATAAATGGTGAGGGGTTTTAAATTTCTTCCGTCATTCTATTGCTTTTGTTTTTAAAAAAACAAGGTTTAAAGGTTTTCTCATTATCGCTCACATCTATAGGCCGAATTTCTCTGGTAATCAATAAATATTTAATAAAATCTAATAAGAAATTCCATTTGACAATTCAGAAAAAACAATTAGTATTTTTAATCGGGTGGTGGTCTAGGGGATAGAACGCTTGGCTCCTGATTCAGGGGACGTGAGTTCAAAGCTGGGCACGACCAGATTCCTTCTTCATAAGAAGTTAACTAACTAACTAACTAACCATCACGCCGTCTCCCCGAAAGGGTAGGCAGAAAGAATGGACTGTCACACTTTTACTGATGTGGCACTCCATCCTTCTCTTTTCGCCCCGCGGGAGACGCGGTGTGATGGGTTGCGAACCTCATCGCCACCAATAGGCATCTCCCGCGCACACTTCGATCGTCCAACACCCACAAAATAAATCTAAAACAAATAATATAAAATACAATGATATAAAATAAAATAAATTAAATTGAAGATTGTAAAAATAAATTCTAATATCATTGATCCTTGGTATTAGTCTTTTTTTATTTAAAAAAAATTATTGTTCATGATGTATCAATAGATTTTTGTATCCAAAAAGGATATTTTATATGTATTAAAATAGAACAGATGTAATAGTAAAGAATATTAATATATTCCATTATTAACATATATACGAACCAGGATAAAAGTCTCTGACGTCATCAAGTTGGGCGCAACCCTTAATTGGCGCTGGCGGGACCTAGATGAAAGTGGACAAGGCGACTGCTGTGTGGGTACCCGAGAACAGCAAGGCGTGGAGTAGGACGCCCACAGTTGTGTTAGCGTGACGATAACCAGCGGCATGTGGGAAGCGCATGGATGCGGATCGCTCAAGATAGAAGGGAGTAGAAAATACGAGAGGAGACCTTCGTTCAGGAGTGGACGACCACAAGAGGCTGAAGTAGAAGAAGAAAAATAATAAATTACTTATGGAATCACTGAAAAGGTAGGCAGATTCCGTTTATCTATGTACTGGCTTATCGATGGCTAAATGCGAATAAGCTCGCACTAAGCTATATGATATTACATTTTTTTTTTTTTATGTATTCAAATACTTGTAGACAAATACTGGATTTTACCCATTACGGGTTAATCATTGAGAATCAATTGTATCTCAATAGAGACGAAGATGTAAATTATTTGGAAACAGAACATGGTGGTCGAGGCGTTTACATTTCTTATGACCTGTCATTGGTTGGGTTAAGCGATCGCTTTATGTAATACAACATTCTCCATTCCGCTTTCTTACGAACACTACGTCTTTCAATTATTTTTGAAAGTTGTATGTATGCTACCATATTGAGAAACATTTCACATATTTTTGGTCCAATCTACACTAGCGCCATCTATTGAGACTAGATGTAAGCATTAGATACAATTAATTCTATATGATATTGTCCATGGCGGCGTATTTTCCACTCTCGTTCAAAGTTTTTATGTATTTTATACATTTAACGTGATTAACTTTGATTAAAGACGTAAGATGAAGTAAGAAGAATCAAGGGCATTTCTTAATTGCAAAACACTATTTTTCACGATCTTATAATATTCGTCATCACGTGTTGTACATTTATATTTGAACAACTTTTGAAGAACATCGTAATAATCCAAAACTTTTTTGCATTTTTCATGCACAAGTTTCGGATGTACACACCCATCCTCAGTGTAAAAACAATCAATAAAATTTTGCAAAATCGTCATTTATATACTTAAAGAAACAAGGTGGAGTTAAATTATGAGGAATGGGTAATTGTTGTAATATAATTATTACTGTTAACATTTTAAACACTGTTATAATATCATAATTTCTTTTGATTCATCGAGAGTGTTGCGACAGTTGTTTCGCCAACCGATGTTGGCATCAACAGGTGTTCCAAAAAACTAAGTTACAAATGAAAATACTTACTATTTAATGGGGAAAAAACTCATTAGTGTGGTTAGTCATAGTAAAACGAAGAAATTAAAATTTATTTTACTATTACTAACCACACTTATGAGTTTATTGCTCTATAAATAGTGAGTCTTTTCATTTGTAATTTTAGTTTATTATAACACCTAATGATGCCGATTGTTTGGCGAAACAGCTGTCGCGACACTCTCAGTGAATAAATAGAAATTGTGATATTCTAACAATGTTTTAAATTTTAACAGTAATAACGTTGAAGTATTATAGTGTTTCGGCCAAAACAATGGATTGTAGGGGTAATTTTTTTCACTAAAGAAAGTCTCTGAAACATGTTTGTTCAAGTATCCAAAAAATATAATACTTCCCAAAAGTTATTCAAATTATGTACTTAACCCTAGTCAAATAAGTTTTCTACTTCATGCAATACTTTGTTAATCCGTCATTATGAAAATGCAATATTTTCATAAAATTATTCAAGATTACCTTTTATTTTGTGTCAGTTTCCCTTTATTATTGAAAATTAGCTTTGGGCAACACAAAGTATGTAGACGTGATCGCGAAACTAACTTTGGCTTTGTGCGTGGTCCATGGTCTATGGTTTTGAGATTTCGGTAATTAATTTGAAGCTACTGGTTTCCAAAACTGTTCTCAATTAACACACAATGGGCCCTAAGACTGCCGCCGGCCCTACAACTGATACAAGTTGCCCTGAAAAGGATTCAATGAAAGGTATACCCAGAATATGATAATAATTTATGTAGAAAACTTCACTTATAATTGAAAATCTATTATGAATTAGTAGAAAATTTACTTTAATTAATCCGAAAGTTTATTTTCCTTTTTAGAAATATTCATTTATTTTTAATTGAAAATAACAAAAAAAGAGTTATAGAAATATTTTTAAATTTGTGGTCCAGCGAAGGATGAAGGTCCCTTACACACAGGAGACTAACCCAGCTGAAATGGGCTGGACACGTGAAAAGAATGCCACATGTGCAAGTTTTTCAGAGATTAATGGTGAGACATCCGGAGAAGAAAAATGCTGAAGAGCTTCTACAAATTACAAAATTTGAAGATGGCGGCTGAGGACAGGAAGAGTTGGAGGCAGAAGTTGAAAGAGGCCAAGTAATTAGCGGTCCCATTTAACGACCTTCGTGGTTGAGTGGTAAGTGCCATGACTGCCGCACCGAAGATCCCGGATTCGATTCCCGATTTGCACAAGTGTGATTGTCATATTGTCTTGGGCATGGTGTAGAATTCACGTCACAACAAAATGGCAATAGATTAGTTACCTTTCACATGTCACGAGAATCAATATGATAGCTATACCCTTTCCATCGATTTGGCTTGCGCTGTAATTATGTCAAGAGCGATTTAAGAAAATAATAATAATAATTTATCCGCAATATATAATTTGTTATTCGTACTCAATCATTTTACGTTAAACATTATATCCGAGGTGAGTTCAACTTAAAACGTTCAATATTATATAAGTATTTATCAACTTATAAAGCTGGCACCATATTTCGAGGTCTACAAAAAGTTTTAATTTATTACCTCCAAGTACACGAAACCATAAAGAAGATGTAAATTTATTTATTATCGAACATTATGAAATTCGTCTGAACTTTGAGGAGCAGCTCCCCCAGTACGAGTATCAGTGATGAGTTTCCAAATTAATGCTCTTAAAAGTGTTCTCCAACTTTTAGATTAAGCGCATCAAATTCCATAACTTTTTGAATCAATACACAAATACATTTTTATCAAACATTTTGATTCAGTACAGTTGTCAGTTCAATATTCGAGAAACTCCTTGATGAAAAATAATGAGTGTGAATAAAATTATTTTTAAATATTTTAGAATTTAAACAATGAATTACTCTTTGACGTATAATTTGTTTTGAATAAAAATGTGTTAATGGTGGTTACTAACATTTCTTGCAGAAGCATGCATCTTGCCTGTGATGACATATGCTTTGGAAACAATGTCCCTGATCATAAATACTATCTACAAATTGAAATGCGCGCAACGATCCATGGAGCGACAAATGTTGGGCATGAGTCTGAGTCATAGAATTACAAAAACAGAAATCAGACGCCGAACAAAAGTCGCCGATATCATGGATCGGATCGCAAAATTGAAATGGCAATGGGCAGGTCACGTACCCAGACAGCCAAGTTCAAGATGGACTCCCAAAGTCTGAAAGTGGAGGCCATGGGAAAACAAAAGGGGTGTCGGTCGGCCAGAAGAGATAGGCCGACGATATTGTTATGGTCGCCGGGAAAAAATGGATTGAAGCGGCACAGGATAGAGAAAAATGGAGACAGATGGAAGAGGCCTACATCCAGCAGTGGAGGGAAAGCTAGGAAGAAGAAGAAGAAGAAGACTTACATTTCTTGATAGAATTTCATTGCTAACTTTGATTCTTCTTTTTACTACCCTATGTAACATTTTCTTGGGATCAGCTCCTCTTGTACGGCATTTCCAGAACTGTCTGTCCTGGATGGTGTATGGTGGGATCCGGTCTCTTTCGAGATTCCTGTGAAATAAATCCCATACACGTCAACCTGAATACGACAATAGCAGTGTAGCAATCACACCGTCATCGCCGGAAACCGGACCCGGGACCTTCTGGGTATAAGTCAAAGCACTTAACACTCGGCCACGGAGGTCGTCAAATACCTAGATGTGTTCCACCAAATAACTAGAGACCACTGTGAAATGGTCTCTAAGTATTTGGTGGAATGAAAATATTATTTCATTCAATGTATTGAAAATTAAGGCATTAACACTGTGAAATTTCATTGTATTACACTTTGGAAATTATGAAATAACGTTGTTTATTATCCACTAAGATATAAAAAATCACGACATGTTTCGGAGGAGACCTCCATCTTCAGGATTAAATATATAATGAAAAAAAACTAAACAAAGAAAGACTGATAAAAAACGGATTTAAAAATCGATACATGACAAAGGAACAATACATTTAAATTAAAAAAATTAACCTGTACTAATTACATTAAGTACTTATAATTATTTTTTATCAGTAGGAACTAAAAAATAATTGTACGCAATAATAATACATAATAATAAAATGAAAATATTTAATTGTAATTTGAAAAAAAAAATTAAAAATGATATTTATAAATGATTAATTTGCATATGTCTGTCTTTTTCCAAATTTCGATTTTATGTAATCATTCAGTTAAGGCAACAATTATTAGTATTACGAGTAAAAGTGATAAGTCCGGGTTATTTTTTTTAATTTAAATGTATTGTTCCTTTGTATTGTATCAATTTTTAAATGCGTTTTTTATTAGTCTTACTTTGTTAACTAACCATCACGCCGTCTCCCCGAAAGGGTAGGCAGAAATAATGGACTGTCACACTTTTACTGATGCGGCACTCCATCCTTCTCTTTTCGCTCCGCGGGAGACGCGGTGTGATGGGTTGCGAACCTCATAGCCACCAATAGGCATCTCCCGCGCACACTTCGATCGTGCTTACTTTGTTTATTTTTTTATTATTTATTTACACCTGAAGATTGAGGTCTCCTCCTAAACATGTCGTGATTTTTAATATTATAATAGATAATAAACAGCGTTATTTTATTTCATTCACATTAGCAAACAATAAGGCTAATTAACTCGTATAAGCTGATCGAAAGAAAAACCAGCAAGAAAGATTTTAAAAATATTTTCGTTATGTCGTTTTTTTAAACGTTCACATTTTGAGAATCATTAGTCTCCAGCAATAAATATAAAATACTATATTTTCGTTATCTATCTGAATCAATTCGTTGATAGAACTGTTGTTTAATAGTTAGAATATATTTTTGTTAAATACGTCTTATAAAAATTATCATCTAAGCCAGAAGATCCTTGTCCAAGTTAAAGCCTTGTCAAGTAAGCCTTTGAGTAACTGTCAATGACTACCTTTATGATTTTACATAACCGTGTAATATCGACGAAAGAACATTCAGTGTTAAAAAATGCGCATGCATTGTGTAGATCCTCAGATGCTTTTCACGATCGGCAGTTCTGAACGAGCCCTTTGAGTTTGTACTTCGAGAACCATTAAAGCATCTAATAGTGTTTACCACCCACCTCACATTTGAGGGTGCTGGGTCGGCCACGTTACGAGGGCCTTGCACTAAAAAGGACACAACATACCTTAACCGAGCGATGAACTGATTACATTACGTTTGCTACCTTATTCATAAGTGCTGTCTAACTCTAAGTGTTTTTGGTTACCGAATTCTGTGTTGATTTGTATATTGAAATTTTAACTTATTGAACGCTAAGGCATTAACACTGGAATTCCATAGTAATATACTTAGGAAATGGAAAATAACTTTGTTTAATCTATTAATTAAAAATAATAATAATAAAAAACACTTGAAATCCTAAAGTCGGTGAAATTGGGTGAAAACATAATTAATAATCAGATTTCTCCTTTTACTCCTTTCTCCTTAAATACTTTGTCTACATTTAATCTCCCAAGCTCCCATTCCCAATCAAATGCAAATTAAGTTTTTATTAATTTCTATAAAAATTATGTCTTTTCAAATGTACGTCATTTCAAATGTACACTTTTTTTACATTTTTTATATTATCATCATGTATTATTATTATTAAGTATTATTTATTAGCTCTTACTGTAAAAAAATAATTATTAGTACTTATAACAAATAGACAAGGATAATTTTTAAATTTGAATTATTTTATCGAATATTAAATGCGTTTTTATATTAGTCTTTCATTGTTTAGTTTTCATTATATTTTTACACCTGAAGATGGAGGTATCCTCCGAAACATGTCGTGTTTTTTTTAATAATTAGTGGATTAAAAAAAGCTATTTTCAATTTCCTAAGTATATAAAAAATTTATATTAAAGCACAAAATGCATACATACATCGTGCTTAAAAAATTATCGTGTTCGTAATTATTCGTGAACACATGAGTTATATTCTCAAAATGTTAAAATACTCTAAACATAAAAATGTGGAAAAAAATGGAAGAGCCATGCTTGGAATTACCTTGAGGGACAGATTTAGAAACGAATTTATTCGACAACAAAACAAGGTTACTCTGAGGATGGGCGGGCTGAAGTGGCGATGGGCTGGCCATATCTGTCGGAGAACCGACGGCCTGTGAGGGAGACGGGTTGTGGAGTGGAGTTGGACGTCCACCTGCCCGCTGGACCGACGATCTGAAGAGGATTGCTGGACATGGATGGATGGGAGCGGCAATGGATAAGGGGCGGTGGCGTGCATTGGGAGAGGCCTATATTCAGCAGTGGATGACAGACAGCTGATGATGATGAGACATAAAAATAAACTAATACAGGCTTTGTTTTTTTATGAAATTAAAGATTTATGGTTAAAAAACTATATTCATTGATTCTTGATCTATGGTGTGATCCATATAAAATAATAATACGAATGTACACGTATATTTTCAAAAAGTTGTATTATAAATACCAAATGTCTTTTGATAATGCTTTAGAGAGGCGAAACATGTCATTTCTATCATAAATAATAAAACTTCTAGAAATCAGATGTTTTCATTCGAATAAATAATTTGATATTAATTTTTACACCACAGTTTAAAAAAAAAGTTTTAATGACAAATGTATATTTCTTATTGAACAATATTTCAAGTAAGGCATTAAAATCGAAACCTATTATCTAAGTGTACGAAACAAATGAAAGTATTAATTAAAATATAATAAAAACTCTTATAAATATAACAATTGATCATATTTTGTCGCGACAGCTGTTTCGCTAACCGTTGTTGGCATCGTCAGGCCTTACAATCAACTGGTCTGACGCTGCTAACATCGGTTAGCGAAACAGCTGTCGCGACAAAACATAATTAATTGTGATACTTATAACAGAGTTTGTTATTCAAACAGTTCGTCATGTTGAAATATCAAAGTGTTTCCGCCAAAACAATAGATTATCTAAACATAATAACGTTGAGAAGAGGCTTCGTAAGAAAATTTCAGAACATGGACACCAAAATATAATCTATTTTATTTTTATACTAGAAACGTGAGACACGGGATTAATATCGGATAATTCTGAGAAACGGTGACGGGAAAAGACATTAGCAACAGGAAATGAAGAAAAAAATTGCTTACGTAAACAAAATTAGAAGAAAGGATGAACCCATCTTCCCTGCAGAACTAATCATTTAAGGAAATTACGTAATCAGAGAGGGCGCGTATCTTTGTTATTCGATTCTGCCATGTTTCTTCTACTTTCCCATATCATCCACGTTTATCCCGATCCCATTACCGGGCCATTTCTTATCTGCACGAATGCTGATGAATAATAACAAAATGACCATCGGTAAATTGTTATTACGATATTGAAGACATGATAAAAATGATGCCTTCCTTATAATGTATTAATATTAACTTATAGTCTTATATAATCCATAGTCTTATAGTCTGCAACATTAGCATGAATGGTGAAAATTTGGAGCAAGTAGATGTGTTCGTTTATTTGGGTAGTATGTTTACAAAAGTGGAGAGATATTGATGGCAGGGTTGGGGCAGGCAACAAATGAATGGTGCACTTAAAGTTGTCATTGCAAACAAAAACCTATCCAAATAAACTAAAATGGCATTGCAAAATAGTGTTCTTGTACCGACCCTTATGTATGTAAACGAAGTATAGAACTGACAAAAGAAGTATGAAAGTAAAATAAATGCGTGGAAACGTGTGGAAACTCTGAATTATAAAAAGTGAATGCGGTGCGAATAATGGTGTTATGAACAAAATAATGGAAGGATCATTAAAATGTTTTGGACACATAGAAAGAATGAATAAAGAAAGAATGATAAAAAAATTATGTGTTAACGATGTAAATGTAACTAGAAAAATAGGAAGACCGAGAACGTGGCCCGATCAAATATTGAATGTCGGCCACGTGAAGTGTCAGAGAAATCGACGCGCGTGCATGACACGATGCATGAATGTTGAAGAAGCGAGAGAAATATGTCAGGAAAGAAAAGTGTGGTAGTCCATTCTTTCTGCCTACCTCTTCAGGAAGACGTCGTGATGGTTAGTTAATTTAGTTAAGTTAGTCTTATATAAACATTCGTTTATTTTCTTTTGTGCTTGTACTTTATATAGTATTGACAATTGAGATTGATTGAGAAAACTGACTGCTGAAATATTTAAGATGCTCTGTCAAGGCAAAACATGTCACTTCACAAAATATAACGAAACTTTTAGGAAACGGACCGTTACATAATATTTAATGTTTTGTATACGTATTTATGAGTTGATAAATGTATATTATGTATTTATTTGTACCAGATTAAACAACATTTAAGCCGGCTTTGTTGTGATATTTTCGGCATATATATATTACACTTTGTTTTTTCATCAGAATCCTAATGCTGTAGCACGAAAGAAAAAGTATACCTTTTGTTAACCATTACGATAGGCAGAAAGAATGGAACGCTACACTATTTTTTCCTGATATACTTCTCTCGGAACCGCAACATTTATACATCGTATCATGCACGCACGTACATTTCTCCGACTCCTCACGGGGCTGATATTCAATATTTGATTTATTTGATCGTGCCACGATTTCTTCGGTCTTTCTCTATTTCCGTTTACATCGTTAACAAAAAAATTTGGACCATTCCTTCTTCTATTTCACACATCGTGACACGCTCGTCGATTGTTCCTACTTCGAACATGGCCGCCTTTCAGTAATTGATTAATTTGGTCATGCCATGTTTTCCTTGGCCTTCCTAGACTTTTTTCCCATTCACACTACTTGTATATATATTTTTAACTAGTCTTCCCTTATTCATTCGTTCCATATGTCCAAACCATCTTAGTGACCCTTTCTTTATTTTATTTATCACGCATTCATCCGCTTAACATTTCATTATTACTTCATCATTAGATAATCTATCATAAATTGTTTTTCCGTACATCCTTCTTAGTGACCTCATTTCTACGACATTTATCGTACTTTAGTCCTTCTTCTGCCAACTCCAAGCTTCACTTCCATACATAAGGTTCGGCACTATAACTCCATTCTGCACTGCCATATTTGCTTCAGTCGTATTTTTATTTGCGGTAATGACCTTGAGTGCACCATTTATTTTGGTTCAAGCTCCAACCCTTCTTCCGATATCTTTCTCCATTTTTCCATCTCTTGTAAGCATGCTTCCCATGTAGACAAATTCGGTAACGATTCAACAATATAAATAGGTAAATAAGTAAATAGATGAACACATTTCCGAATAAAACGTGGAAAAAGTTTCGTTTCGAATACTGAATTTAAACATTCCACCTCGGCAAGTTCCGTGACTGCATTTTATTTATTTGACAACGTATTTTGCTACCGCTTTGTGCAATGTTTTGCTATCGCAGTCAATACAGGCGGGACATCTATTGGCGTGGAATCCAAAAAGGTTTGAAAAGTCAGCCGAATGCATGTGTCATGCAACACTGCGTATTTTTATGCAAGAGTTAATATTTTAAAGTTGTTTTCTTCCGGACAGAGAGGAGCCGAGGATTGGAGGTGTTGGCAATTGTTCAGAGAACCGTGGAGATGTCTGGATAAGTTTGCCGAGTTTCCCACGTATGCTTGTTCTCGCCTCTCAAAGATCTTGATAAATTTACACTTCTAGTCAACGCGAACCTCCTTGTTTTTTTACTTCATCTGGAAATGTCAATTTGCTTAGGTTTAATAATAAACTTTTATTATTGTACGGAACAAAAATAGAGGAAAAAGTCAAATCAATTAGATCTTAAATGTAGGCCACGTGAAAAGCCGAAGAAATCAACGTGCTTGCATAATACGATGTATTAATGTGAAGGAATCGAGAGAAGTATGTCAGGAAAAACAATGTACCAGTTTTTAATTCTGCTTATCCTTCGGGGAGACGGTTTAAGGATTAGTTAGTTAGTTTTTAAAAAGAGCTCCAGTAAAAAATGTGTTTCAAAATCTATTTTATAATCATAACTTACTAACTAACTAACTAACCATCACGCCGTCTCCTCGAAGGGGTAGGCAGAAAGAGAGGACTGCCACACTTTTCTTTCCTGACATATTATATACTCATATATTCATACATCGTGTCATGCACGCGCGTCAATTTCTCTGACTCCTCACGTGGCCGACATTCAATATTTGATTTATTTTATCGTGCCACGTTTTTCTCGGTCTTCTTCTATTTCTAGTTCCATTTACATCGTTAACATAAAAATGTTATACCATTCTTTCTTCATTCAGTCTTTCCATTTGTCCAAACCATCTTAATTTGCTCATAACACCATCATTCGCACCGCATTAACTTCTTATATTATAAAATCACAGATACACAATAATAAAAACACTATTATTTAACCATTGTTTTGTTATTTCAATTGATGTCATCTAGTTTCGCTTGGATCCGAGCTTCATTAGGGTAGTATAATAATATACTGCCCTGATGAAGCTTGGGTCCGAGCGAATCTAGTTGGCATCAATAATAATAACAACTATACCGTGGTTAAATACGTAGTGTTTTATTATATTATATCTAAATGGTGTTTTTTTGGTTTTTAAACTAGCAACATTGTTTCTACAGAATGTCAATTTGACAGTTGACAATTGATTTGTAGTCAGTACATATTGCCATTTTACCAAAAATAGACTGAGGTCAAAACAGCGCTTCCAAATTGTGCAAATTTATTTTGAAAATCATGATCCAGGTTCGCCAAACTTATCGTGAACTACGTCCATTTTACGGTCGGCATAATCGTCGTTTTCGCACCGCGTACACTCTAGTGGATAATACGCATCCACAAAGACTACAATTGTCGAAATTTGGATTTCACGATTGCGCTTCATTCGAGCTAGCCGTGGCGCTCATATGCCCGAAAACATATTAAAAAATAAAATAAAAATGAACTAACTAACCATCGCGCCGTCTCTCCGGAGGGGTATACAGAAAGAATGGACTGCCATACTTTTCTTTCCTGACATATTTCTCTGGCCTACTCAACATTCATACATCGTGTCATGCACGCACGAGTTAAAACAATAATGGCATAAAATTATCTATTAAATACAGCTAATACCATAGACATTAACCTTATTTTAATTTATTTTTTTATTTTGAATATGTATTGTATACCTCTAAAAAAAACACCTATATAAGTGAAAAATGTCTAACCACAAAGCGAGTGGAGGAGGCCTCCTTTGTCCAGGAGTGGACGGGATTAAGCTAAGAAAGAAGAAGAAGAAGAAGAAGAAAATATGTATTATAATATGATATTTTAGGATAATCTTCATTTCTATTTCGGTTTAAAAGGTCTCATTGCAATCAAATAGCTATGGCAGTTGGTAGGTGCCATATAACTGTAATTATTAAGGTTTTTATATCTAAATTCTAAATTTATTTAAAAAATGTAATCTTTTTTTTTTAAATTTACATAAGTACGAGTATAGCACGATGTAAAACATTCGTGTGTTGTTCTGTTTTAAAAGATTCCAGTCGAGGGTCGAATCTCGCGTGTGTCGACGCATGTACGGGTGGTGGGAGGTAGTGTGCTCACTCAAGAACCCGGTCGTTTCGTGCAGGTCATGCCTGATTGATCGAATGAGCTTTTTAGAACTAAAATCATGCTCGGCTCGGAGTATGATCGCACCCTACAAAGATTAATCGTTCCCATAGCCAGGAAATCTAAATATTTTAATTCCTATCGGCCGAAGTGGCACGAGACCATTAATTTTAATTGTAAATTTTGATTATCTTAAGGGAGTGTTGTGGAGAATTACAAAATAAAGAAAGATATTTTGAGAGTAATAAATGTTTTTGTCAAGGGTCTCCTTATTCACGGCGGCTCAGCTGGGGCTGCAAAGTGAATGCTTTTACTTGTCAAAATGTCGTTTTGTAGTGCTAGTATTACACTCACGACTTTCATACAAGTTTTTTTTTATAATAAAAAAAATGATTATATTAAAAATTGTGTTGTTCTATACAAACAAAAAAAAAACCTGCTTATTATTGAATAGTTCCAAAAATACTTTTTAAATATTTAAATTCTCTTTAAATGTTATAACACAACTTTGTTTATTCCTGATATATGTAATTGGACTAAGCTGGGCAGCTTTCGGAAACATGAGTTACGTCCTTAAAAACCGGAAAATACCGATCAACCTGAAACAAAAAGTCTATGAAGCCTGCGTTCTGCCAGTTGGTACTTATGGTCTTGAAACTGTTACATTGTCCAAACAAAGTGCCGAGAAACTACGAGTGACCCAAAGAGCCATGTTAGGAATAAGCCTAAGAGACAGTCAGAAACGATACGGTAACAGAAAAAACAAAGGTCACTGACATCATCCACCGGGTGGTGACTCTAAAATGGCAATGGGTAGGTCGATATAAACGGTAGTACGATATAAACGATGTTTATATCGTTCTCCCGATGATAAAGGTGTCAGCCTTCCAAACATGTCGAAAAAATAAACTCAAAAGTGGAAAAAACAGTGTTTTAATTCATAAAAATTCGTCATTAAGGAATTCCACGGTATCTAAAATGAAAAATTAATGTTAATAAAAATTAAAGTAACCTGAAACGTACCTCCTCGGTTAGCACGGAGAGCATGGTTTTTAATCCTCAGGGTGGTAATCGTGAGATTCTTTTCGGTATATTATTCGATTCAGGGACGGGTGTAAATATAAAGACAGTTACATGGGATACATTAAGGTTTATTACCTAGATAACATTATAACAATAATCCAGAGGCTAGGGATGTCGTACGAATACATAAAAAAAGGCACATGATGAAAGAATGAAGAGGCTGTTTGAGGTGATTCCTCGATGGCGTGCTCGTCAGGACATCGACCGGCGACGTCGTCCGTAGACGTTATCAGCGACGCTGACCAGAAGATGGTGGGTCAGCAAATCAATATGTAGAGCGTCACCTGGCAGGCACGAGGTTCCCTAACCTGTTGGTGCTGTCTGAAGCGGCGTGAAGAAGTGGTCCTCGCAGTTCCGCATGGTGGTGAGGTCAAGCACGTTGTCGGGACATGATGTGCGACAACACGTGGGCGGCAATTTCGGGAGCAGAGGATGGCTCGAACCGTGGCGGAGGGAATCAATCGCAGACACGCGGACACATGACGCACATGTGTAACCAATGTGCGGTCTTCGATATGGATATTATTATTAGTATTCTACCTGATATGAGGGGAGAAAGGCTGAACCATTGCTGGTCCAGCCGGATGCAAACGGATTAACGTTTCTCCTACATCGTGGTGGTAACTGGGCACTGACGAAAAAACACAAGATGGCGGCCTACCCGCAACGGCTGACTGGAGGGAAGTGACGGGCTTCTGCCTCGAAGCATAGAGTACCGAAAAAGCAGTGTTACCAATTGGGAAGGCGGCGGTGGCTCACAGGGCGGAAACAGGAGAAGTTGGAAATAAATTTCGAAGAGGTACTTAACTGGGGAGAATTGGGGCGAATTCAGTGGCCGAAGAAATCGTAATGATGTACCATTACAAACCATCACACCGTCTCCACCTAGGGGTAGGCAGACACGCAGTGTGGTCAATGATTCCATATTATTTAAAAAAATTGTGTTAAGTGATTATAATTAATTGCAAAAATAACAGCACCGATATAAATGATATTCTTAAAAAAAAAGATTA
This sequence comes from Lepidostoma basale, assembly GCA_022606425.2. Taxonomy (NCBI): domain Eukaryota; kingdom Metazoa; phylum Arthropoda; class Insecta; order Trichoptera; family Lepidostomatidae; genus Lepidostoma; species Lepidostoma basale. Next base: position 299,947 of record JAHDVF020001408.1, on the reverse strand, counting down.
ATCAGCAAATTTGCTAAAGGCAAATTAAATAAACCGAAATCATGTCCGTTAATTGCAATAAAGCTTATAATTATGAAATATACAATTATAATGTTGTTTTACGAAATAAAAATATTGCTGAACGATAATTATATATTAAAAAATCTTGCTTCAAATACGTAGTACATATATTAGGTTTTAAAAGGTTCATTCACATATTACTATTCATAAGCATAGAAATTACTAGTCTAATAAGCGCGTCTATGAAAAAATATGATATATAGCGAAGTTTTATCGGTGGCTAAGTTGAAGAGCATTTAATTTGTACCCCATAATTGTACTTTGTATCGTGAGCGGCGTATGGCCCCCGGTCCAGATTCCTAAAGACCTTATCCCAGTTTGAGATCAAACGGTTCGTCAGCGAAGGTCGCCAGCCGTGAGATTAGATTAGCTTCTGAGGAGCAGAACATCAGGTTTTAATTATTAATGGAAATTACAATTTCGGAGCCAGAAAACATGGCGGATTATAAGTGTCTTGTTAAACGTGAATTTGAGAATATCATTTTGTAATATATTTTTCTTTTCATCCTTAATCAAAACTTAGCGGAGTTCTCGGAATCTGGGGACATTTAAATGTTTTGTTTCACGCACCACTGGTACACGGTGTTTTACAATTGACGTATTTTACTTATTTATTCTCTGATGGCTTTGACAGCAATTCTGCCATAATATGGTGTGATTTATTTGTCATGTACAAATATTCATTCTTCTTCTTCTTCAAGTGCCCTGTCGGGTCCCCCCATTGGCTATCACATTGGCGAACCTGTCCATGTCCTGCACTGCTCGGACTGGGTTCTGGGTTCAAGCCTGGACACGACCAGATTCCTTCTTCATAATAATGAGCTATTTTCCGCTCACATTGAAGATTGTAAAATAAATTCTAATATCATTGATTTAAATCCTTGATATTAGTCTTTTAAAAAAAAAAAAAAAACAGCTCCTCCACACTTCGGATGCCGGTCCACTCCCTCACGTTTCGCAGCCAGGACATTTGTCTCCTACCGGGCCCTCGGCGTCCCACAACTTACCCCTCCAATTTTAATTGGGGAAGGTGGTACTTTTCCCCACGCAGTATATGACCCAGATGTGAAATCTTCCAAACCTTGATAGTTGATAACAGTTCCTTGTCAATTCTAGCTCGCCTCGGGACTTTGGTATTGGTAACCATGTATGTCCAGGGAATTATAAGCATTCGGCGATGGAGACACATTTCAAATGCTTCCAGTCTGTTCATTTAGTTGACTTTCGATGTCCACGTTTCACATCCATACAATAAAACAGACCACACATAGCATTTGATTATTCTCTGGCGAAGTTTTAAGTTTATGTTATCATTGCAGAAGAGTGATTTCATTTTATGAAACGTAGCTCTTGCTGCCTAACAAATGTAAAACAGTTAGGTATTGGAGTGGGGCCAGGAAGGAAGGTCTGCTTATTACCATCGAGGAGGGAATGGTTGAGAGTTGAAACTGAAATGTTGAATATGCAGAGGTTGCCCAAGCTACGCCATTAAGGACCAAGTGATTAGAGACATACATTGTGGCAGTTACGTAGAGATGAGAAGACTGGCTGGAGGCAGGACTTAGTGGAGGGACTAAGTGAGGCCTGTTGCAAACCAATCCCCAGGATTTTAACCAAGAAGAAGAAGAAAGATTACTGTTAAAATTCTATGTTAATATATACAAGATTTGGAGACCAAACGATAGCAAACTAGGAATAAAATAGTTTATTGAAATTCGTTTTTATTGTAATTGAATATTTGTCTTAATTTTGTTAAAATTATAATAAATTTCGATCTCATTTTATCTTTTCATTCAACGTAAGGATAATCACACTTATTTATTAAATACATTTACGTACATTATTTTTAAAATATAATTCTTGTAGAAGAACTAAAACCTAAAGATGATATCTTTGTACTCTCCTGCCACTTACAAATGATAATTTATTCATCGTTTTGTTAATGTCTAAATATTTATTATTATTGTATAAAAATTATGTTACGAATTGAATGTGAATAACATTAAATTTTAAATCGTTTTCTATTTGAAATACGCCAGTTTTATATGAAATTTATGTACGTGAACATTAAAAAATATAATTATGAACGAAATGTTTACTGAACCAAACAGTATATAACTTTTAATAAATTATCAAAGCAAATAAATGTAAATATGGTTTACAATGTTATCTTTTTTATACTTTATTATTACTCAAAACAATTTTTTTTATACTTTATTTTTTTTTTTTTAAATCATCCATGCCCTTCTTGTAAAATTCAGAGGATTCTGACTGAAAATATTATGATAAGGCTGTTTTCACCTCTTGTAAAGAATTGAAATTTTGATCTCTTAAAAAATGTTCCATAGGACGAAATAAATAAGAATCAGATGGTGCGAGATCCGGAGAGTATAAAAAATGCAACAGAGTGACCCACCCAAGATTTTTTACGCGTCAATTTTGCAACATGAGCTCGCGCGTTATCGTGCTGAAGAGTAATGGCGCTTCTATTCATCAAAGCTGGCCTCTTTTGGCGTAGTGCTTCATTAAAGCTATCCAACTGTTGACAGTATAACTCTGCCGACACTGTCCAACCTTGTGGCAATAGTTCGAAGTAAATGATTCCTTTCAAAACCCAATAAACACATAATAACCCTTTTTTAGAATGCAATGACCGTTTAGGTGTTGAAACGGCCTTTTTTCCGCATTTTAGCCATTGTTTTTTCTTTTCGTTATGTTTGAATTAAACCTATTTCTCATCACCAGTCACTAAGTCACAAAGAAATGGGCTTAATTGTTCTTTTTCTAGCAATTATCTGCTGATGCTAAGCCTTTGAGCCACGTTGCGGTCGGTCAATGCGTGTGGGATCCAAACACCTTATTTTTTAATCTTGCCCAACTTTTTGAGGATCCTTTGAGTATTTCTCAATAGTCAGCATCGGGTCGTCTTCAATTTCAGACTTCACGGCTGCTTCATCCGCCTGGACGGGTCGTCCACTTCGAGGCTCAATTTCCAAACACAAATCACCAGATTTAAATTTTTTTAACCATCGTTGGCATTTGCTGACAACCAATATGTCACCTTAAATCTCGCAAATATCCTTCGTAGCTTCTGTCGATTTATTTTTCAAATGATATTGAAAAAGTATACAGCTCTGCAGATGTTGTTCCAACGGACACGTCTCTACCATTGTCATCAGAGGGATAAAGAAACCGTTTTATTTTGTCTCAAGGCCACGAGCAGGTAGCCGCTACACAATAAAAACTTATAACAGGTCCTTAATGCATAACATACCGAAGGAGACTATTTTAAAGATGACGCATCGAAAAAAACGACAATACTTATGGGTACCCCTAATATAAAACACGTAATGAGAGTACTTACAATATTTATTAGTTTATCTGCAACATTCCTCGATCATTTATCTGAAACAAATTAAAACATATTTATTAATACATTTTTGATATGTTCATGTGACAATAGAATTTACGATAAACTAGCCACCTATCACATATCAAGAGAATAAATAGTTTTTAAAAATGTATACAGTAATTGGGTTCTAATAACCTTTTGTACACAAATATGTGGAAGCAATACCACATAAAAAGGTTCAAATGGCATCCCAAGAACCAGCAAAGATGAAATAAATTTGCTGCAAACTAATCGCCAGGATTGTAACATGGAATAAATATTACTTTTCTCTATTAATTTAAATAATATGAATGTCTCAGCCAATCAAAAAAACATCACGTTTTAATAAAATAAAATACAAATAATAAAATATTTTACACATGTTTGTGGTTTATTAAAAATATTTACACATGTTTGTGTTACAATCTTAATATATGAAGCTGGTGTAGAGTGAACTAAAATATGTAAAGATAAGCGCGGGATTCTAGCATATATACAAGTTCCAAAAATTTGTTGAAGAAGATTGGCATGGGGAATGTTGTTAAAATATAAAGCGATCGCTCAACCCAGCCAATGACAGGTCATAAGTCCTGTAAGCGCCTCGGCCACCACATTATGTTCCCAGAAAAACAATTTACATCTTCGTCTCTATTGAGATACAATTAATACTTATAATTAAAAAAAAATTATCCGCAATGGGTGAAATCCAGTATTTGTCTACAAGAATTTGCGTACATTCAAAATTTTGCACATGTTTGTGGTTTGTGTAAAATGTTTTACACGTGTTTGTGGTTCGTGTAAAATATAAACTATTACAAATACAATATTTTATACACATTGTGACCTCTATCGTTAGATGTAAAATGAACAAAACTTACAGAAGGCTTAAAGTAATCAACATAACTCATCATTCAAAGTACGATTGATATGATTTGTCAGTCAGAAGTTGTTGTTTACGTTATATGAATTTTTGATATTTTAGTTTATTAGTATTGACTCCTGAGGATCGAGGACGCCTCTAAAACATGTTTTTTAATATTTTTATTAAAAAAATATCTTAAATCAAAGAAGGCTGTGAACAGTGTTAAATATTCTTCTTCAAAGTTCAGATGTAATATTTATCTTAACATATTTTTATTATATTTTATTGGGGCGATTTATTTCGCCTTGCTCGTTTAAAATCTTGCAATTCTATTGCATATCAAAAAAAAAACTCCGAATAATGATTGTATGAATATTAATGCAGAGTAAGACTTCAATTTGTAAGAATGCATAATTTATTTCCGCTTTCCATTTAAAAATATTAGCTGTTAAAATGGACATCGCGTAATTTCTTTATTTAAAGCTTAACTTGCGAAATAAAAGAAATCCTGCATTATTCATTCTGTTTGAGCCACTGATGAGATCTGACCCCCCTCCCTCCTGGCGGTGGAGGTGGTGAGATCTCACCTTTAGGAAGACCTCCCCTTCCTGCTCGAAAGTCGGAGGGTGCGTACACGGTGATCCGAAACAAGGACGTCACAAAAAGAGTTCATTATAATTAAATTTTGAAATACGTAGCACGATTTTATTATGAGATTGTTGCGACAGCTAAACAGCTATACGCCAACCTATACTGGCGTTATCAGGTATGACAAACAACTAGAACATATTTTTTTAAATATGTTTTATTTGTATACATTATGGGCATGACATGTTTCGCTCCGACATGACCGCCACACTACTTTTCCTTACACATTTTTTTAGATCCTCCACATTCATTCAGCAAGTCATGCACGCACGTTGATTCTTCCGTCTTCTAACGTGACTGATATTTAAATTAATTTGGTCATGCCAGATTTTCCTCGGTCCTTCTCTGTAATCCATTCATATAATCAACGTATTCTTTCTTAAGTATTCCTTATTTATCTATAGGTTCCATATGTCCAAACCAACGCAGCGATTATTTTATAATTTTATTCATAATACTTTCTCCCGTGTTATGTGAATTCATTCCTGATACCAGAAATTGAAATTTTGTAGTGCATCGTTTTATCACACATAGGTCTATGGGAACATATATCTGCATTTATTCTGCTCTCGTCCTTCTCTTATCAGTTACATGCTTCACTTCCACTATCCAGTTGGAACCAGAACTCCAGTGTGAACGACCATTTTGGCTTTTATTGATGAATTATTGTTTTCAATAACTATTTTTAAAGCTTATTTACTTTGTTGATCCCAGCCATAGAAAGAGCCATACTTGGATTAACCTTGAGGGACAGAATCAGAAATGAATTCATTCGAAAAAAAAAACAATTTGTCTGAGGTGGTTCTGAGAAAAGGCGGGCTGAAGTTTCGACATTTGATGAGGAGTTGGACATTATATTCAGTTGAGCTGGACGTCTCCCTGCCTGCTGGACCAGAGATATTGAGAGGATTGCTGGACGTGGATGGATGAGAATGGTAATCGAAAGGTGATAGTGGCGTTCTTTGGGATAGGTCTATGTTCAGCAGTGTATGACAGACGTAGAAATTAGATAAATTCACATTAATACCCGCACCATCCTTTCTTTCGACTTCACTGGCCTTTCGGGCATTTGCTCTTTATTGTAATTTGTACGTATTATTGTAAACGAAGCATGAAACTGTCAAAATAAAGTTGAAAGTAGAATAAATGCAGTATAAATGAAATCTCTTAAACGAATGTGTGCATACTCTGTGTATGATAGAGTGTCGAATGAAAATATAAGACGTGAATGCGGTGCGAATGATGGTGTTAAGGACAAAATAATGAAAGGATCATGCAGATGGTTTGGACATATGGAAAGAATGAACGAAGAAAGAATGCTAAAAAATTATATGTTAACGATGTAAATGTAACTAGAAATAGGGGAAGACTGAGGAAAACGTGGCACGATCAAATAAATAAAAAATTTAATGTCGGTCACGTGAGGAGTCAGAGAAATCGACGCGCGTGCATGACACGACGTATGAATGTTGAGGAAGCGAGAGAAATATGTCAGGAAAGAATAGGTGGCAGTCCATTCTTTCTGCTTACCACTTCGGGGAGACGCCGTGATGGTTATTTAGTTAGTTTTTGAATTTTTTATTTAAATCATAGCACTTATTCATGAAAATTATGAATTCTTATTCTTACCCTGGAGAGGGTACAAAATAAATTTCTAACTCGAAGGTATAAACTTTAAACTTAATATTCCCAGAGAACAAAAAGATTATGCTCTTTTACGATCAGAAATGAGACTATTGCGATTATCTGACAGGAGAACGATATTTGACCTCCTACTGTTGTACAAAATTTTAAACTCGTTGGTCGATTGTCCTGAAATTGTTGGCCTAAATTCTCTACGGGTACCTCTGCGAGGAACTCGGCAGACTGACACTTTCTGGGTTGACAACTTTCACACGAATCACCGAATGTAGTCCACAATACCTCGAATGCACAGACTTGCCAATGTATATGGACAATCGTTGGACATGTTTTGTAAGAGTCTTCCTATTTTTAAAAAGCAACTTCATGCTCTTTTTGAATTCACATAGATTTTAAACTTTATTTATATTAGTATTCGTCTCCTATTCGCTCGCCCCACATGTACATAATCCGGTCACATATTGGACTGGTAAATTACCATCACTTTGTTTCTTTACTGTTGTTCTTTTTTCGTAATTTCTAATTTCTATCATGTTATGTTCTTATCAATCCTATTCATGTAAATTCTAATTTATATTATGTTATGTTCCTTTCTATCTCATGTAATTTCTAATTTCTTTTATGTTATCCTTATTCTCGTTTTTGTGTTTTGCCGTTATACTCGTATGTTAGTTGTCTGTCTATTTGCCCAAACTTTTATATTACCTTTGTAACTAAACATGTCATTTTTGTAAAAGCCCTTGCGGCGTTTATGTCAAAATAAATAAATAAATAAATAAAACAAGCAGGGGACGTGCAATGCTTGTCTCTCTGTAGGATAGCGTTTACAATTATAATGGCAACTTTATAAACAACCTAAACTCTTATCATTACAAAGTACAGAAATTTCAGAGCACCGTGCTCAACCCGCGGCGGGATTTTACATTTGCCTAATTTAATTAGTTCTCACTTGTGTTGCCGGTGAAAGGGGAACAAAAGTTTGGAGTGTTCGCTAACCGTCGATTCTCAACGAAATAGCCAAGAGCCAACTTCGGCGCCGAAAACTAAATGCCATAGTCCCAGCCATGTTTCTCTGTCGCATTTTCTACATTCGTTCGATGCAAATTTATTGTAGTGCTTTTCCAATCTGTTTAATTAAGACACACCTTTAGTTTAGAGACATGTGCACAAAATTGTTGGAATAGATTAAAATAAGATAATTAATATTGCCCAAATTGCCGCACAGAGGCTTTTCAAAGATCTACTGTATTGATAGCGATTCGTTTTTTAAATGAGGTGGAAAAAGAGACCTCTTTGGATGCAATTATATCGAAATTGTGAATACCCTTACGGTAAGGGCAACAAGAAGATAATTGGCATATTACTATTCATATAGTTCTATGTATATTTCCTTTGATGTTATTGTTTTGTCCTTTACATCGATGTGGCTCGCGCTGTAATGATGTAAAGAGTTTTTCAATATTATAATAATAATAATAATAATATTCAGATTTTGTGTTTTTTTATTTATTGTTTCAAAACGTACACGTAGTTTTTAAATAATATATTCTATTTTGGTCTGGTGTTGGTAATTACTAGAGTCTTAGAGATTAGATTTATTACAAATATAATAAAAATTAAAAAATAAGACATTACAAAAATCGCAACGTAGTATGTGGATTCATGCAGTACAATACATTATTTCAATATATTTAACCGTTTTAATGCGTATCATCGATATTTCGACGAACGAATATCTATCATTAATCGCGTGTCGTCGATATATCGACCATATGACGCGCAGTATATCTCTGGTATTTGGATGGTACGATGCGTTCTATAGTTATGATTTTTTATTTAGCATCCCAATTGTTAATTTTTTTCTCTTTTTTTTAACACGCAATTTGAGTACATATCATGAAAAAAGGCCCAGCACAGAAACGGTTAAAATTTTAAAACGTTTGTTTTTTTATTCGAATTATAATGCTTTTAGAAAAACAAATCAAAATGATGTGAAGGGGAATTTCAGGTAATTGAGACAATTTGGCCGAGAAGGCGATCAAGGAATCTTCTCGTTACGGAATCCCTCGATCTGTTTCAGAAACCTCTTAATCTGCATAATTATTCAAGAGATGTCTTAATGATCGCCCGAGAGAGAAAATGTATTATTTCAACTAGAAAGATGCAACTGAATAAATTACACTCCGAGAAACATTTCTCCCTCTTTATTTTAAAAACAAACAACACGATATTGAAATTAAAACCAAGAGGGTTATGTTCAGTATAAACTTTACTTTTATGATAACAGACTAAGCATACATATATTGCATATACCAAAATTTGCAAGAGGTGGTTAATAATTACAGATCAACCTCTTAAATAGGAAGCCATGGAAAGAGGTATGCTTGGAATAACATTGAGGGATAGATTTAGAAACGAATTTATTCGTCAACAAACAAAGGTGACTGAGGTGGCTCTGAGGATGGGCGGCCTGAATGGCAATGTGCTGCCCATATCTGTCGGAGAACCGACGGCCAATGGAGAAGACGGGTTCTGGAGTGGAGACCGCGTACAGGATTCCGCAGAGTTGTACGAGTGTGTCCACCTGTCTGCTGGACCGACAATCTGAAGAGGATTGCTGGATGGATGGATGGGAGCAGCAATAGATAGAGGGCGGTGACGTGCTTTGGGAGAAGCCTACATTCAGCAGTGGATGACAGACGGCTGATAATGATGATGAACCTCTTAATAGCGATGAAATGAATATGAACAACCAAGATTTTTCAAGTACATATTTAATTATCGTTTTTTATCGAGTCTAATTTTTCAGTAGGTATGTATTTGTTTCGTTGGTCATAGGTTAATGGAAATACATGTTACAACACGATATCGACGTTTGTTGGCACACCATATTATTTAAACGTTTTATAGCATCTTTAAAAAATAAATAGATATATAAAAATATACGAAATATTAGAAATATAACATGGCAAAAATGTGATATATTATATGATCAAGGACAGGACAATACTTGAGATAAATGCAATGTTCATGTATGTTCATTTGTCAGAACATTATTTTCATTCATTAAAAAAAATCTTCTCAGTACTATGAGCTTGAGGTTGTTTTTTAATGGCATATAGGCTGCATACCTTGCACATCAACCCTCCTCCTTTTCCATCCGGGATTGGGCCTGCATCGGCGGATTTCCGAGATTAAGACACTGAGGATAAAGTAGGCAAGACACTGAGAGATCTCGTGAGGAACACTAGAATTAGAGAGATATGAGGGTTTGAGGATAATATAAGATGGAGTAGACAGCGAAGAAGGGACTGGTACGGTCACGTCCAAAGAATGGACATCACTAGACTCCCCTACATAATCTGCACTACATTATCAGCCTAACGGAACTCGTCCTCGTAGAAGACATCCTAAAAGATGGAGGAAGAGCTGGGAATCTACCTCACAGGAGGAGCAACCATCTGAAGAACAGACCACATAGGTCTACAACAAGGAAGAAGAAGAAGAATAATTAAATCTGTAAGAATTTTTACATAATTAATAATCCCTATTAATGATTTTTTCGAAACCAATTGTTTAATATAGGATAAATGTTTATGTTAAGGATGTTACTTGCTAAAATTGTTTTTCTATAAATTTTAATCAATGTATTACAAAACCGTTGAAATCGATCCGTCATAAAACAATTTAAACCCAATTTAAAATAAATACCTAGAACTATTTCAATTAAAATTTACTATAATTGATATTGGAAACTGCCTACGATGTTTCAAATAAAGCTCAAATTATTATTTTTGGTATAAATTAATTCCTTTAAAACTCTCTTTCTGTATACCTATATATAATTATATTTATACATATAAAATAAAGCTTTAGAAATTTTAGAACTCTAATCTTATTGGGCTTTATAATATTTTTAATTAGTAGCACGAACATGTCTCTAAATGCGTTATGGTATATTTTACTAGAGCATTGAGAACTGTTTATCATAGATACACAATGAACAACCAGCAACTGGCACATGTATCTACGATGAAGGATCTCGGAATCACCTATTAGAGTAGGCTGACTTTTCGTGCACATATCGAGAGGATTTGTGGCATTACACTGAGGATGCTGGGGTTCATCGTCCGGACCGGAAGAGTTTTCAGGGATCCCAATGTGCTCAGAGTCCTATACAACGCATTGGTTCGGAGCAGACTCGAAAGTGGTTCTGTGATATGGAGTCCTCACGAAGCGAGATATTCCGTTATGCTGGAGAGGAGGGTTCAGAAAAAAATTCTGAAGTATCTCTACATGAGGGAGTATGGTAGTTATCCGTGGCTCTATCCCACGGCATTTCTTCTGGGAATGCTCGGAACCAATTCTCTACAGCTTCGAAGAGATGGACATCTAATCACCCATTTCTTCAGATTAATTAGGGGATACTTCGAGAACTCGGCCGTACTGGAGGATGTTGGTCTTTTTGTCCCCGATAGATATCTCCGACAGTGATAGCACAGATTGTTTTACCTACCGGTCGCCAGAACTAATCTGCCTCTGGTGACGCCGGTGGGAAGAGCAATTAGTCTGCTGAACGCGGTCTCCTCGGAGATCGACGTCCTTCATGTTAGTGAAAGTACGTTCAGAGGACAAATACTATTGACTTTGGAAAGTATCTTATCTTCCTAATATTGAACCATCACTAATGCGTTCCTGGTATTTTGTTGTATGTTTATAATATTTTAGCTGTACTCAATTGATGCCTTAAACATTTATGCTGTTTGTAATGTCTTTTGAGTAAATAAACTGATTTGATTTGATTTGAAAATTTACATTTTTATTTATTAATTGCAGATTGTTTTTATATTGCGCTGAAGCTTGTAACTAGTTGGTGTACTTACTATATCTTGGTTAATATAACGTACGAAGTGTTTTTTTGTTTTATAAATGCAATAATATTAATTTTAAATATTTATGAACGGGTTCAATAAAATAGAGAAACATAATTTATTTTTCATTATTTTAGAATAATGTACTAATAGTACATAGCTAGGCTAATAGTATAATCGCCAAATATGGTATAAATATTAAATATAATAGATTTTTATGAGTATAAAAGGTGTGTTATTGAAAAACGTTTGATTCTTTCACAAGGTGTATTTAATTTTTTTTATTAAATAATACATACGGGTCCTTGAAGTGTTGATATTATCAGCACTATACTCGCATATTTAATAAAACAGATTTCACTGTAGTGCTTGACAAAAGTTCAGTTGAAATTGGAAACGAAGGTATGGTTCAAAAATTGGCATTTTAATATGAACAAGGTCACGACATAATGCTCTTATGCTTGAAAAAACTTGAGTAGAAATTGAAAAGAAAGGACGAAATGAAATTTGACATTTTAATAACAACAAGGCCACGAAATAATGATCTCTCGGAGTAGTGTCGCGGCATTGCCAATGGCGTGATTTAATTTCAAATTTCTGAAAAAAGGGGCCGGGAAACCAATAAGCGGTGTTGACAAAGAGAGGGCGGCCTGTGTTTAATATCAGCCGCTCCGCTCTTCACCTCCGCCAAGGAAAAATGAAATTCTTCACTCGATACGAGTAACAAACCCTCTCTTGTACCTTTCGGAGGCATTCCGAAAAAAAATAACAAATTAAGCATCACGCAGTTCGCCTCGCGAGCATTTTATTGCGAATTTTAGAAATAATTTAATAAATTATGAAAACCATTTAAAGACGGAAAATAGGTCTTAAATTTTCAAGTAGGCACTCAAAGTTTAATTCGAATTTTAAATGTTCTACAATTGAGATTTCACAGTTCAACTCTCAGTCCATTCGCGAGAGATATTTTTTTATATTTCATTTTAAATTACCTGAAGGTCAGGAGTCTTACGAAATTAAATTCCCTCGATAAAAAATGTACTTTCAAAATATATTTAATTACACATTATTAATTACGTATACATACAATCATTTTATATTTGTGATTTAGCAATTTCATACAATGACTATTATATTTTAGTTGGGGGTTGACTGACTGCGTTTTGCCTGTGTTAACTTAAAGGTTTGAAACTATAACATTGTCAAAAATGAGCGACAATAAATTAAGAGTTGTTCAAAGAGCTATAGACACACTTATCTTGGGGACAGGAAAAACACCACTTAGAACTAGAACAGGAGTGTCGGACTTCATTGTAAGAGTGGCAGCGCTTAAATGGTACTGGGCAGGCCATGTCGCTTGCAGCACAAAGTTGTATGGACAAAACGCCTCCATTATTGGCATCCTGTGGACTGTGACCCGAAACTAAGAACGTACCCCAATTCGATGGGAGGGGGGGGAAGGATATTAGATAGACCGCCAGTACGACATTGATGCGCGTTATCCAGGACCGACAGACATGAAAGCTGGCTACACTGATGATGAATATATGTTATGCGACATTATCAAATGTTTTGATAATGCCATAACAATGTGAAACATGTTACATTCATAAAAAAAAAAATTCTCGAAAACAGACGACTATAAGACGTTTTCGACTATATGACGCACCTTAATTTTTAAGCAATTAAAAAAAAACATTTTAACCATTTTCATTATAAGATTGCAAAACCAGACTTAAAAAAATGTCATGTTCGTCGCATCGGTGCACTGCCGCTGCCGGTTGAATCCAATGATGCCAGATACATATAGATTTCCCGTGGCCTCGAATATAATATGACCATTTTCAAGATTGGCGGGAATTTCAAATCAAACACTGGACATTTTTACATTAATTTCGAGTAAAAGACACACCTGAATTTTGAAGGCAATGTATTGAAGAAAAGGGTGCATCGTACAGTCCATAAAATACGGTTAGTACATAAGGTGAAGGGAATTATTTCATAGTTATCTTTAATAATTTCTTAATAGTAAGAAGTACCATTTCTGTACAATGAAAATCAATAAAGTGTTATGAAATGTTTGAGTAAACAACATAAAAGATAAAAATAAATTGATAATTAGGTAAGTAAGAACGTAAATTTCCACGGTTAACATATATAGGAATATTTTTCGGGGTGAAACCGTGTTCCCTCCACCAACGTTTCGGAGGCCTTTGCGGCCTCCATCATCAGGGTGTTAAATTTTTAATTGTATCTCAATAGAGATGAAGAAACAAACTGGAAACTGAACATGGATGATCAAGGTGTTTACAGGACTTATGACCTGTCATTGGTTGGGTTAAGCGCACGCTTTATGTAATTACAACATTCCCCATTCCACCATTGTTATTATGATCATGCAAGATACATTTTTGGAAGTTGTATATATACTCCAAATCCATACTTATCTTCACGTGTCAGTTCCAGTTAGCCATCTATGTAGATTTGATTGTACTAATTAATTGTTTAAGATTAATCTATACAATCCACCTACCAGCGGCATCTGTGAAGAATGATTATTTATCATTTAGCAAACTACTTTATTAACACAATGCGAAGAGGCTACCGCCTCCTAGTGCACTGTTTAGAAGTCGCCTGGAGTAACACTCCTATTTTATACGCCAAAGAATTGAAGATATCCTCCCCATAGAGGCTCGTCTTTCTTCGTCTCTATTGAGATACAATTAAAAATTTAACACCCTGATGATGGAGGCCGCAAGGGCCTCCGAAACGTTGGTGGAGGGAACACGGTTTCACCCCGAAAAATATTCCTATTGATAATTAGGTAGTTAAACTTTGTATATTCTCATAACATGTAATAGAACTTCTAGAAAACACGTTTTCACTCATATTGATTGTTTGGTAAAACTTTTATTTGCGATGAAAACTCTATGTTTGCGTACATCAAATAGTGTATTTAAAATATTTTCAGATAATAATAAGATTTTGGTGACCTTGCTTATCAATTTCATAATATCGGGAAGTTTGCAGTGAAATGTATTAAATGATGTTGCGGCTGTGGAGAATTTGAAGAATGTGCGCGAAAATGCAGAGTTCCCTTATTACTGTTTAGTTACAAAGTGAGTCGGGTTTAATTATTCAGCAGTCGGTTGACATTTGCGTTTATTAAGACTTCTCGGCGCGGCTTGCGGTAACAAGTTGCGCCATTAACTAGAACTATGCCGAGTAGTTCGCAGGGACAATCGGGGCGGCGCGGCGGGGTTCTTAGGCCGGCGGCGCACGGAGCGTATAGGCGACGCTCGCCGCAGATTTAGCCCGCGCGTCTTCGCCTTAAATCTGGGGGTAATTACATTTTATCAACTAAACAAGGCGTCATTATCGAATTCGTTTAAATATTATAATGTTTATTTATTAATTCTTAATAAGGCATTTAAACAAACGACAACGGTGTAATTAATACGAATGAATATTAAAGGGAAGATGAATACGGACGTCCCCCTGCCCGGTGGACCGATGATCTGAAGAGAATTGCTGGACATAAATGGATGGGAGCGGCAATGGACAGAAGGCGATGGCAGGCTTTGGGAGAGGCCTACATTCAACAGTGGATGGCAGACGGCTGATGATGATGATGATGAATAATATAAAAGATGAATAATAATAAAAGAAAGAGACGTGTGATGTCAAAGACTGAGAAGACGCTACTGAAGAGAACATGTGGAAAGAGCATGTTCTGAAAGAGTGATGAGTGATGATGAAAGTACCAACAGGAAAACGACCGGCAGGAAGACCACCTAAAAGATGGCGAGGCAATTGGACATCTGTATCCCAGGAACAGGTTCCGAGAAATAACAGGACACAGTCCTAAATAAAACAGAAGAAGAAGAAGAAGAATATTAAATTTTTATTGTATTTTATATGCATGTAAATTCTAATTTATATTATGTTATGTTCCTTTCTATCTCATGTCATTTCTAATTTCTATTATGTTATCCTTATTCTCGTTTTTGTGTTTTGCCGTTATGTGTTAGTTGTCTGTCTATTTGCCCAAACTTTTATATTACCTTTGTAACTAAACATGTCATTTTTGTAAAAGCCCTTGCGGCGTTTATGTCAAAATAAATAAATAAATAAATAAATATGAATAACATGTTTCGCCTTGTAGCAAACCAAAACGTGTCATTTCAATAAATTATAATAAAACTTCTAGAAATAAGACGTTTTAATTTGTATTAATAAAACATGTAATATGGAGATTTACTAAACATCATTGTTCAAAAAAAAAGACAGCAGAATATTTTTTACAAAATACAATTAATGATAAAAATGCTTAAAAAATACCGTATTCGCAATACGTTTACAAGACACACCTTTCGAGATTCATCTACATTCATACAGTGAGTCTTACACGCACGTGGATTCTTCCAACCTACATAGTTGGCCAACTTTCAAATTTAATTGATTTTGTCATGCCATGTTTTCCTCGATCTGCCTTGACTTCAGACTCCATTCACATTGTTAACGTATACTTTATTAACCATTGGTTCTTCATCCATCCGTTCCATGTGGCCAAACCATCACAGTGATCCTTTCATATTATTTTAGTTTATTTATGTACAAATTATTGGTCAAGAATCCCCAACAAATGTCTATATTTATGTAGTGTTAAGAAATATAGATATAGACAATTGATGGTGCAATATTAAAATATGAATAATGTTTATTGAAAATTCTTCATTTATAAAATTATATAAAACAATTATTATTATTATTTTATTGAATCGCTCTTTACATCATGACAGCAAGAGCCAAATCGATGTAAAGGGCATTTTATTATAGCAACCATTGTGATTCTCATGACATGTGATAGGTAGCTAATCTATCGCCATTTTATTGTCCGTAAAATCTACACCAGATCAATGACAGTGTGACAATCACACCGCCCTCACCGGGAATCGAACCCAGAACCTTCGGGATGGCAGTCAATACACTTACCACTCGGCCACAAAGATTTTCAGTTATTTAGTTGAATTAAACCTTTTGGTTGCTCACTGCCGTCTTCTGGTGAATATGATGGCCAATTCGTTGTTTAAACAAGACTATAAAAACAGATTATACGCATTTTTTCGTTGATCAAAAATATAATTGTACATTTATAACAATAGTTCAAAAAAATCATTTATTTTGAGTGTAGTGATTAATTATACGAGTAAGATAAATTATTACATCTACAAGAACTTAGCAATTTGAATGAAATTGTTATTAATAATTAGAAAAAAAAAAATACAAAAAAGAACAAAAGCATTTAAAATATCTTCTATGTTGGCTATACTTTGTATTGTAGATGTTTTATTTGTCTTTTTCTTTTTTACATACTTTGTATATACAACACTTAAAATAGGTTGAACGTCGAATTTCAGTCGAAAAGTGGCAACTCGATATTCAGTCTGCACACAGCCTAAGAAGTGTCGCACCCCTTCTCTGCGCTTCGGGCGTGTTTTATCATGTAAGACACGGAATAAATGACAACTCTTCTTGTTCTGTTGTTGGCTATGTTCTGTGTACGTTATTCATTGTACTATTGCCTGGCGGGCTGCTCTGGCCAAAGGCCAACCACCAGTTAAATGTTTATAGACATAACATTACTTATAATAATTAAATTTTACCAATTCTAGTTTTCCCGCAATTTTTAACTTGAATTTAGAAAATACAAAATTCATTTAATTTGTTGAAAGCTTTTTAATTTGAAGTCTTAAGTTAATATGTTTTCTTTCGGTTAGTAATTTTATTAAAAACCATAACATTATTTTTTATAACATCTGAGATGTAGGTCGTAAGATCCATTACTAGAAAAACTCTCCGAGATCGTGTCCGTAATGCAGATATAAGAAAAACTTGCGAAATAGAGGATATCGTTGGGAGAAGTAGGTGCAGAAGAAGACACTGAAGGGACCATGTAGTCAGAATGGATAATGACAGACTCGGATATACAGCCGCTTACGAAATTCCCTCCGGATGCCACCCCTTTGGAAGACCGCCTAAGAGATGGAGAGATATCTGGTCCTCATCATCCCAAGAGACATGATTTCTGTGCCACAGATCGTAAGATCTATTAAAAGAAGAAGAAGAAGAAATAATCAATCATATCTCCGTTTTCCCCAGCTTAGTAAACAAAGAGCGCTTTCACACTTTTCATTCCTCCTAATTTTTTGAGATTCTTCTATATCTTCTTATTTTTCTAATTGTAGGTCTTGGGGCCTGGTTCTTATATTCTATATTTATACGAACATCAACTTTTTTCTGACTACAAGCATTGCCACCTTTTAGGAAATTGATTTATTTAGCTGTTTGGAAAAATAAAAATATGCTAAAGGAGAGCAAAATTCGAATCTACAAGACATGCGTACGTCCTATAATGACACATGCAATAAAAACGAGAGCTGACAAGAACACCTAAAAGATGGCGAGACAGTAGGACATCTGCATCCCAGGAACAGGCTCCGAGAAATAACATTACAC
This sequence comes from Lepidostoma basale, assembly GCA_022606425.2. Classification (NCBI taxonomy): domain Eukaryota; kingdom Metazoa; phylum Arthropoda; class Insecta; order Trichoptera; family Lepidostomatidae; genus Lepidostoma; species Lepidostoma basale. Next base: position 281,955 of record JAHDVF020001408.1, on the reverse strand, counting down.
AGTCCTAAATAAAGCAGAAGAAGAAGAAGAAGATTAATTTGGTCATGCTTCATTTTCCTCGGTCTTTCTCTATTCATTTTTTATTTCACACTGCTTGTATACTTTCATTTAATAATTCTTCTTTCATCCATTCGATCTATATATATGACCAAAAGATCTAAGTGACGCAATCATCTATAATGTTTAGTTCTCTTAGTATTCTTCGTTTTTGTATTCACCCGATTATTTATCCGTTAAAAATACAAAATACTTTCTTAGAAAGATCATATGACGCGTTTAAGAGTGTGGAAGTCCAACAATCCTGTGAGAAACATTGAGGGATATAAATTAGATAGTAATTATATAAACTGAGGGAAAAAAATTAGGGATATTACCTAGATCCAAGATCACTGTTTATATTTTATCTGGGATTCTAAATGATGGATAAACACTCTAAATAATGTGAACCAGTGCTTTATATAGAAGGCAAATTACGTCGGGGTTAGCAAACGATTTCATATTTCGTATAATACAAAACCAAGCATTTGAATATGGATATTATATTTTAAATGAATGGGTAGTTGAACTCATATCGGATCCTTGATTTCATCGGCACGCTCCAAATTAACATAGTTCATTGATATAGAAATAAGCCGGTATTCTCAGAACGAATATATGAAATCACAAATTATTTAGGGATACTAAATAGCAATCTGTTGACATCTGACCGTTTTAATAGCAGCTTTCGCGTTTTTCAGCATCATACACACACGTCGATTTTTCCGACGCTATATTTGCTTCAATTGATATATTTTTATTCAGAGTATTCACTTTGAGTAAATTATTTATTTTGTTCCCGCATCAACATGCTTTTCAGATAGAGGAATTCGGTAGTACTAATTTTTTGGATACTTTATATAATATTGTTTAAAAGGCTTGTAGATTTTCCATACTATCAGCAATTGAAAAAGAATGATATATCATTCCTGTAAAGAAATTGTGCTGAATAATAAACAACAACAAGACCAAACTGTCATGCCGGTATGCAGAGAGAATGGATCGCCACACCACTCTAGCTTCCTTCACATTCACACGAGTCATACATGCACGTAGATTTTTCCGCCTTCTAACATGACCAACATTTAAAAATTGATTAATTTGGTCATGCCATGTGTTCCTCGGTCTACCTCGACTTCGTACTCCATTTACATCATTAAATTACTTTCTTAACCATTCTTTCTCTATCCATGCGCTCCATATATCCGATCCTTTCATAATTTTGTTCATAATACTTTTTCCGCTCTACATTCCTTTCGTATATCAGACTTAAAAATCTATCATAAATCGTTCTACCACACATACGTCTTAAGAATCTCATATCTTCTGCATGTATTTTGCTGTCATCCTTCTTCTACCAGTTCTATGCTTCGCTTCCATACATAAAGGTTGGGACCAGAACTCATCGTGAACGACCATTTTCGCTTTCATTGATAAATGTTTGTTTCCAATAACTATTTATAAAGCTCGATTTAATTTGTAACGCGCATCAACCTTTCATTCGACGTCACTATCCGTTCGGTCATTCGCTGTGAACATGCTACCTAAATACACAAATTCACTCACCTGTTCCAAGTTTTCTTCGTTTAAATTTATGTTACAAACTGTCAATTGCTTCCCTTTCAAAAACTTACTCATTCGACTTTTCGATATTCATCATTAAATCGTTTGACTTGCATACCTCATATCTTCTCGACACCGTAATTCATCCGCACTATACGCAACGAGAAACGACATCGTCGGCCAATGATGTTTATTTAATACACAATAAAAATATTCCAAACATAATGAAGAATATAACAGAAAAGAATAAAATGAAAATGTTATGAAATAATAAAAAGGGCTCAACATTTTACATAGGATTCCAAAATAGAGTTATAACGGTGAACCATAGACAAATATAAATACCCGAAGGGGATAAATAACGGGTGTAGTGTAAGAGATATCTCTAAAAATAAATACGGATCGGCTGAGGAGTGAAATGAATTCCCGAAGCAATGCCAAATAAGATATCGGATGCAATGAGGGCAGCGACACGAAGATCAGGGACTCACAATAAGGTGGCTTGAATATATTTCAGGTTTATCGGAGGCCCAATCTATCCCCCACCTTACCAGAGGCGGGACATGGTGTTTTTATAAATACTTTACTATTAGTTTTATTATATTCAACTAACTAACTAACTAACCATCACACCGTCTCAACGAAGGGGTAGGCAGAAAGAATGGACTGCCATACCTTTCTTTCCTGACATATTTCTCTTGCTTCCTCAACATTCATACATCGTGTCATGCACGCGCGTCGATTTCTCTGACTCCTCACATGGCCGACATTCAATATTTGATTTATTTGATCGTGCCACGTTTTCCTTGGTCTTCCTCTATTTCTGGTACCATTTACATCATAAACATATAATTTTTTACCATTCTTTCTTCATTCATTCTTTCCATATGTCCAAACCATCTTAATGATCCTTTCATTATTTTGTTCATGACACCATCATTCGCACCGCATTCACTTCTTATATTTTCATTCGACACTCTATCATACACAGAATATCCACACATTCGTCTAAGAGATCTCATTTCTACTGCATTTATTCTACTTTCATCCTTCCTTTGCCAGTTCCATGCTTCGCTTCCATACATAAGGGTCGGTAGAAGAACACCATTGTGCCCTGCCATTCTAGCTTTTTTATATATTCAATGTTATGAAATTAATAAATGTCATAAGCAAGGCGAAACATGGCATTCCCATAAAATATAATAAAACTTCTAGAAAACAGAGCTTTTTTATTCTTATTAATTATTGAATGTGGAGTTTTACATACTTGTTCAAGAAACAATAAATAAAATAATGTAGATTAATTTAAAATAGTTTGTACTTATGTACTCTGATTACAAAAATGTATCCTGACATCAATGACTTCTTCTTCTTCTTGTTCTATTACTATCGGAGGTTGGACCTCGTGACTATTTTTTTTTCTTTTGATACAGTGGCTATAAATAATTTCACACTTTGCATTTACCGTTTCTCATAACGTATCCGAAATATTTCAGTTTTCTGAGCTGGTCATGATAATGACGAAAATAATATTTCTTACATATTTCGAAGTAAAGTAATTCGGTAAGTCCGGAAAATGTAAGTTCCATATGTCCTTACCAATACAGTTGTTTTAATTTTACTTAGCTTTCAATAATCTTCCTTACATTCCTTCATCTCAGTGATCTTATTTCTACGGTATATATCCTACATTCATCCTTCTTCTACCAGCTTTAAGCTTCACTTCTGAATAGGGGTTGGATTATCACATTTTCCATAATATTTAACAGAGGTTAAAAATCATACAACCACTCTACTCGCTTTCCCTGGGGTGCTTGATATCACCTACCTTTTGAGAGCTTCTACTTTTTGAGACCTTTACACTAAAAAAAAACGATTTTTATATTTACTGTTGTTTCATTTTATATCATTCCTCATATGTAGCATTATTCTACACTGAAAGGAATTTTATAAAGAATAAAAACACAGGTGTACCGACCTATGATAGAGTTGATACAAGTCCCTTACTTTGAATTGGGTCATTTTGTCTTTGCCCATGTTCGTTTCCGCATTAAACCCAATACCAAATATTTTCTTAGCACTTAGGACCTATCAAAGGCAATAACATTTTTTAATTCCAAGATATTAACACCACGACTTCAAGACAACTTAAAAAATCGCATATTATAATTGACGCCTCCGTAGAATAAACTTAATTAAACACAAAATAAATATATGATGTCTGTGAACAATAAAAAAAGCTCTATAATGTTTGTAAACATTTACTTGGTAGAGGATATTACAATGTATTTATTTGTTCTTGAACAATGATGTAAAACTTCTTATCAAATAATTAATACGAATGAAACCGTTTGTTTTTACGAAGTTTTATTTTAATTTATTTGTAACAATATTACAAATATTCGATAATGTCGGAAAAGCGTAATTTGTCATTCCCATAGATTATAATAAAACTTCTAGAAAACAGACGTTTTCGTTCGTATTCATTACTCGTATATATTATATAAACTGTGTAAGTATTTCCCTATTTCGAATAGTTCTATTTGCAATAGGTGTATCATTTTCTAAATGCGTAAACGTTTTGATCTATTTAATTCAAATTCTTCCTAATTACCGAACAAAATAATTTATTTCGTTCGTAGGTTATACGTGAATAAAGAAACTGAGATTTATATCCAAAGTTTGTTCTAATTAATCTGGTTTAATTACGGAATTTAAACAAACGCAACTTTTGAACCGCATTAGTGAACACGTATCATTTTATTGGCAGTTAGGTTCATCGTTAAAACTAATCGCAGGAATGTCTTTGTTTCCGTCCGTGAAGAATTACGCCATCACGTGCTTCAAATAATGATGTTAACCTCCTCTGTAGGCCGCCCGCATTCCCCGAATGATTTGTACTTGGCGCTAGGGCTCACAAAGGGCGAGTTTAGATGAAACAAAGTCTACGAGCACAGTTCCGGAATTCCAAAGCTCTACTCGGTGTAAACAACTGTTGATTTGTCTTGATTCTTTATATTTCTTTTCTTTATAATGACCGTCGATGTGTTGGGAGCGCAGCTTCCGTTCAGAAATAAAATATTCTTTGAAGACCCCTGTAGTAAACATAGAAGAACCATTATAAGAAGAAATGAAAAAAATAACGCACTTGACCCACAAGCCATGACATGAATGACAATTTTGGCTTTAATGTTATTAATAAATAGAGAACTAAAAAATATTAAACACTGTTGTGTTCTCCATAATGCTTCAAACGATATTTATTATTTTCTCAACATTGATTTTTAACTTTAAAACAGTTTCGATTCTAAACTGATGTTTAAATTCAATAAGGAGCTCCGGCTGGAGCTAAACCGGTTGGTGTTACCAAATAAAGTGGTTTAGATTCAAATTCAAATATAGATTCAATAGATTCAAATTAGTGTTTTTCCCTTAGGTGATAATGTGTTTGTCTCTCTTTTATACTACTGTTTATATACCTTTATAATGTGCTCTTTCCCTTAAGCTATAATATGTTTGTATTATTTTTATAAATTCAATGTAATACATTTTATTAATCCAATGTAACAATTTTGGGATCTCAAAAATGAGTGTTCACAACACTCACGAGACTCCTATACAAAATAAAGAGAAAAAAAAATACTAAAAGTGTATTATTATTTTATTCAATAATATCACACAAGAAATTAAGTGCTTCATACGAAAGTTTAAAAAAAGTTTCATTTTTTTTTATGCGTGTGACATACATATTTTTATTAGTATTTTTTATTTATTAGAAAAACAACACATTTATTAAATAAAGAACAACTTCTAAAAAACTGTCATTTTTATCAATTTTAAATTGTCGTGAGGAAGTAAAGACTAGACGCCTAATTATTGCTATTTGAAGTATTTGAGTAATAGACACAATGTTACTAACTAGCTAAATAACCATCACGCCGTCTTCCCGAAGAGTTAGACAGAAATAATGAACCGCCGCACTGTTCTTTCCTGACATACTTCTCTCGATTTCATCAACATTCATACATCGTGAACACACGTCAATTTCTCCAACTGCTGAAATGGGCGACACATAATGGGCACAATGTATTACTATATATTTCGATTACCCTACTCCAACTGGGTTATCTACTCTTTAATGTTCTTTTAAAGAACGGTTTATAAGTTTTAAAATCAGAATGGGAACATAAATCATGAAGTGAAAAGTTCTGATATAACTAATATTCGGAAGGGTCGTGAGACATTATGGAGTGGTCGCGAGACACGATTTTACCAGCATGAGAGTTGTTTTCTTCTTCTTTAGGTATCATGTCCTCCCGAGGTTGACTCTCACCCGAAAGCAGGCGTTTCTGTCCCTGGTAGCTCGAAACAGATCCTCAACGCTTTTAAAGCCAGTTCAGTTGTAGGCCAGATGGTTTGCCTCCTGGCAACACCTAATCGACCCTCTATATTGTCCTCAATTTTTAGATGTAGCAATTCAATTTTTTCTCCCCTAAGCACGTGACCTAAATATGACACCTTACCGGCTATAATATATTTGTAAAGTTATCTGAAATATCTTTAATGGCGCTGAGAAAAATGAGTGAAAAGTCCCTGAATAAGTCAAAGTCACGTCACATTTTAACGTGTTGATAATGTAAAAAATGTGGTTTTTATATATATTTATCATTTGATGCTTATGTTCGAAGAAATGGTGTGCTAATACACAGCCCCGCGCCAACCCAGACGTACATTATTCTCCAGATCGGACGGGCCGATGCCTGATGTCTAATGCCCGCTGCGCTGAAGAATGTATGTAAATAAACAGATCATTCCCGTCACGGAAATGAAAGCAGCGATTAATTCCGGTCTGACCACGAAAATTCAAATTTAATCCTACTGATTCTTTGGACCGTGAATGTACTGTCTATAATAATTCATCACTTCTGCTGCAGTACCAAAATTCATGACTTTATTTTTAATTTGTTTTTTCTAACCATCTTCTTCTTCTTCCTTGTTGTGGACCTATGTGTTCTGTTCTCCAGAGTGTTGCTTCTCCTGTGAGGTAGACTCCCTGCTGTCATTCCATATTTTAGGAGGTCTTCCACGAGGACGAGTCCCATGAGGCTGATTATGCAATGCAATATAGGGGAATTTGGTCGTGTCTATTCTTTGATCATGACCGTACCAGTCCTCCTTTAGCTGTCTGCTCCATCTTATGATATCTTCAACATATCTCTCTTATGCTGGTGTTCCTCACGCGATCTCTCAGTGTCTTGTTTGATATAGTCCTCGGTGTCTTTATCTCGGAAATCCTCAAAACTTGTTTGGGTCCTTACTGTGTCCGCCCTTGCTTGGACGCCGTATGTTATTATTGGTCTTACACGTGCTTTATAAATTCTCATCTTACTCTTAATGGTCTTTGTTTTTCCATATTGTGGATTTTAGAGCGCCAGAAATTGCAGCTGCCTCGTTTACTTGGGCTTGTATTTCATCCCGCAGATCAGCTCCTCCCACCAGGTCTATGCCTAGATACTTCAAGGTCCTGGCCTGTTTTATGGGTTGATTTTCTATAACCAGGTTACATGTTTTGGGTGTTTTAGAAAAGGTCATACATTTTGTTTTTTCGATAGAGATCGTCATGTTGTATTTCATACAGGCGTAATTATAGTATCGTTTCCAGAAGACAACATTGACAATTTGCTCTCATCTTGTATATCCCAGTTGTAGCAATTGAGTCTCCTCTATAAGTTTGTCCATTATCAGATTGAACAGAAAATGGCTTAGGCTGTCTCCTTGTCGTATTCCTGTCTGTTTTTTCTAACCAAGGTAATTATTATATATTTTATTTATCCTAAGAGAAAAAACGATGAACGACAGAATCTCAAATGCTGATATTAGGAAGGAGTGTAGAGCGAAAGAAGGTATTATGAACAAAATTATGAAAGGTTCGCTTCGTTGGTTCGGACATATGGAGCGCATGGGTGAAGAAAGAATGGTTAAAAAAGTATACGTTAACAATGTAAATGGAGTAAGGAGTCGAGGTAGACCGAGGAAAACATGGCATGACCAAATTAATCAAATATTAAAAGTTGGTCATGTCAGAAGCCGGAAGAATCGACGTGCGTGTATGACTCGATGTATGAATGTGGAGGAAGCTAGAGAGGTGTGCCAGGATAGAGTAGTGTGGCGGTCCATTCTCTCTGCCTAACCCTGCGGGGAAACGGCGTGATGGTTTGTTGTTGTTGTTGTTGTTGTAAGAGAAAAAACCATTTCAATTAAATTAAAATGGAATAATATGAATGAAAACGTCTGTGAACAAATGTGAACATTTGATAATGCGTTTGAAGGGTGAAACATGTTATTCCATCTAAAATATAATGAAACTCATAGAAGACACACTTTTTTATTCATATTAATTATTTAATATGGAGTTTTACATCATTGTTCAAGAAACAAGTTCGTAGTGAGATTGTTCTCACTGTCGAAAAAGCCATTGACAGTTAGGTTCTACACCGAGGTATGTTAAATAATATTCATTGCACGTATGGAAGTTAACCATCAAGTACAAATTGACCTATTTAATTCAGAATATACTCGTACACATACACTACGCACGCTATTTCTCATTTAGTTAGTATACCTTCCCTCTTCCTGTAACATATAAACGAAAAAAATACATTCATAAAAGCCAAATGAATGAATTCAATAATACGAGTATCATGTCTTTGAATTTAATTATTTAATTAAAACAATTTGTAAATTTTGAACTTATAATATTTAATTCCAAAAACATTTTCACAGCTGTATATGTTTTCGTTAAATGTAAAATATACATTCACATGTGTTTTGCATTAACTTAAAGTATTAATAATGTAAATTCCATAAACATGATTAGTACTTGAATTTAAAAAATTGTTGAACATATTTTTTTGATAATAAACTGAATAAAATAATGAACTGAATAAAATAAACTGAATAAACAAATTCAAATATTATCAACTGTTTATTTCATTCTCGAGATTATGAAGGCTTAATACCTATTAAATATATCGAGAATATTTCAACTTTAAAAAAAAATTAGAGCAAAATTTGTATTCATATATAATATATTATGAATCGTTACGTTCCGGTCGTTACAAAAAATAAAAAAATAATTATTCTGATCCACATTTTTTTCCAGAATATCTCTTTCATTCAATAAAATAGTAGTAGCCACCGCCTAATAGGTTCTCGGGAATGGATTTATAAACACAATGTATTCTTTTTAAGGAATGCAAACTTAATTTATTTTAAAATTTTACCCCCCATTATTATAGACTTAAGCCTGGCATAATGTGAAGTTAATTTTTGTTATAGCTAATAAACTTTTGGCATCTGTCGGCCTGTATTATGAATCACATGCAGCGCTATTAATTTAATTATAATATAATCCGTTCGCACAAATTTGCACCGGGGTCATAAAAATATTAAAACCATTCTGAACAATGCACAAAATCTACCAAAAAAGAATATTTACTTTGATAACTATAGGTTGACATCGTTATTATTTTCTAATGATCACAATGGGTTAATTTGGTTTGCAAGCTATAACAGAACTTTAAATTTGTAAGATCTCCATCTTAAAATATTCTCAGCCTCAAACATTTATCTTATTATGGTGTTCTTCAAGCGATCTCTTAGTGCCTTGCTTGCTATCATCCTCAATGTCTTCATCTCGAAAGTCATCAGAAATTGTTTGGTCCTGACTGTGCCTGCCCTTGCTTCAACGTCATATGTTATATTGATCATGCTTTATAGATCCTCAAAAATCATTTATTAAATTTTTATTTTATGTTTACATATACTTAGGAAATTGAAAAACTTTGTTTAATCCACTATGTATTCAAAAATATTTTTAAAAACACACGACATGTTTCGGAGAATACCTCCATCTTCAGGTGTAAAATATAATAAAAACTAAACAATGAAAGACTTTAAATGCGAATTTTAAATACTTTTTATTAGTCTTTCTTTGTTAAGTTTTTATTATATTTTTACACCTAAAGATGGAAAGAGGTATCCTCCGAAACGTGTCGTGTTTTTTTAATATTTTTTTAATAAATAGTGAATTAAACAAAGTTTTTCAATTTCCTAAGTATATTACTATGGAATTCCACAGTGTTAATGTCTTAGCGTTCAATATTTTTACATAACTTTATTTCATTTTATCTAATTAACAGGTTTCGCTCCCGCCGGAGCTTCCTCAAGATCACAAAACAAAAAGAAACAGTTTTTTTTGTAACCCTGACTCAGTTTCGGTGATATACCAAAAAAAAAACGTGTTAAAGAAAGTGAAACTGTTTTAAATAATTTTAATAATGACACACCACAAAATAAATATGTACTTCATACGAAAGTATGTAGATTATCAATTTACTCTTAATGACCATATGCTTATTTTTCACATTGTGGATTTTAGAGTAATAAAAACTACGATAATAAATAATGGATGCGAGATATATTCGTATTAACAGACTCTAGTTCATTCAGCATATGAATATCGGCCATTTTGAAACGCGCGGCCGTGTGTCGTGCACAAAATGGCCGCGGAACCAATTACTAACAGGATGGTCGGATCATTAAAGAGTCAATTTAAATGCAGTTGTAATTATCAGGGCTGGACGGAGAATTAGCGAAATGTTTGCGTTTTAGAGCTCTAAATTTATGCCTAACGCATCTAAATGGAAGAGTGCCCCCAGGGATTTCGAAAAGCCATTCACCAGATATTCACATGTACTTATATTTAACACCATTTGCATTATATTAAATAAATAATTACTCTACAAGTAGAGTTGAAATAGAAATATGCACAAAAATAAATGACTTTTTATCTAGAAATGTGTGCATCTAAATATGTATAAGTGAATAACTTACCATTAAGAGGTAATTAAATGAATTTACTGAAATCTCTTGATGGTTGTTCATATTAAATAAAACGATGTTTTTAAACTATCTTTACTTTTGTTAGGCTCGCTGGCATCGACAGACTGGTAGACAGACATCAACTGACTGAAGACTTCAGTATGTTCATAACAGTGTCACCAGTATGTTGATGCCAGCGAGCCTGGCGAAACCGGTCGCTGTCGAAATAAAGACAAAGTGAAAGTAGTTTAAAAATATATTTTTATTAAATTATTAAAACCATTACAACATATTGCCGGAAACAAGAAAACAAAGCATACTGCACTAAAATGACGTATATCAACGTCAGATATACAATATTATAATCAGAGTTTTAAAATAACTTTATTAGATATGTTATGTTTCAAATTATTCTTATAAATTAAGTTAATTCAAAGGAGGAGCTGTTCCGGACAGCGCAGGATAGGGAGGAGTTTACCAGAGTGATCGCCAACGTCGGGGGGACCTGACAGGGCACTTTAAGAAGAAAAAGAATTCAAAGATTTTTTTCCATACAAAGCCATTATTAAATGTTCACATAATGTTTGCTTAGATACCATATTTCTAACATGGAGATTAAAAGACGCACTAGGGCCACCGATATAAAGATACGTATTGCAAGGATAAAGTAGGAAGGGCCTGGAGAACACTGGTGAGAGACCGAAAGGGATGGCGTGGCGTTGGAGAGGCTTACGTCCAGCAGTGGATGGAGACAAGCAGATGAATAAAAACATAATATTTAAGAAACCAAAGGTTTCATTTAAATAAAAATATATAATTCTTAAAATGAAAGAATTCATTTCGCACAATACTATTTTAAGTATATTTTTTGAAAGTATTATAATTCTTATATATTTTCATAATAACGCGAATTTAGTCAACTGATATAATTTTAATAAAAAATGACTTTAAATTGTGATATTTAATAAATTCACTTTTACAATTTCTACCATGCTATATACAAGGCATGCGTTCGCCCCATCATGACGTATGGAATAGAGGTCAGAGCCAGAGATACCAATAGAACTAAGAACCTTCTCAGAGTAGCAGAAATGCGAACCCTACGCTCCATCGCAGGCAAAACCCTCAGAGATCAGATCAGGAATGAAACTATAAGGTCTGTATGTGGTGTTGAAGACATAGTGAGATGGGGAAGAAGCAGAAGGCGCTTTTGAAGAGACCACGTGGACCGCACGGAGAATACAAGAATTCCAAAAATTGTTAAGGATGAAAACCCAAGCAGCAAGAGATTACCAGGAAGGCCGCCGAAGAGACGGAGAAATGTCTGGACATCATCATCCTAGGACAGCCCGCCGTCGCAAAAAAGTCATACAACCTAAACTAAGAAAAAAGTAGAAGAAGAAGAAGACTTTCACCGTAAGTTTAACATCAAGAGCGGATTAATTTAACCCAAATACATTGTATTTGCTAACTAATTAATTTTCAGCATATCACAATTGAGGGTATTACTTGCAAACCCGGCAAACTCCATCATTAGATGTTGTGAGTTAATCGCAAAAACTGATACGCTAATAAAATGCGCTTAATTACGATATTTATTTTTTTCATCTCAACCAGTTAGTATTTTAAAAGTAATCAGCAATGAAATATTCATCATTATGTTGATAATTAAAGTAAAAAAATGAATTTCATTTTGGAGTTTGCCAGCTTTGCAACACTCAAGTGGAGGTTGCCATGTTTGCAACAAACCCTATATTTTAATAGCAAAATTCTTCAGAATGAAGCCGAATTTGAAACTGAAAACCAATAAAAATTGTGTGCAAATGTATTATGAATAAGACCCAATTCATATCTCACTTTTGATTGTTGTTGGAGTTTGCCGGGTTTGCAAATAACACCCTCAATTACATTATTTATTCAGCTTTTTGGTCAAAATATTGTTGATATTAATCCACTTTGTCCTGTGTCGGACACAGCAGCCTAAAATGTTCGAGAGATTGAAATTTAGCACCAGCACAATGGGCTAATGAAATCTGTCAAAAGCTTCATAGGCCCGATCAAAGGATTTAGAAAACTAATTACAGATAACATTTACGGAAACAATAATTACTAAATTTTAGCAAATATTGTAAGAGAAAATACCCACAACGTAGGGAACAGTTAAATGAATGTGTCATATAATATTTTCCCCGATCAAATGATTTTACTGATATCTCTTGATTAAAGTTCATTTGAAATTGTAATTAAATATAACAAAACGATTACTTCCACTTTTGCTTTTATTTCGACAGCGACCGGTTTCGCCAGACTGGTAACACTTTTGTAAACTGAGTCCTTTATAAACACACAGATCAGGGGTGGTAAACAAGATTCGTATTAAAATTATTCCACATCAGTAAATTTTACATAATTATTTTTAGATTATTTTTCTATATAATTTTAGATCCGAAATAAAAGTGAGAAAGGGTCACTAAAATGGTTTCGACATATGAAAGGAACAGATAAAATTATATACGCAAATAGTGTGAATGGAAAAAAAATCGACCAAGACCAAGGAAGCCATGGTATAACCCAATTTAAAAATTACTAAAAAGGCATCCATGTTCGAAGTAGAATAATTGTTGAACGTGCGATCAAGGTGTGTAAATGTAGACGAGTCGCGATATTTGCGTCAGGATAAAACATTATGGCGCGGCGGTCCATTCTATCTGCTTACCTCTCCGGGGAAACGGCGTGATGTTAACTTAGTTATAAAAGTAATTAATACGAATGAAACGTCTGTTTTCTAAAAGTTTTATTAATGTTTATGGGAATAACATTTTTGTCATTTGTATGAAATTTAATAATGCTTTCAAAATCCGATACATGTAATTTCTATAAACTATATTAAAACTTCTAGAAAACAGACATTTTTATTCGTAAAATGACTTGTCTTTAGATTAAGAATTTTCTAAAATATTTAATTTCGGATAACATCAAGAGCCAAAATCACCCGGGCCACCCACGCGCTTTTTTTTCGAGGTGCCAACTTCGATTAATAATAATAATAATAATAATAACAAACTATTGAATTTAAAAATGTATATATAATATATTTGTATTTTTAATATGTAAATAAAAACATCCTAAATTTCCAAAACGATTCATTTTTATTTTCCTAGAAAAAAACGCCCTCAAAAAAAGACATGAAAATCGGCTTATGTTACCAGACCTTAAATGTTGGTGTTGTATGCAAAGTATTATACATAAAAAAGAAAAAGAAAAATATTCAACAGATACATTTTATCATTTATCTAAACCAATTGAATGATCCAAAGATAACGGTTTATTTCAAAACTGAAGTAAAATTTGTAAAAATTATCTGCAGACACTCGTGTTCTCCCCGGGTTGACGTAAATATATTGGACCACACAGTAGGTCTCACATAATAACATGTACTAAAACACATCCACTCCACAATATGCCGGGCGCTGTTTGCTTACTTTATCTCCTGAATAAAATAACCGAAGCTCGGAAACATTAAATCAAATAAAAACGTCAAAACATAACGACCCTAAGAACATAAATAGTGGAAGCATAGTAACTTTACATTCACACTCTTGTTTTAGGATCGTAGAATTCCTCGTGGGTCAAATATTACAACTATTATAAGGTATCCATTTATAGCGAATAGAATTAGGAGAATTTTGTTTATTTTTGAACAGGAAATAATATTAAAGTGCTCCCCTGTTTCGATTAAAGACAGAGTTTCACCAAACAAGAATTTTATTTGCCGAAATCTTTTAATGGAAGATCATTTTGAATAATAATTAAACCGTTTTCATTAAATTATTAATTTCGTTATTTGCACTTTCATGGTAAAAGTTAATTGTAAATAATGATGTAAAAAAGATCATTAAAAACTTCTTTGTAGTATATATTACGCATGGGAGAACAGCGCCCGGCATATTGTGGAGTGGATGTGTTTTAGTACATGTTATTATGTGAGACCTACTGTGTGGTCCAATATATTTACGTCAACCCGGGGAGAACACGAGTGTACAGGATTCCGTAGAGTTGGACGTCCCCCTGCCCGCTGGACCGACGATCTGAAGAGGATTGCTGGACATGGATGGATGGGAGCGGCAATGGATAGGGGGCGGTGGAGGGCTTTGGGAGAGGCCTACATTCAGCAGTGGATGACAGACGGCTGATGATGATGATGATGATATTTTTTTATTTCTTTATTTATTTTATTATTCATGTCAAAAAGCACGGTAGGCATAATTATCAAAATATGGAATATTGGTTAATTTTTTTATAAATAAATAAAACTAATAACCGAAATGAATCTGTAAAATTCTACTCCTTTATTTATTGTACATTTATTAAACATTTGGGAACATGCGTAATAGAAAAAGTTTATTCACATTATATTTTATGTGGCTATGAAAAATATATTCCCCACATGATCTTGAGTGATACGAGCAATAAAACATGTCATAATGTGTGAAAATAAGTATAAATAGAAGTATATAATAATTTCACAAAGGAAATGCTGAAACATTTGTATAAAATATAGGCAAAAAAATGACTCGGTTATTCGTCGTTTCTTTAAAGATATGTACGTATTATAAGTATTCTCACTTGAAACTAAACGACATCTATTCATAGCATTACATCAGTACATCTGAATGAATGGTCTCTAGATTTGGTTTAAGAATAGAAGCTGGATATCAGTTTTATATTTACCGTAAATGCCATGTATAATTAAATACACGTGACGTATTTAAAAAAAATATGTTTTTATTTTAAGAAGTAGTGTGTATTTTTAATGCACAGTCATGTATAGGCAATATTCGCTTACATAAAAAATAAGCTGCCACTAATGTGAAACGAATAGCTACTAGAAATAGCTTATTTTCCCTCCAGAGTAAATCAGTTTAGGAGGGGGACTCGGCGGATGATATTGGATGGAGCTCTGTTCAAATGACCGGGGAAGCGCTATTTCCTGGATAAATAAAGGAGCAATTTGAGATGGAGAAGGAATATTTGCTTTGTAACGCGAACATGTGTGAAGGAAGTGAATTCGGTCAGATAAAACTTCCACCTGATATGCTTTCGCCATTAAAATAATAGCCAGAGCTTCGGCTTGAATCCACCATGAAATAATAAAATGTCTAACTGCTGGTTGCTATGAAATGTCCTTAAGACAAACTTTTTCATTATTTATAAAATTATTTGAAATAATTATTGCTAATTACATTTCATTACTAAATTAGATTTTCAATAGTATTCTGGTAGACAAGATATATTTTAGAAAATCAACATTTTAACATGTGACTTTATCAAAAGAAATATTTAAAATAAAAGCTATCGCAGCCAGTAGAGCCAAAGGTAATGAAGTAGAAATCTTAATAAAAACGTGTTTTATCTAGAATCTTATAATCCAGAACCCGGTAGGATGCGCAGAAAATAGGAGTATCTTTTCCAGACAAGGAAAAATAATTATAAACATCGCTGACATCTTCCGTTCGTTAAAAAAACACTCGTAAAAGAGACACTTCTAACGAAAATATATTATCTTTCGGTTGTGGATAGATCGGGACCCAGCCCCGTATTACCGCTGTGCGGAACCAGAACATAAAAGACAGGATATATGTAAAAGGGGAGGATGCAGCAATAAGGTGGGAGGAACCACGTAATTGGGAATAAAGATATCTTTCCATGATAAGCTTACTGGAACGGTGCGGTGTCTCGAAACGCAAGGACAAAGGGCATCAGATCTTTTTAATTTTCCATCTATCTCGGCAAAAAAATCTCCTTAAAACTTTCGTTGGAGCACATTGAAATAATCTCAGTAATAACGGGAAGAAAGGCTGATACGGTAATTCCGCAAGTTTTCCTGACACTAATGGATGGGAAAATATCACGATAGGTTACCAAAGTACGTAATATCTCATGATTTTAAGAAGATTTTAGTTTTTGGCTTTCATATTCTTCTTCTTCTTCTTTGCTAGCCTTCTTCCCTCCACTGCTGGATATAGGCCTCTTCCAATTTCTTCCACTCGTCTCTATCCTGCACCCTTTTGTATCCAAGATTTTCCAACCTTTTTGATAATATAATCGGTCCATCTCATCGGTGGCCTTCCGACACTTCGCTTATTTTCCCATGGTCTCCAACTGAGTATCCTGGGTGCCCATCTGTTGTCACCCTGTCTAGCCAAGTGTCCAGCCCATTGCCATTTCAATTTTGCCACTCGGTCCATAACGTCAGAATCTTTCATATTCAATTTCATATTCAATGTGGTCAATAATGGTTAAATTGTTAATTAAAAGTTGTGATTAGTTACCGTATCATTTGTAATTACATTTTCTTGAGACCAGCTTGGGTACTCGCCGCCTCTTCGTCGGGATGATCACTGAAATGATAGATTGATAGCTTTAAAACTCTTGTTGTAAATATGTATCTTTTGAGTATTATTAAAAGTGAGAAAATTACTAGTACAATATTCAAACCATTCGTGAATAGACTTTTATATACTTAATTATTTGCCCTGATAAATATTTCCAAAATGTTGAAACCGTTGATCATACATAGGTTGCCTTTTATGTTTTTACAATCGAACAATAGATGGCGTTAGTGAGTTATGGCATCACTTAATTTGTGAACATTGACGTTTGTTATTGCGAAGCCAGTGGCAACATAGTAATTGATCGATTAGGTTGTTGATAGTGAACGTTTAACCGTCGCGTTGCCATGTGGTCAATTGAGTTTCCACTGCCAATTTAAAGTTGATTTTCTTAAAACCTATGGACCCTAATATTATAAAAAAAATTGTAATCCTCCATTGAAGTGTTCTCAATATTTCGTAATAAAAAAAAAAGCAAAAAATTACTTCCTTCATCCCAAAAAAAAATATTTTCTAAGACTGCCCTCACCTTCATTCGTGTTAAGGTAGAATTTGTTTTGCTAATATTTACAACTTTATCAAAAGTGACAAATACTTACTCGCTATTTTGAACATATTATAAATTATATCTTTGACCTTTTCAATAGGTACGTAATAATACCGACTGGATGAAAACGCACCACGTAACTTAATAATATCAGAACTGTGAAAATATTAACACTTTACCAAAAGGGACAAATATTAATACGTACTCGTTGTCTTGAACGTACTATACATTTTGCCTAGGTGCCTTTAGTGGGCCGCGCCGCGCGGCGCTTGTTTAGACCTGATTTTAGTCGATCGTATGTCGTGACGCATTACATATCAGAAATCGCATGGTTCCAGAAAAAAATTAATAATGATATGTTTTTCAAATAATCCATGTATGTTATAGATATCGATCTATTCCTAATGAAATTCCCTACAAGATGACATAAATTAAATTTTGATTCATCTAGTCATATGCTTGATATTTAGATAAAGTTAGCGGTAAACTGAACTTACCACATGGGAGCAAGCGTTTTGTTTTGAACACGGTACGTTAAGGGTTAAAAGAAGCAAGTTCGTGCGAAAATGTAGATCACTCGTGAAGTTTTTCGTTGGATGATTTTTTTATGATTTTAAAAAAGGCCTTACTCAACAGCAATGCATAGAATCGTTTCGTGCAACTTTTAGTAATGAAGCACCATCAGAGAAGACTGTTTGCAATTAGTTTGCAGAATTTTGTCGTGGTCGTGCGTCCGTCAGTGATGAATGACGAGAAGGTCGGCCAAAATCGGTTATCATTCCGAGAAACATCGATGCTGTGCGCATTATGATTAAATAAGATCGGCATGTGTCTTACAGACAGATAGAGGCCACTCTTGGCATATCGGAGACTGCAATACAATCAATTTTGCATGAGCATTTAGGTGTGAGAAAGATTTCTTCCAGATGGATTCCGCATAATTTGACCGAAACGAAAAAAAGGCTCGTGTTGATTGATGTCACGAAATGTTGAAAAAATTCGACCAAGGAAGGTTCAAAATCTGTAAACAACATTGTAACAGTACACGAAACTTGCATATATTCGTATGAACCTGAAAACAAACAACAGTATACTGTTAGGGTGTTTGACGATGAACCCAATCCCGCTAAAGTAGTTCGTTCACGGAGCACTTCCAAGAAAATGATCGCTTGTTTCTTCGGTTGTACTGGACACTTTGCAACCATTCCTTTAGAGGATCAAAGAACTGTTAATGCCAAATGGTATAACCAAATATAAAACAATTTGTTTGCCAACAGCCTTCGATGAACTAAGGAAAAACAACAAAAAACGACGCATCATTCTTCATCACGACAATGCCAACTCCCATAAAGCACGTCAAACAACTGAATATTTGAAGGAGAAAAACATCGAATTAATGTCTCATTTCCCGTTTTCACCTGATTTATCGCCTAATGACTTTTTCTTGTTCCCTACTGTCAAACAAAATATGCGTGGTCAGCGATTTTCATCACCTCAAGAAGCTGTTGAAGACTTTCAAAACCATGTTTCTACAATATCAGCTTCAGAGTGGAGAAAATGTCTCCAGAATTGGTTTGAACATATGCAAAAATGTGTAGACCTAAAAAGCAAACATTTCAAAAAGCAATAAAACAATTTGTTTTAAACTTGTTTGTTTCTGTTTCATTTTATGTAAAAACTTAAAAGGCAACCCTCGTAATAACTGATCAACACTTTTTAGAGAAAAAAAGGCTTTTTATTTATTTTATATTTATGCATTATTTGATAAAATTTAGATATAATTAATTTATTATAACGTAATGATTCTCACACTGTCCCTTTCTGGTAAAGAATTCGCTTGACGAAGAAAATGATGATAGATTAGCTACCTATTACGTGTCATGAAAATCAATAGCGCGAAGTTAAATAAAATGAATAGTTCCTTTTTTATACACTTTGTATACAGCACACACTTTATTAAAAAAAATAATGAAAAAATAAAACCAAACATTTTTCGGGCACACAAGCTCTTCATGAGTGATATCATATAAATATTACAAATATTTAAAATGAAATTCACCACATTCATGATTTTTTTTTTTATATTTGTAAGATTTATATAGTATCACTGATGGAACGGCTTGTGTGTCCAAAATATGATTGATTTTTTTTAACAAAGTGTGTGTTGTTTACAAAGGATATAAAGAAGAGACATTAAATTATGGCGAATATAGAAGAAAAACGGATAGTATTCATAATCCTGATATTTTATCTTCTACATTAATGACGACCACGTTAGACACTAATATATCGTGTGAGAAACACCAGAATAAGAGAGATATATGTCTTTAGCCTCAAGGCTGAGGATATTATACGATGGAGTAGACAGAGAAGGAGGAACTGATACGGCCATGTCCAACGAATGGACACCACCAAACCCCCCCTTATTGCACTACATAATCTCAGCCTCGCAGGACTCGTCCCAGCTGTCCTTCCATCTAAAAGGCTCACAAGAGGAGCAACCCTCTAGAGAACAGACCACACAGGTCTATAGCAAGGAAGAAAGAAAATATTTAATTACGAGTATATTAAACATTTTTCACATTTCCAACAAACACCTTTACGAACAGAAATCTATTTATAAAATACATTATACGTCTTTAACGTCTTGAATGAAACTTCTTAAAAAGTTTATGTTTTCAAGTATCTAAATATAATATTAAATTCATCGTTATATGATATATTCCAGTTAGTAAAATCATTCTTACACGTGTTTTCAACTTCTATGAACTAAGTGTCTACAATATTATTCAGTTATTCCAAATGTAAAGTTTGAAATATACAAGTATACATTAACTTTTTCTAAAGCGAATATCAGTAGGTAAATAGTTACTTTAAATATTTGAAAGATACTTCGAAAATACTATACGTAATATACACACATACTAGAGACAAAACTATAAATACTTTGAAGTAAACGAATCTGTTAAATCAGTTAAACCAATATAATATTCATTAAATCAACAAATCATCACGCTGTTTTCCGGGAGGAAAAGGTAGAGAGAATCAACCTACCACACTACTTTTTGATGAAAGACCCCTGTAGTTTCCTCCCCATTCATATAAGAACATATACGTCGGTTTTTCTGACTTCTAACATTAACGATTTGTTTCATTTGTAACATATACATTCTTAACCACTAATTCATCATATATACGTTCCGGATAAACATATTATTAAACATATGCTGATGCATATCTGATATATAAAATATGATGTAGTTTTTTACATAGTTTTTATCACATATGCGTCTAAGGGAACTCATCTCTGCAACATGTATTAAGCTTTATTCTTTCTTCTGCCAAATCCATGATTCCCTTCCATACATAAAAGCTGGACCAGAATTTTACTGTGAATGGCCATGTTCGACCTCATCAATAAATTCTTATTTCCAATAACTACTTTTAAAGGTCCATTAACTTTGTAACCCTAACCCTAACCCTTCTATTAACGCCATTGTACGTTCAGCCATTCAGTATACAAATTTAATTATCTACTCTATATGCACTTCTTTCACACATGTGTTACGAACTGTCATTTATCCTTTCCTTTCAAAAACTATCATAATATGGCTTAAAATCGCTCTGTTTAGTTCCCCAAAAAATAACTATTCGGATATTGTAAGCTTGCGTACTAATTAAATCAAGCTCTTCTTCATTAGCATATTGATCATAATTTAAATGTGTTCATGGTATTTGAAATATCAGATAATAATTGAGTTCGCAACGGAGAATAATATTATTCAAATTGATCTGAAATACAAGCTGATGGGTTCCAACGGTAACGAAATCTCGTTAAATAATTAATTTTAAAGATTTTTTACAAATTAAAGCCTTAAACATTCGACCTTCGCTGAAGCAGCCTACAAAAACCTTTTATTTCATTTTCCTAACAAGATTCTACGACCTTCTCCCTATAAAAGTCACTCGAGTACTTAATTTAGTACAAATTAAAAGAGCACTCAAATCGCCATTAAATGTGTAATGGTTCCATAAAGGAGAGAAATGAAATCACAAAAAACGGATATTTTCAAAACAAAATTTTATAAAATCACAACAAGGCATAAGGAATTCGAAAATTAACATTTAAAATGAACTTTATTTTACACGTATACATTGTAACAAGACTTGTAACGTGTGAATATAGTGATAATTGATTTTTTTTTAAACACGAACTAACAAGGGTTGAATATTGCCAACCAATGTATACAACATTAATATTTTAGCACTTTAGCTAAAGTATAGTTATTCTAACTTACTAGAAAATAAAATATCAAAAACAGACTGAGACAGTCTACTGAAGGATTCCCGACCACGAGACCGACCACCGAAATGATGGCGAGATTGTTGAAGGTCCACATCCCAAGAAGACGGAGATGCAACCAACAACAGATCATCAGACATATAAGAAGAAAATATGTACTAACTAACTGTTCTTTCCTGACATACTTCTCTCGTTCTGCAGCATTTATACATCGTGTCACGGAAGCACATCGATTTCTTCGAATCCTGACGTGGTCAACATTTAATATTTGGCTGATTTGATATTCCCAAGTTTTTTTCGGCCTTCCGTTATGTATTATTCCATGCGTCCATAAAAACTTTGTACTTAATTTAAAACATATTGCAAATTATGCTCATACTTGTAAGTCAAAAATATGGTTAATATCAAAATTAATCTAAGATATAAAAGAAATTCCTTAACAAGGATCATGGTTTTTCTGTACCTTGGAATTCTACCCTCCAGCTATTTTTTTCTTCTAAAATATCACTTAACATAATTTATTTAACGTTTTTTAAAGGAGAAGTAACTGTTCAGTTATTCAATATGTCATATAATAAATAATCTAGTGGGGAAAATACCAGTGGAACAGAGACCAAATTATTATTTCATAAAAAGTAACAAGGTCCCTATTAATGCGACGATAAAACTGGAGAAAGGGCAGGATTTTTTTCTCGGGAATCGTCGTAAACGCTATCGAAGGAAAATAATGACTGCAAAATGAACGGCCCACTAAAAACGCTATTAAAGGCTGAGTTCAATCACGAAGCCGTAAAGGGCCTCGTCACTAAAAATGTCTATCCTATCCCTATCAGGCCACAGAAGGAATAACTTTTAAAACTAGGTAAGTGCCGAGCTAAGTGAGTATTCCACTAACTACAAAGTAACTGGGATTTTATTTTTATGTCTCGTAAAATAGCTAAACGCATCACATTAGTTTGGTCTTATGCAGGGAGCTTGGAAACAAGCTTAAATCCTACTCTATAAGACGAATATGAAGAAGATTTTTGTAAACAAATTTAATTTCATTTTAAACAGTCACAATGCAATACTACAGAGTGAAATGTTTGATACTATCCTTGAATACTTTGCATGTAAGTGTTGAGCCGTATCCAAAAGGTTTTGTTTTGCATACGGCTACACAAGTAATATCTTTTCTGAAACAAACGTACAAGATCATCCCTTCATTTAATAGTATAATAAATGTAGAGTACATAGATAATCTAATAAATACTTTGGATTCGATTATACAGAATTGTATTTCTTCATTCTCTTCTTCTTTCGGTGCCGTGTCAGGTCCCCTCAACGTTGGCGATCACTGCAGAAAAGGCATCTCAATCCTGCGCCACTTGGAACAGATTCTGAACACTTGTTATTCCTGTTCACTCTTTGGTGTTCCGTAGCCAGGACAGCTGCTTTCTACCAACTCCCTGACGTCCCTCCACTTTACCTATTAATACCAGTCGAAGAAGGTGGTATTTTTCTCCCCTTAGCACATGACCCAAATATGAGACCTTTCTAATTTTCACACTCGACAACAGCTCTCTATTTGCCCTGGCTCTCTGTAGTATGTCTGCATACTGACCCAATTGGTCCACGTTATACGGAGCATTCTGCGGTATATCCACATCTCGAACGCTTTCAACCGGTTCATTACATTTACTTCCATTGAGTCCAGGTTTCGCAGCCATATAGTAGAACAGACCATAAATAACATTTAATCATTAAATAGTCCATTCTTTTGGCCGAAACACTATGATACCTACGAGTATGATATGATTTTATCTAATCATTCTTTGTACATTTCGTATTTACAAAACATTAATTTTACAGACATGTTACGATTGTGACTCTACCTTTTTCGATGTATAATACTAACATTATTCGGCAATTTGTTAATGACTCTTTCAGAACACACTCTCTTCAACTCTCTCTCACACAAATCTTCTTTATTTACGAATATCTCACTCTGTCTCGAAGTCTCGTTCCCACAATTGATCGAAGAATCTTCATTTCTGTGGTTCTTGAAAGAATCTTTGTTCTAATGGTATCAGCTCTTCAACTGTAATTAGCCCATTGTTTGCAGGAAAGGTGTTAATACCCTTTGACTTAATTGGTAGTGACCGGCGGGTAGGGTATAAATACATATTTCATAGACTTGGCGTAAGCTGCTGGAAGTGTATATTTACACAATTTAGTGACATATTTTAAACAAATTTTAAAGTACCATAAAATTAAATATTATAATTTTATTTTAATGACAAGTATGTGTGTAAAAAAATGCACAAATATACCCGCCGATATGATTAAGGATTGTATTTTAAATACAATCCTTTTCGTTAACTAATTTTTCTTTGGATTTAAAAATGTTATGGTAAAAAAAACTCTTAATATAGGATATTATTTCATTACATTAAATTTAAAAATTTCATGCGGTCCGTTCTGGAATATTGAATAAACATTTATTCTTCTTTTTTCTAGTCTTGGTGATTAACTTAGGGTCGACATTTCACGTATGGCGCCTCTGGGACTGTCTTTCCTGGATTGCGTCAGAGAAATAAGTCCCATCCATGTCAACTTGAGCCTACCATGTCCACTAAGCTGCTGGTTTACTTCTATCGTATTCTGTGAAGCATGATCAGCTGGGCGCCCTTTCCACATCTGAGATTGGCCTCACTCTAAAACTGCCGCAGATATGGATGTTGCTGATGCGGTCAAACAGCGTTAGCATCCACATTTCAGCACTGTGCAGTTTGTCTTCCTGTTGTTTTTTTTAATAACCAGCACTCCGAACCGTGGGTCATGGCTGAAAACATCGTTGTTTTGTACACCTTGAGAAACATTTATTAAAATAATAAGTGTTAAGGATGTATGGAAGCGAAGCATGGAACTGGCAAAAGAAGGATGAAAGTAGAATACATGCAGTAGACATGAGATCTCTTAGACGAATGTGTGGATACTCTGTGTATGATAGAGTGTCGAATGAAAATATAAGAAGTGAATGCGGTGCGAATGATGGTGTCATGAACAAAATAATGAAAGGATCATTAAGATGGTTTGGACATATGGAAAGAATGAATGGTAAAAAATATTTATGTTAATGATGTAAATGTAACCAGAAATAGAGGAAGACCGAGGAAAACATGGCACGATCAAATAAATCAAATATTGAATGTCGGTCATATGAGGAGTCAGAGAAATCGACGCGCGTGCATGACACGACGTATGAATGTTGAGGAAGCGAGAGAAATATGTCAGGAAAGAAAAGTGTGGCAGTCCATTATTTCTGTCTACCCCTTCGGGGAGACGGCGTGATGGTTAGTTAGTTAGTTAAGTGTTAAGGAGTTGCTTCAAAGATTCTTTACTCGCTGATCTGTGATTTTCTCACTTCTGTCTAAAGTAGTGCTCGTCTACGCGGGCCTTTATTGACTGCTATACTTCAAAACGGAGTATAAAAATACACGACATATTAATCACTATTAAAATAACAGATTGCTAAGCATGTTTTTGAATTATCTCTTTCAGAAGATTTACTGCTGCGGGTGGAAAATTGTGTTTTTTTTTAAGAGACACCTCAAATGCATTTTGCTCCCGGTGAAAAACATATAAAAGCTGTCACATATAATTATATAGAGACTGCCTTCCGCGAGTATTCGGAAGTTATTTATTTTTTTGGCCTGAATAAGACAGCTGCAGTGCTAAACTTCGGAAGTATCAGGAAATTAAAACGTCACGACATTATATTCACAAGTTATGTCAGCGAATTTTACGATCGCTTGAGGCCGTAAAATCAAAGTTGTTCTCAAGGGTGTTTAAATTCCAAGATGAACATTTATTTAGAAATTTGAAGACTATTGGATATTTGCATGGTCTTTCATTATTTTTAAAAGCAACGTGGAAAGTCTGGTGCCATTGAAGGGCAAAATACATAAACCGTAATGACGAATATAAAAGGTCTTCGATAACAAATTTCCGGCTTCCATCTATCTCAGTGAATCATTGAAAAGAACAAACCTAATATTATGAGTTAATTAAGAATATTTCTTTACTGTTTATCTTCAACGATCAACATTAAATGATCATTGTATGAAAGTTAAATGTTGTGAAAATTAAAAAAATAAAAAATAAATTAACCTAATTTTGATAATCTCGTCAAATTATTATCGAACCCATTCTACACGTTTCTTACCAGGTCTCATTGTTATCGAATTTCATTGAATTTTTATTTTATGCGTTAAACATAATAGTAAAAAATCTCACTAATCACTAAGAAGAATGTGCGGGAAAACGTTGTATGATAGAATACCGAACGATGAAATAAGAAAGAATTGTAAGGCAGATGACTGCATCATGGATAAAATTAAAAAAGGATCCCTGAGATGGTTTGGACATATGGAACGAATGGATGAGAGTAGAATGGTTAAAAAGTTGTGCACAATCAGTGTGAGTGGAAAAAGAAGCCGAGGACGACCGAGGAAAACATGGCATGACCAAATTAATCAATTACTAAAAGGCCATCACATTCGAAGTCGGAATAATCGACGTGCCTACATGGTACGATGTATGCATGTAGAGGAATCCCGAAAGGTATGCCAGGACAGAGTGTTGTGGCGATCCATCCTCTCTGCCGACCCCTCCGGGGAAATGGCGTGATGGTTAATAAGTAACTTAGTAAAAAATCACATCCTAGTACGTAACTAAATAACTATTTATAGTCAAAGAAGGCTCTATCGGCTCCTAAATAGACAATAAATAAGCCTACATACACTATGTAACTGACACTGGGTTTGCTTTTTATATGCTCCTGAAGTAATAAAACATTGGTATACTTTCGTCTATGAAAGCCAAGGATCTTCATGAGTTTGTATGTTAATACTCCCTCCAAGAGTATCATTCCTCCAAAGCTTTTCCTTAAAAATAATGTGTGTGCCTTAAATTTGTAGGCGGTGAGCCCGGCTTACGGCCGATCTCTATCAACGATTGGACCTTTAGTAAGTTTACCAACAGTGGCAGCTTCGATAAGTAAAAATATAATTCTCTACAGAATGGCCAATTCCCGTTTTATGGTTCTGTGCTGTGTTCTGTGCTCACTCTCGGCTGAGCCGGGCTTGGTGTTTGATGGCCCTTCATTTATTACTGAAATCTGTCGGATATTAAACTACTAACAACCAATAAATTAGGCTTCAAGTACGCATGCCATGCTCCGCTGCTAATTAATTCTGATATCTTAAGTTTATATATCTTATTCTCCATATACCATTTTAGGTCTCTCCAACATTGGCGATCACTTATATGAATGCTTCTCTGTCCAGCGCCGCCCAGAACAACTCTTCATCATCATCATCAGCCGTCTGTCATCCACTGCTGAATGTAGGCCTCTCTCAAAGCCCGCCACCGCCCCCTATCCATTGCCGCTCCCATCCATTCATGTCCAGCAATTCTCTTCAGATCGTCGGTCCAGCGGGCAGGGGGACGTCCAACTCTACGGAATCCTGTTCGCGGTCTCCACTCCAGAACCCGTCTTCCTCATCGGCTGTCGGTTCTCCGACAGATATGGCCAGCCCACCGCCACTTCAGCCCGCCTATCCGTAGAGCCACCTCAGTCACCTTGGTTTGTTGTCGAATAAATTCGTTTCTAAATCTGTCCCTCAAGGTTATTCCAAGCATGGCTCTTTCCATTGCGCGCTGGGCAACCTTGAATCTGTAGGCTAGACCTTTTGTCAATATCCATGTCTCGGCTCCGTACGTTAAGACTGGCAAAACGCACTGGTTGTGTATTCGCCATTTATGTTGAGGCCAATAACTCTTGCACGCTCCATATTATAGTCCAATATTTGATTTTACGAAGCCAAACATTTGCCTTCGGTCGGGGCCACGTCATCCCTCATTTTTTTTCATTAACATAAGTTAGAGAATCTTGTTTTTGTCTCCATGCAATATATGACGCAGATAAGAAATCTTTCGGACCTTAATAGGTACATTTTAATAACTCTCTCCTCAAGACTTCTGAATTGCTGATCAAATAAGTCCACGGTATATGAAGCATTCTTCTGTGTTGCCACATTTCAAATAATAAATCAAAATTACAGTTTACACGACCACGACTTCACAGACAACTAACGAGTATTTAACATCATTTAAGCACTCAAAGGATAGCTGTTACATGCAGGATGAAGCCTATTAGAGAATACATACACAAGTCCGTGGAATAATAGATATATAGAAATTTCGATGACTGATCGCAATCAATGGGACATCAGCAAGGGATATTATACGGCAAGGGATATTGTATTGATATGATATGTATAAGCATTCGAGTCTCTCGAAGGCGACATATGGAGAGGACATGACAATGTAAGTAATCTCTGCGAATTACATACGCCACGACCTCAATGTAATCAATGTAACTTGTAATATTGGGCTGAATAGATCACCTGCAACGTATAGATAATCAAAG
This sequence comes from Lepidostoma basale, assembly GCA_022606425.2. Taxonomy (NCBI): domain Eukaryota; kingdom Metazoa; phylum Arthropoda; class Insecta; order Trichoptera; family Lepidostomatidae; genus Lepidostoma; species Lepidostoma basale. The sequence goes on along the minus strand of JAHDVF020001408.1, from coordinate 253,756 downwards.
CAAATAATATCGATTAATTGTAAGCGATATAATAGTGAAGATATACCCATTTTGTGCCTGCTAATTACAGTACTTGTGGATTTACTGCGAGTTAAACACGATTCATTGAAATTTCTTAGTACAAGTTCTTATCACATTAAATGGCAATACAATAGAGTGGATAACTTCATATCTGTCGGATCGCTCACAAGCAGTTCAGGTCGCAGGGAAAATATCGTCTTTTTTCACCCTCAAATCTGGTGTTCCGCAAGGTTCAGTGCTAGGCCCGATATTATTTATAATGTTCACTAATGACATTGTCAAAATAATTGATTCATTTGGTCTGCTGTCTCATTGCTATGCTGACGACCAGCAAATTTATTTCTTTTGTGACCCTCATAACATCAGCCATCTAAAATCTCTAACTTTAAAGTGCATTGAAGCTATATCGAATTGGATGGCCTCAAATAAATTAAAATTAAACCCTTCCAAAACGGAATTTCTCTGGACCGCTTCAATGAAGCGCCAGCACTTAGTCGATCATGCTCCGATATCAACATTCGGAATTGACATCATCCCTAATAACTCCATAAAACTTCTTGGAGTCAACTTCGAAGCAGATCTCTCATTAAAAACCCAAATAAATAAGACAGTGAGCGCCAGCTTCTTTCACCTAAGGCAGCTCAAAGCAATCAAAAGAAATATTCCCACTGATGCATTAAAAACACTTGTTAATTCCTTCGTCGTATCTCGACTCGACTATTGCAACGGCATATATGCCAACATACCCAAGAAACAAACGAACAAACTTCAATCCGTTTTCAATGCGGCAGCACGACTTATAAAAGGTGTTCCAAAAAACTCGCATATTTCACAACATCTAAAAGATCTTCATTGGCTCAAGTGTCCTGAAAGAATCCAGTATAAACTATGCTGGACGGTTTTTAAAGCGCTTCACGGAATGGCACCAGCCTATATATCTGAACTTTGTGTTGCTGATAGCCCTAACTTGCGGCAATCTACGCTTCGATCAGCAAACTCCTCGGCAATAGGCAGATTAGTTGAGCCAAAGCGCAACCCCCGGACAAATTTCGGAGATCGGGCCTTCGCAGTGGCAGGTCCGTCCGCCTGGAATATGCTTCCTGCACGCCTCAGATGCATTGACAATCCGACAGACTTTAAATCTCACCTAAAAACCCACCTTTTCAAAATATCCCATAAAATGTAAACAACGGTTATCTGATTGCTGGTGTCACATGCAGCTCTCATGACTAAAAACATTGTCAAAGCGCCCTTGAGGTGAGCTATTCACGAAAACGGCGCTATACAAATTAGCCTAATTATTATTATTATTATTATTAAATAAATATTATTTCAGTAGTTCTTCTACTTTCGACCGCGGTCCTCATTACTATCTTCTGCATAGATTCGAAACATGAAGAACAAATGGAATACAACTAATAACATCTTAACATACTTGTCCAAATGTTTTTACGTAAGATTTTGTTTCAATTTTGTTTCCATCCTCTCAAAAATTGCGATTATTTTATTATATTATATATTAAAAATAATGTTTTTTTCATTTTATTTTCGGAATACAATTTATAAGCATTTTATTGTATACATTAATATTTAAAATATATAATAGTTTGCTTTTGACTAAATATTATATGTAATGAAAAAAAAAATTCCTGTAAATTTTTTTTTTAAGAATATATAACTAACTAACTAAGTTAGTTATGTACACTTTAAAAATATATTTTCATGAAACATTTTTTTTCATTACATATAATATTCAGTCAAAAGTGAATTATTTTATCTTTTAATTATTAATGTATATAATAATATTAAGTTAAAATCCACTTATGTTTGTGTCTCCGACTGGTTTTGGCAGCTCGCTGCCATCTTCTGGTAGATGGCAGCGAGCTGCCGAAACCGGTCGAAGACACAAACATTCGTGGATTTTAACTAAACTTACTTTTTAAAAAGACAAAAAAAAGAAATCTTATGGAGCATTCACTTTGTGGTTAGACATTTAAAAAATGTATATTATTTGTATTAAAAAAAAACACTGTACTTTATTTTTCACCACTATGCGGTTATTTTTAATGGCCGACTAGTTCCGATTGTATCCATGCTTCCTCAGAGCTTCGTAATAATAGTTATGGGTACAAGCGAAACTAGTCGGCCATTAAAATAACCGCATAGTTGTGAAAACAAAGTACAGTGTTTTTATTTTATTTTATTTTAAATACAAATAATAATAAAAAATTAAAATATGTATATTTTCATTATTTACAATGAACTTCTACCATAAAATTTCAAATAACATAGTTTTATAACATTATAAATAATCAATCAAAGATTGTTTGTATACGATATATAATTTCAAGCTTATTTTATCGTAATATTTATAGAGACACAAGTAGTTAATATTTCTTGATGAGAGATTGTATGTGGTAAATGTAAACAGTTTTGAGTGGCTTATTGTAGTAAGGGATATATTTCAAATAGTTAGGGTAATAATTGAATAATATATTACTGAGGCAATAACGGTGGCCTACCCGATGTATTATGTAGAGGGGCGGGAGGTTGGTTACCCAGACGAGACGGTGAAAGTAATTTAAAACTTTCTCAAATAGATTCGTAATCATGATCCACGAAACATATTCACCCAACTTGATCCACCATTCCACACCTTCCTCCCCTCCGCTAGAGCAATGGCGATTGTACATTATTTTTAAATGACCTAATCGACTAAACGATTGATAGATTTGTTGGTAGTAGGCAAATATGATGGACTGAAACACAAACACCATTTACTTATTATTTGTATTTTTTTTATAATAAGCTGATTGTTGATGATATGCCTATGAAGCAAGTAATGAGCTTCAGATATTTGGGAATACCTCAACAATCACAGATCACTATTCCACTATTATTGCCCTCTCCGGTAAAAATTCTCACACTACTAAGTCGATTCGAAATCCATTTAATAAAATCAACTTCGATTCACTAAAAACCAACTTATCTTGTGAAAATTGGAATCAAATAACCAATTCAAACGATACCAATGAAGCATTTAGTTGTTTTATGAACACTCTCTCTAATAATATAGACAAATCTAGCACAATAATCATTCCGAGACATAGAAAAAATAGACTCTTAAAACCATGGATTACTGATGGATTGCTATTTTGTATACGTAAAAGAGATAGACTGCATAAATGCCTTTTAACTAACTCTGATCCTACATTTCACCGATTGTATAAAAATTACAGAAATGTCTGTAACAATTTGATAAGACAGTCTAAAATCAATTACTACAAACGCAAAATCAAAGAGGCTGGAACAGATAACAAGGCCATCTGGGACATAATAAAAGATATATCACACAACAACTCAACCCCTGTCTCGCTTACTAACCTTTCAATTAATGGTAATACAGTTACTTTGGACAAAGATACCAAAATGGTTGCTAATCACGTAAATAACTTTTTTGGAAATGTAGGAAGTAAACTAGCACAAAATCTTCTGAACTCTAGCTCTAAGAGTGAACTTGAATTAGCGAATAACATAATCAGATTACCTTTATCGCCCCCCTACTCATTTTATCTAACCCCGGTTTCTCTGAAGGAAGTTTCGCAAATTATACTTTCCCTAAAAAATACAAAATCTTCTGGTACTGACAATAATAATGCATATACGCTTAAAGAAATTATGCCATATATATTACACCCCCTCACTCACATTGTCAATTTAAGTTTTAAAACTGGCATCTTTCCGTATGCGCTTAAGCACTCAAATATTATTCCACTTCACAAAAGTGGCAATTCTTCTGATGTAAATAATTATAGACCCATTTCTCTATTGAGCGTCTTCTCTAAAGTCTTTAAAAACTTGTTAAATGTCGACTCTCCAACTTCATGGAGGAACATCACATACTTTCTGAAAATCAATTCGGCTTCAGAAAAAATCTTTCCACAGACTTAGCCATATTACAGCTCACAAATTACATCACCGAATCCCTCGATAGAGGAAATAAATGTCTGGCTATCTTTCTGGATCTATCAAAAGCCTTCGATACGGTTTCCCACCATATACTCTTAGCGAAGTTGGAAAGAATTGGAATTAGAGGTATATCATTGGATTGGTTTCGATCTTATCTGACTGATAGATCACAGTCCGTTTCTTTAGGTAACTTAAACTCTGATAGACTGACCTCCAAATTCGGTGTTCCGCAAGGAAGCGTGTTAGGACCTATGCTCTTTTTAATTTACATTAATGAGCTATGTAGCACATCCTTCAATGGAAAAATCATCACCTTTGCAGACGACACTGCTTTGGTTTTTGAATCCAAAACATGGAACAGTGTCTTTAACACTGCTAACCAAACTCTATCTTCTGTAAAGGAATGGTTGGACTCTAATCTCTTAACATTAAATTTATTAAAAACAAAATACCTCACTTTTAGTCTAACAAAAACAAACCAACCTGAGGCTGGTAAAAATCTCATTATTCATGAAAATCCTAATTGTACCCAGCTCACTTCGTGTTCCTGTCTTCCTTTGGAACGGGTCAATGGTATAAAATACCTAGGTATAACTTTGGACAATAACCTAAGATGGAATTCACAAATAACTTCACTCACCTCACGTGTTAGAAAATTATCATATGCTTTCAGATGTCTCCGAGAAATTCTAGACCCCAAGCTCTGCAAAGATGTGTATTTTGCCCTATGTCAATCTGTGATAACCTATGGGATCTTGAGCTGGGGCGCTTGCGCAAAATCTACAATTGACCCCCTAATTAAGTCCCATAAAAATATATTGCGCATTATCACCAGAAAACCCATTAGGCATCCTTCGTCCACGTTGTTCAAAGAATATCAAATTCTTAGTATTCGACAACTTTACATCAAAATATCAGCCATATTCTCCAAATTTAAAATTTCGAATTCAAGATCACAACAGAACCGTCCCACAAGATATTCCTCTCACCATAATTTCAAAGTTCCTCGCTGTCGCTCAGCTCTAGCCCAAAAGCAATTTCCATTCCGCGCGCCCTATATTTTCAATCGTCTTCCTGAGAACCTTAAATCCATTAACGACACTAAGAACTTTAAACGTGCTCTAACCAAATATATAAAGGGGTCATCGTTAGACATAGAAAACACTTTTTTCTTTTAGATTTAGTAATTTTAATTATATCTTCATATTGTGATTACCAATGTTAGCATAAGATTACTAACAAGCCATTTTACTAACAAACCGCCATTTTACTAACACTGCTACTAACATCATATTTTATGTAGTGGTCACGATACAGGCCATGCCTAGTGTGACAACTGCAGTCCATAAACTTTTTTGGCAAATTGTAAAATAAAACATGTAAAATAAATAAATAAATAAAATACCGAAGTACGAGAACAAGTCAATTAAGCCTCTGCTATGTCAGGATGTCTGAAAGAACAAGAACGTGCGTAACGACAGCAAGGTCAGGATTTATAAGACATCCAAAGGTTTGCTAAAAACATCTAAGATGAAGGTCCTAAGATCCGTTACTGAGAAAACTCTCCGAGATCGTGTCCGTACCGCAGACATAAGAAAAACTTACGAAATATAGGATATCGTTTGGTGGACTAGAATGGATATAGGCAGACTCGCATATACAGCCGCTTACGAAATCCCTTCCGGACTCCACCCACCTGGAAGAACGCCTAAGAGTTGGAGGGACAGCTGGTCCTCATCATCCCAGGAGACATTATTTCTGTGCCACAGATCGGCAGATCTATAAAAAGAAGAAGAAGAGTGTTTATTACAATGATCATAGAACTTGAATGCTGAATACACCATAAAAATATACCAACATTTGAAGGGCAGTTGCTTAACCATGATAAACCATATTCAATATTGACAAAAAAGTTAATTTATAGAACATGAATATGTAATCTTATTCCTAACAATATATTCAAACTTTCCAATTATATTATTTCCCTTATTTGTCTCAAGTGCACAACTGGTTACGCTTTAATGTTCGTCCCAAAGAAAATATATCACAAAACGAAATATACCACAATCAAATATTATACAATACAATAAATCTTACTAAACCTAGAATTTCATCAATATGTGATATTTATTATGTAGTCTTACGTCGTTGTTCATGAATCAATAAATAAGATAAATAATGTTTTATAATATTTTGCTAGGATTGATAAATATGTGTAAAATTATATAATGTAATCAAATATTTCAGAAACAAGAAAGGTATGTATACGAAAATAGCTTAAATTATTAGATTGGGGACACTGGTGGTATTATTTCAAATGCTATCGGAATGCTACATCAAATTGCTTTGAATGTCGATACTTTAGTATCACTGAGGCAAACTTAACAAGGTAGGACCCCTAGCTTGAGATAGTGTTAATTTAATGAAAACTTAGCTATTACGCAGTGACCAGTATGTCTAATATTATTCCACGTGTTTAATGGCATACTTTTGGTTTTGGATGTTATAAGCTTGTTGATCACTGTGTGGTATTACTTAATAATTTAAAGGTTCCAATGGGCACTACTATAGCTGATTTTTATCAGGAAAATAGTGTATATTGGAATGAGTTAGCTCGGCGACGTATGACGAAACCCAATTTTTTATCAAATATAAAAACACCCGCGTATTGTAATGCAACGTTGGTTCAAAATTACAAAGCAATCGGTAAATAACAAAATTTCAAAGCAATCGGTTATTTCCAAAGGAAGAAGACGAGGATTGGGTTTCATTCAAAATATTCTCAAAACCTTTCTGGGGAAACAAGAACAAACTGTGAAATTTTTAGCGAAATCGGTTCAGTAACGTTTAAGAAAAGCATGGATAGACACACAAACATTCATTTTTATATATACTCGTATATACAAGTAGATAAATAGATTTTGAACAGCACTACGAAATGACGGGACAGTAGACTTCGACATCACCAACATAATAAATATCGGATGGATGAAGTGTCGAGAATTATTAGGAGTGGTCTGCGACAAGGGATTGCTGGTCACGTAAAGGCGAATGTGTACAAGGTGGCGATGCGTCCAGCCATGACCTACATAAAAAATCCTTAAAAGACTACGCTTTATTTAAGGTTCGAAGTGCTGACCACTCAAAAACAAAACAAGAGGACAAACTGCACAGGACCGAAATGAGGATGCTTAGATAACGCTGCTCGACCACATCAGGAACATCTACATCCTCGGCAGTTTCAGAGTCAGCTCAATCTCAGATAAACTTGAAGAGAACGATGGAAACGGACCAGCGACCCAGAAGACGTGAAAGATCCAAGTTGGCGTGGATGGGACTTATTCAAAAGAGTCCTAAAAGATACCAGGTCCCACCAGACTTCACCCACCACAGTCCTGGATACGCCATACGAGAAGATTCAATTCCAAGTAAATGGGACAAGGATAGGAACAAGAAAAAGAAAAATACCCATATAAATATCTCTCTGAAATGTCACATGTTTCAAGAGCCATATAATATAAAACAAATATTTTTACTGAAAATATTCTTATACTCGCCAACACTCTCTAACTTTTAATTGGGTAACTTTCTGTTTTTGAATAACAAAACTATATTTTGATTAAAATTGGAAATTGGGATCGGTCACAATACCTACTTGATTCTGTTTTTAACATTTTACTCCTTCGATGTCAGTAGAGTGAAGCAATTCCAAGATAAAACCACAAATCAAAATATGTTTTGTTTACTATGTTCGTTTGAGTGTCAGGTTAGAAAAAATCAATAAATTTAAATTTTTAAATGAATCACTCAATTTGCGGTTAGACAGTTTAAACTTATGGATGTGAAATAATAACGTTTATATTTAATCACAATATGGTTATTATTTAGTTATCAACTAGTTTCGTTTGGATCCAAGCTTCATCAGGGCAGTATAATTAATTGTTTTTATGATACCCTAATGAAGCTTGGGTCCAAGCGAAACTAGTTGGCATCAATTATAATGACCATACCGTTGTTAAATACAAAGGTTTTTATTTTATATCTAAAGTATATATTTGATCTACTTGGGAAGCATAATAGTTATCTGAAGCTTTATCCTACCAGTTTTCTTTGAGGAATTATCTTGTTCGATTGCATTGAATTGTGAAGATGATCCTTAAAAGACTACGCTTTATTTAATTTAAAAAAGTCGTTTTTATTGAAATCTTATTTGTAAACTATCAGTTTCAAATTGGCAATTGCTTTTCTGGTGCTATGGAGTGGGTACTCAAGCTGTGATCGTAAACATGAGACTTTCCTTGTAATTAGGTATAAGCTTTTACATCAATTTTGTTTTCCTGGTTGAACAATTATGTTAACCGTGTTAAGCATTACATTTTTGTTACATAGTATAATGCAGTTTCGTTTGATAAGAGTCATATTTCAGGCCTCATTCCGCTATATGTACAAATGTATGTTGCATAAACACTAATTATATGTTCGAATTAGCTAATAAACCGATAATATTATTCCTGTGTAATAATCAGTTTCCTCCATAGAATTTTTTCCTTCTTAAATTCGCATGTGTACATGAAACATTTAAAATAAATAATGTTGTTCCATACTTAAATTATATTTATTAATTTTTTTTTAATGTATACAAATACTAAATTTTACCCATTACGTTAAACATCTAGTCTCAGTGGATGGCGCTAGAATAGTTTAAACTAAATTATGTGAAATGTTTCTCAACATGGTAACATATATACAACTTTCAAAAATAATTGTCAGACTTGGTGTTCGTAAGAAGAGTGGAATGGGGAATGTTGTATTACATAAAGCGATCGTTTAACCCAACCAATGACAGGTCATAAGTCCTGTAAACGTCTCGACCACCATATTCTGTTTCCAAATAATTTATACGTTCGTCCATATTGAGATACAATTAATTCATATTTATTCCGTTTCTTCTACTTCTTCGTGTGTTATGTCGGGTCCCCCCGGCGTTGACTATCATTCGCGAGTGCATATTCTTGTCCTGCGCAGTTGTAAATAGTGCTTCGACTGTTCCAATCTCAGTCCAATCACGAATGTTCTGGAGCCAAGATATATTCTTCTTGCTCTTTGTAACACAACAATATCGCTAACCATATATGTCCATGGAATGCTTTACGATATATCCACATCTCGAATGCCTTTAGCTTGTTCAAAGTGCTGATTTTGAGGGTCCATAACTGCACTCCGTACAAAAACATTGTACAAAAATAGCATTTAAATAATATTTGCCAAAGCTTCAAAAGAAATATTGTCGTCGAAGAAGACCTTTTTATTGAATATTGCATGTGCTGCCTCTATTTAAATTTCTGGTTCGATGTTATTAACTATTATATTTGAATACTTTTTATGGGTTCCGATTACATGATTGTCGATTTGAATTCTCTCCGGCATATTATTTTAGGCTAATGAGTATTTGAACAATTTTCCAGTTAGGTAAAATTAATACGTATTTTGCTAAGATGAAAGCGTAGGTACTTCACTATTAAAATCATATGGCAGAAGGTTAAGTAATCTTTAGTTTACGTAATGTGGAAACTAGATTGAAGTTACATTTGAGATAAACATTAGTTTTGTGTCACAGATTTCAATAGCTCTATAATTACATCCATTCAAAATATATGAAAATTCACAGAGGTATTTAATAATTAATATTTTGACCTGATAATAATAAATAATACATGGAAAATAATAAAAGATACATGGAAATATTGAATGAAGAAAGACGCAAACGTAAAGGAGAAAACGACGTATGTGCATGTACAATATATGAGATGGGGCTTGTTTAGTCTGATTTCGTCCAACTGAAAAAGCTAAAGCACATAAGGAAATATTTACCTATTGGTGAAGCTAGGACCCTCGTAAATTGTTTTGTAGTGTCGCGTTTAGATTATTGCAATGGAATGTACGCTGGATTGCCAAATAATCAATTAAGCAGAATACAAAACGTACTCAATGCCGCTGCCCGATTAATTATGGGGCAACAAAAATACTGTCATCACGCCGCTCCTGAAGGACCTTCACTGATTTAAAATCCGAGAGAGAGTAAAATATAAATTGTGTTTGACAGTGTTTAAGGCTCGACACCAGAGAGCGCCAGAGTATACGAGTATATCGGACCTCTGCGTGACACCCATGCCAACGGAAAAGCAACGTTCACTCCGATCAGTAGAAAAAAGTGCAAACAAAATAACAATTCCAATCAGAGCCAATAAAGCAAGTTTCTATGATCGTGATTTCAGCATTGCGGATCCGTTGGCGTGGAATAGCCCTCATGTTAGTATTAAGTACGAGGATAGTGACGTTAAATTTAAGAAACTTCTAATGACTGCACTGTTCGGTCAGTGGAGTAATTGATTTTATCAGAATAATAATAATAATAATATGAATGTTAAGGAAGCGAGATAAGTATGTCAGGAGAGAACAGTGTGGTGATCCATGATATATTCCTACTCCTTCAGAGAGACGGCGTGATGGCTAGTATATTATTTTATTTATAATATTGATTGTATTAATTAAGTATCGATTATACCTACATAAGTGTGAAATTTCTATTTCATTATTTAGGTAATAGAAGAGATATTAGCTCCATGAATTCCCTTAAGTTGTATGAAAACACGGTAAGAAGGAGGAATAGAAACTATAGACATACGTGTGTAGATGACAACACATCAGTTTCAATACATCGTCAGTCTTAATCAAAGTCAAAAGTTGTTTTGAGCGAAGAACCGACTATATTCCATAAATCAAAATTCATACGCTTAATTAAAGTGAATACGGTTAACGGCGTAACCCCAGACCAATCCGAAACGGCTCAATAAGCGTATTTTATCATTCAAAATCCAAGGTTTTCATTATTAGCATTTTGCATGGCCATTCCGGATTCAGGTGGCATTTGTTCCCGTGGAGTTATGAATTCGTTTCACGATTTTTTTAAACCGTTTTACTTAGGTTGTTTTTTTAGAGGTTTGGTTTTTAAACTGGCAACATTGTTTCTACAGACTGTCAATTTGACAGTTACTGGTTGATTTTTAGTCTGTACGTTTTGCCATTTCACCATGAATAGTTTGACATCAGAATTGCGCTTTCAAACTGTGCAAATTTATTTAAAAAATCATGGTTCGGTTCGCCAAACTTATCGTTCCTAACGTCCATTTTACGGTCGACATAATCGTCTATCCGAGCAAGTTATTCGGAAGACCATGGATCGTTTTCGCACCATGTACACTCTAGTGGATAATACGCATCCACAAAGAAGACAATTGTCGAAAATTGGACTTCATGATTGCGCTTCATTCGAGCTAGCCGTGGCGCTCATATGCGCGAAATCATATTTAAACAATAATTGCATAAAATATCTATTAAATAAAGCCCATATCATTGACATTAACATTATTTTAATGCGTTTTTATTTTCATTTAGAATATGTATGTATACCTCTAAAAAAACACCCTATAAAATTTGTAAAAAATATTCAATACTCTTAGTATCAAATACAAATTAAATACTATTAGTATCAAAAACGTCGAATATTTTGTTTACAAGTTTTCTACCACATTGTCCCGATCAGTTTTGGTAGATAACCGCTATCATTATAAGCTATGCGTCTGCCAAATAATGATCTATCCCATATATGGGATAGAAGCAAGAACCGATACCTACAGGACTAAACACCTTCTCATAGTGACAGAAATGAGAACCCTACGCATCAAGGCAAGCAGAACCCTTAGATTTTGGATCAGAATTAGGATAATAATTTCTATCTGCAATGGTAAAGATATAGTGAGGTGGAAAGAAGCAAAAGGCACTTTTGGAGTGATGTTTTATATAACAGTGCTGTCGAAAGCACAGCCCGCGGACCGCATTCGGCCCGTGCCACGCGTGGCTTTATATTTGTGCGGCCCGCGACGTGTTTTTGATCTACCGCAAATACAAAAAATTTTCTTTTACAAAATTTCTTCGTAAAATACTCGTATTATTTTATTTTGAAGAATTAGAGTACGATATATCGCTTTTCACCCATCTATTAACGATTGCAATTGAAAGCGCAAAGACTGATATCCAATTGGAATTACGTGATCTACAATCAGACCCCTTTTACAAGTTTTTATTCATATTAATTATTTAATATGAAGTTTTACACCATTGTTCAAGAAACAATACACAAATAATTTCGGAAATGATAAGTAATTTATTCTATTATATATTCGGCATATTTTTGTGTTGTAATTGCTTTATTTCTCTTTTTCTTTTTTTAAACACAAGCAACAAGGGGAAACATGTCATTCCCATAAAATATAGTAAACACAAACGTTTGAACAATCTCGAAATTTTAAAAATTAAAAAAGCAATTAAAAGTAAAGAAAATATTAGAAATAATCAAATTAATTTAACGTCAAGTCCTATCTTTGATTTATTTCCTTTGTTGTCAGTAATTACCTGAACCCCAATAAGAAGAGAATTATTATTTAAAATTTTAGATTGAATCATAATATTTGTTATAACAAAAGCATAAATGTTACAAAATAAACTTTATAACATCTGTCAGATCATGTAAACAATTTTATAATATTTTAAATATGTATCTATATAATATATGTATCACTGAAGAAAGACTGGTTGTCCGAAACATCTATGAAATTTTAATTTTTTATTGTAAGTGTGATAAGTAATTAATTTTGAAAATTTCATAAAATTTATTACAACAGAATAATTCGTTACACACCTATATTTTTGTATACTGATAGGACTGAGAAAACGTTTTCCTGGTGATAAATCTTTTCATTTTTATGGTTCACGAAGGGCCAATCACAGAAGGGGTATTTTCCGAACGAGAAATTTTTAAATCAGCTTTATCCGCGGAGTTATATTTTTATGGCCCCATTCCTACATGTCTATGAACGTCTGGCTTCTTCCTTCGACGAACTTACACCGAACAAAATGATATAATAAAAAAACTATCAATATTTAAAATATAATATTATGTTTTGAATAAAACAATCTATTTTAATCATATTATACATATATCAATGTTATGTATATGTATATGTATATGTATATGCGTATACGGGGATATATGATTATTAATATTATAGAATTTCATCAATGAATTTGATGTTTGAAGTTTTTGCCAATAATATATGTGTATTTTGCCATGTGTTGTGTGTTTTGCCAATAATATTGTATATACCACCATAATGTTCTTCTTACATACTTTTCACAACATGAATACATCGTGTAATGCACGCACGTCGATTTTTCCGACTTTTCACGTGCCCGACATTTAAAATTTGATTGATTTAATCGTTCCACAATTTCTCCGGTCTTCTTTTATATTTTGTTCCATTGACATCGTTTATTAATACTTCCTCTACCATTCTTTCACCATTCATTATTTTCATGTATCTAAACCATCTTAATGACCCTTTCATTGTTTTGTTCATAACACTCTCGTTTTATCCTACCCACTTTTTATTTTACAATCGGATTTCTCTCGTTTTTCTACAAATGCTGAGTATCTTATAAACCACATTATTATTATTATTAAAATTTAAATCATTAAAACGCCACGGCAGGTACGTTAATATTGTATAGAGACATTGGTCTCCAACTCAAGAGTAATTGATCTTCAACTATAGCCTTACAATCTAGATGTTGATACGAACAGCTTGATAACAGTTTTGCTGCATAATCTGGACATTTTTACCACACTTGCACTATCTGTATTCACACTCGAACTAGAAAAGTGTATAAACATGAATGATTTATAATAATAACATAAATTTTAAAAAACATATTTACGTTATTTTTGTATTTGCGGACGAGTTTATAAAATAAGGAGATAATCTCATCTCAAAAATATGACGAGGATGCGTTTAATAATTCTTTTTGACACGAGACTTATCTGCCACATAATTTCATCAACATTTCTGGGCGTATAAGATTTCCAGTATTTATTTATGGATTCCTAACAAGTCCCATCTGGTATCTGTCGCCGAGAAAGGTTAGAGACCCCTTAATATGATAGGGCAGTAGCTAAAAATACTTCACGCTACGACTTTGCTTAGTTTTTTGTCCACGGAAATAAAAGTTGTCGAGTTAGCTTTTAGCGTAAGAAGCTTAAATAATTTCGCTTCGATTAATGTAGAAATATTTAGCCGGAGAATAATCGTTCTAGAGTGTTCGTGGAAAACATTTCTGGACGAGCCGCTGGTCCGATCAATAGCTGCAATCTAGAGACTGACCGGTGACAGGAGCGCATGGTGGGCCATGGCGGATAGTTTACAGGATCGAAACGACCATTTAAAACAACTTCTTTTTTCCAAAGAATCTCGAAATGTTTTTCAAAAACATTTTAAATTTGTATATTTATTTGTATATTTTTTATTTATCTGCTAATGGTTTATTATCTTTTCTATCTATCTCTATTATTAAAATTATGAATTTCTTTATAGATAAAGGCTAACAATGCTTTAGAATGAAGGATATTATTTACCGAAACCGGGAATGGCTATAAAGTGATTTAAATTTACGATATATCCGTCAAAAATGGTGATAGACCAAATTAAAAATAGTCAAATTTGTACATTCGAGATATTCTGATACAAACACCTACTTCAGGTTATGTTTACTTTCACTTAAATAAATTCCAAAGTATCCTTTAGATGATTTATCAAAAATAAAATATTTATGATCATCAATAAATAGTGTGTGATTCATCTTAAAAACTTTGGAGACATAAATAATACTAGTCATTAATTTCGTATAATCAAGCTTAAATAATGTTTAACAAATTTATTAGTCACTTACCTTTAATAAATTTTAAATTATTATTAAACCAACTCCAGAAGTTCAGGAGTCCCTCCAGAACACACCAAGTAAATGCGACTAAGAGCCGTGCGTTCACAAATACTCCAAAAATTTAATTTTCGCAAGTGTATAGATAAAACAAAAACGATATTCAAACATCAACTCCATTTAGCATTGAACTACCGTCAATTTAAACAACGTAAATGTTTGTAATCTATTTTCAAAATAATTGTGTTGTTCTTTATTCAAATTCAGGGGAATCCCGTTTAATAATGTTTTCCAGACCCACAATGAAATAAATAACAATATATGCTGATGAGATCCTGAAGCTAAAGAATAAATTTCATTTCTGTATCAGGGTTATATCGTTGTATTATTTTAGGTGTACTCGTATGTATTGAATATTTATCCGATCCACATTTCCTATCTTTAAAATTAGCCGCCCACTCGTGTTTGCGATTCAATAATAATTTCTCCCTGAACGGCTTTACGCACCCTTTCCATTCCAATATCCTTGTTTGTCTGTTTAACGATTCTCACATTCGCTATTGTTTTAACAATAAATTCACATAAAATTCGTCCCTCCATAAGAAAATGTAAATACGATACACAGGAGGTGCGTAACAATTTTAAATTAAAAGTACAGCACAAAAATGTGCCAGACTATATTATACTTGCATACATGTGATACAAATTTTAAACTGATTTAATATATAGGCTCTTTTTTAAGGTATACAATACATATTCAAAATAAAAATAAAAACATGTTTAATACATAATTTTATGCCATTATTGTTTAAATGTTTCATATGAGTGCAACGGCTAGCTCGAAGGAAGCGCAATCGTGAAATCCAATTTTCGACAATTGTCGTCTTTGTGGATGCGTATTATCTACTAGAGTGTACGTGGTGCGAAAACGATCCATCCTTAAAGGGTCAACTGTGATAATGTTTTACCTTCTGGGTGCAAGCTCTTGATGGAATAAAAATACCACATAGCCTGGAGTTTCAAAAAGATGCAAACGATGTTTATAAAACAAGTTATTCAAGCGAACGATAGAATTGATTTTTATTCAAAACAATGCAAATGTAATCACCTACGTTCCAGTTGTATATAAGATATTTTGGCAAAATGTCGCAAACTGGACAAACTCATAAAACGCCACTGCTTCTGGGTAAAAAACCTTTACATTATATGGTTCATTCAATAGCCCGTCGACCGTGCTGTAATAAGCTTGCGTGACTAAATACTAAGGGAAAACATTGTTGGCGAAACCCACTTTGTTCAATATCCGTTTAAACCTGAAACAGAGCTTAAGTCATTGCGAAAAGAAGTCGTTACAGACGGCCGGCGCTTAACTTGCACTCGACGGGCGGCTTTGTTTTTTCTTGCTTTCTCATTCCAAGTGACATTTCATGCATAATAAAGTTTTTATAAGCTAGTTAGGAAATCCGGGAATTCTGGCCTGGCTGGCGGCCCTCGACAATGTGAACGCTTCTAATTAATTTTTGATTAGGAACATGTCATCGCGTTAGATAAGAATACAAGAAAACTCCCATTCAAAACGCCTTTGTATTATATAATACAATATAACTAAACGGTATTCAACTTTACCCAAACCTAATGATCTTACAAATCTGATGATTAACCATTTATTCGTACACGTATGTTATTATGATCTTCCATTCCTTGACAATAATGTAAGACTTTATCATACACTTATGAAAGTTTTATTATACATACAATGAAAGTGGTTTTAAAAAAAATGGTTGGAGCAACCCTTCGGGGCAAATGAAACTAGTTACTCTACTTTTTCTTTTCTTGTATTTTTACTTTTTTTTACATTTTTAAATTATATTTCATCTTTAATTATTCATTATTACTAATACAACTAGTTTTTTCTTTAACTTATCATAGTGTTACTTTATTCATCTTATATATTTAACCTTATGTCAGTTGTTAAATATTATAATATTTGTGGTAGCATGTAATTGGCCTTGTTTTGTTGTCTCTGTGTGTTTATATTCATATACTGTAATTGCTACTTGTTACCCTCAATAATAAAAAATAATAATAAAAAAATAAATAATAAAAATAAAAATACACCCTAAGTCCCCCCCTCGCCCTCTTTCGGAGGGACATTCCGGGCAATACATTTAGCCCCGTCATAAAACAACTACCAAATCACATTCCAACAATGTTTCTTACAGACGTAAGAGGAATAGCCATTAGAGCTGAACCTCTGTAAGCCAGAAGATCCAAGTCCAATATTACCAGTATAATATATTATTATAACTGTTAAAGAAAAAACTTTGTTTTCGTATCACAATTATACTTTATTTTACGACAGCTGTTTCATCAACCAATGTTGACATCATCATGTGTTACAATAATATTTTTCGAATCTTTATGTGTATTTGATTAGGAACGTGAAAAAAAAAGTTTTTTCATTAACAGTTTTAAAATGTTAAAGTATCATAGTTTTTCGGCCAAAACAATGGACTATTTACTAATATAATGTTTAAAATCAATTGATGATCGAAAGAAGGGATGGTGCAGCCAACAAACTGAACGGAGCCTTAAAACTGTTATTGGAAACAAAAGTTTATCAATGAAAGCAGAAATAGCCGTTCACAATGGAGTTCTAGTTCCAACCTTTATAAATGGAATCGAAGCATGAAACTGACAGAAGGATAATGAGAGCAGAATAAATGCGGTAGAGATGAGAGCGGGGGAAAGTATTATGAACAAAATTATGAAAGGATCACTGCGTTGGTTCGGCCACATGGAACGCATGGATGAAGGAAAATGGTTAAATTCGAGAAAGTATTTGTCAACGATGTCAATGGAGTACGAAGTCGAAGAAGTCCGAGGAAAACATGTGACATGAACACATTATTTTCAATACACTTTTACCTTGGGTATATTAAATCTTCTACTTCGCGCTAATAGTACCTCTCATCCACAAAGTTTCACATTGAAACCAGGAATTCCAATTTTAGAATCAATATTTACATATTTTAACAGGTCTGCTCGCTGTGTGGGAATGCCGGGATAGGTATTTTATTAAAAGGAAAATTGATATGTTTACGAGTACTTTGATCATTCTTTTCCTATATTCTTTCCACTCAGACCTTGAAATGGATATTTCTGAGGGGCAAATGAAAAAAAAGTATGGCTTCCAATAATTTTATCAGATCTCATATTACTTTGGGCTTCGTAAAATAACAGAAAAGCAAACGTACCTTTTTACCACAGTAGTATTCTCGGAGCTTAGCGTCAACTAAAATATGTTTTTATTCAACTTATAACTAACTAACTAACAATCACGTCTTTATTCCGGAGGGGTAGGCAGATAGAATGGATCGCAACAGTGCTCTGTCCTGACATACCTCTCGAGCTTCCTCTATATTCATTTATCGCAACATACACGCTCGTCGAGTTTTCCGACTTCGATTGTGACTGCCTTTTATTAATTGATCAATTTAGTCAAGCAATGATTTCCTCAGCCTGAAATGAAATTTTTAATCGATAATATTAATTTTGTTACTTCATATTAAAAAGACTTCGTTAAAATATAAACAGAATAAAAACAAAAGTACAATTTTTCATACGTTATAGATAAATATGTAAGCTATAATAAAATTTTAAATCCATTGTATTCAATATGAATCTTCTTGTATACCAATATTTATATTTAGTAAATTTTCATATTTAGTAAATTTTATTTAAATATTTGAAGTTGTATAGAATCATGTTTACCACCCATGATCTGAATGTATATAAAGGACTCGGTTTGCAAACTGACATGTGAAACTGACATGTGAATTGTGGTGTTGGATATTAACATATATACAACTTCCAAAAATTTGTCAGACATGGTGGTCATAAGAAAGGTGGAATGGGGAATGTTGTAATTACATAAAGCGTGCGCTGAACCCAACCAATGACAGGTCATAAGTCCTGTAAACACCTCGATCACCATATTCAGTTTCCAGTTTGCATCTTCGTCTCTATTGAGATAAAATTAATCCTTGTATTAATAATTAGTTTTTATTAGTTAAATTATGGTTGAAAATAACACATATCGAGTCGAATTAATGTAAAACGGAAAATTTGTCAGCGTACAATTTTTTTAATGATTTGCTCACAAAGCGGCTGGAGCTGATAAGATTAATAAACAATAATTGGTTCAATTAGGTGCGTGCTTTAGCTTAAATGTTTTCATCAATAGTTAGAGGCCGCGGGCCGTGAAGGCCGGTCGGGGCCTAATGACTTCTGTAACGGCCGCAATCACTATCTATTACTGTTATTGGGCATCTTGCCTAACAAGGCATTAAACTTGGGGTAAAACCAGCAGAACGGCGTGCTGCGTAAGGGAAGAACGCGACTCGAGGGGAGGTCTCCAATTTGATGTTCAACCAATTCAATTATAGTTCCATGACTTATATGGAACACGCGAAACCACATCTCATACTTGATTACCGGATATCGGTTATACTTTATTCAATTATAAGCATTAACTGTGTATGATAGAGTGTCGAATGGATATACCATATAAAGAGTGAATGCGGTGCGAATGAAAGTGTTATGAACAAAGTAATGTAGGGAACATTAAGATGGTTTGGACACATGGAAATAATTAATGAAGAAATAATGGTATAAAGGTATATGTCAATGATGTAAATTGAACTAGAAATAGAGGTAGACCGAGGACAACCTGCCTCTGGTGACACCGGTGAGAAGAGCAATTAATCTGCTGAACGCGGTCTCCTCGGAGATCAACGTCTTTTATATTAGTGAAAGTACGTTCAGAAGGCAAATACTCTTAATTATGGAGAGTATCCTGTCTTCCTAATGTCGAACCATCTCTCATGCGTTTCTGGTAGTATACTTTACACAATATATTATTGTACCTGTTCTCAATAGATGCCTTAAAAATTAATTTTATAATGTCTATGGATGAAATAAACTGATTTGATTTTATTTGTTTTGAAAACGTGATACCATCAATTAAATCAAATATTGAATGTCGACCACGTGAGAGTCAGAGAAATCAACAAGCGTACATTACATGATGTATGACTATTGATGAAGCGAGAGAATTACGTCAGGAAAGAAAAATGTAGCAGTCTATAATTTCTATCTACCCTTTCGGTGAGACGGCGTGATGGTTAATTAGTTAGTTAGTATAAGCACTCAATCTTGTCACTTCAAGGATGATAAGATGAAATTTGCTGTAAATTGCTGAAAATATCAGGCTGTCTATTATCTGATAGAATTTACGTGACAAAAAAATGGCAAAATACTTGTTATCATGTCGTGAGAATCGATTGGGTTTAAATAACCTATTGTTTACAAAAATGTGGAAAGAAACGGGAAACTACCACATTATAGCCTCAAGTGATAAACCAATTACTAAGATTGAAAAAACGTATTTTGGAATATTTCCGGGAAGTAAAAGAAAGGTTTCGGAATTGGCTCGCGTACAAAAGACACCCGACCGCACAAAGACGGATCCTTCACGCAAACCAAATTGAGTATGCAGATTTCAAATAAAAATGCTGGAATTTTAACCGTGGAATATCGTTCCATTTATGAAACGTTCCCGCCCGATTAGCGCCGCCTCCCGGCCGTTCTGGGAAATTTCGCGCGAAGTGCGGCCATTATGAATATTCATAAATCGAACGAATCGATCCGCCAATGGGAAGCGAGGAGAGAGTTGTGTTGCCAGGTTTGACGGCCGGATATCTGACCGAGGATTCTATTTTTATTCGAATAAAAAATGTAGGCTCTACGTAGCTGTTTAAATGGTCTGATTTCAAATTTAAATATATTGATGGCATATAGATTGTGATACCAAAGAGCTCTTTTCCTCCGAATTTATTTGAATTCGTTTTTGGGAGTTCTACCTTTAATTTAAATAAAAAATACATGCACAAATAGTGGTGTAACTAGGATATTTTTTTTTACAGTATTAACGCCTTAAGTTTATCTTAAATTAATATGTTTAAATTATGAAAGGATCGCTGCGTTGGTTCGGACATATGGAACGCATGAATGGAGAAATAATGGTTAAGAAAGTATACGTAAACGATGAAAACGGAGTACGGAGTCGAAGTAGATCGAGGAAAACATGACATAACATGTTGGTCATGTTAGAAGTTGTATAAATGTGGAGGAAGTTAAAGTAGTGTGTCTCGATAGAGTAATGTGGCGGTCCATTCTCTCTGCCTGCCCCTGCGAGGAAACAACGTGCTGGTTTTTTTGTAATATTTTTAAATCAACATACAATCTGAGAAAGTTTGGTAAGTAATTTTTTCTATAATATTCATCACTCTTGCTATGGGCAAGGTTTAAAAAAAGTATTCCAGATCTTACAGTGAATAATAAATAATAATAATAATATGTTTACTTTTAAAGTGCCGTTTTTGTGATGTAATCACCTCAAGAGCGCATTAAGACGTGTTTTAAATCTTAATGTGAACGTTGTATCTGATTGATATTCGTGATCGATTAGAAAGTATAATAGAACAAAATATGCATGTTTTAATTTGGGTATGAAATATGAAAAATATGGGTTTTCAGCTTAGATCTGAAGTCTGTCGGGTCATTAATGCATCTGAGGTGTGAAGGAAGATTGTTCCAAGCTGATGGGCTGGCTACCGCAAACGCTCGATCCCCGAAATTTTTACTAGGGCAATGCTTTGGCTCAACTAATATTTTTACTACCGAGGAGATCGCCGAGCGAAGTGTGGATTTCCTTGTATTTAGGGTGTCCGTTATAAAGAGTTCGGATATATAATTTGGAGCCATTCCATATAATAATATTAAACTAAAGCAAGAGTTTTTCTTTTCAAAACATTATTTTAAAATTACGTAATCACTTTAACCGTATCTTTCCTTTTAAGTCTATTTATAAGATTAACCTTTAAAAGTCAAATAAATTCTTTACTTTTTGTCTCTTATATAATATTATAGCTCAAACCATATCAAATAGCTTTCGTAAGTCAAATAAAAACTTAAATATAAAAAACTGTGAGAATCAAATATCGAAGATAGCTCAATATTTTGACTCTTGTTAAAGTAAGAAACTTGATTCAAGATCAATCCTTTTCTATGTTTTGGGAAATGGCTTTTGTACTTTTATTTCTCTGAAAAATCAAAAAGACAAATCCCGACAATAGAAGAAATAAGTTTGAAAGGAAAATACTGAAATTCCATCCCACTGCGTGAAAATTGTGTTTTATAAAAAAACCTTTCAAATCTTTTATTTTATTATTACGCTCCGCATTTAATGGAAATTTTGATCTACTTTAATTTCTACAAGAATGACTACCATTGGTATGTTTTTGACACATTGAAGAAATAAAATAATAATTTGAACCCTTTACATACATTTGATTTTGGCGATATTTCGTGTATAAGTGAATTGATTTGGCCAATTTAACTGTTGCCGCACTTTATAATAGATAATTGTGACACGTAATACGTTTGTACTGTTTTGCTGTTAAAATTATATTAGTTTTATCGTTTTTATAAAGAATTTTGACAGGTGTAAAAATAAAATTTTCATTTGTTCCAATGACAATTTGAATGATTTCTTCAATATGATTTTTAAGTTCTTGCTGGTTAAGTGCCTAATTACAGCTAATTTAAAAAACGGTGGAAACGTGTAACATAAATTAAATATACACAAAAGTCCGGATCGTCCATCTCAACATGTGCAACATCGAAAAAAACATTATGTGTTATTACATTATGTGCTAAATTAAAAAAAAACGGTGGATTCGTGGAACATAAATTAAATAGACAATATGTGCACCATCTAAAAAGAGCATTTTGTGTTAAATTATAATATTATTATTTTGTTATTTTATTTTATATCATTGTATTTTATATTATTTGTTTTAGATTTATTTTGTGGGTGTTGGACGATCGAAGTGTGCGCGGGAGATGCCTATTGGTGGCGATGAGGTTCGCGACCCATCACACCGCGTCTCCCGCGGGGCGAAAAGAGAAGGATGGAGTGCCGCATCAGTAAAAGTGTGACAGTCCATTCTTTCTGCCTACCCTTTCGGGGAGACGGCGTGATGGTTAGTTAGTTAGTTAGTTACATACATTAATATATCTTAAATAGTAGTAAACGTGGCACGTGAAGAGAATTAGTTTTACAGAAGATGTTCGTCAAGTGCTTATTTATTCAGATTACTGAAATTATGCACTCGCAAAATTATTTTGTATTTTTACACCGTGGAAGGAAGTTTGCGGTTCGAAACATGTTTATGTATAATAGAAAAACGCAAAGTAGTTAGTAGTTTTAAAAAAGTGGCACGATTAAATCAATCAAATATTAAATGTTGGCCACGCGAGGAGTCGAATAAACCGACGAGCATTCATGACACGATTTATCAACGTAGAGGAATCGAGAAAAGTACATATGTCAGGACAGTATAGTGTGGTGGTCTATTATTTCAATCTACCCCTTCGGGGAAACGGCATGATGGGTAAGTAAGTTAATTTTTAGGTTTTCAAAGAATAAGGCAAAAGCATCCTCGGTTATCATCATAGCAAATATATTTACTTACAACGGAAATCAAATGAGTGTAAACGTAACTTTTGATTAATTATCTGTACATCTTTTCTTTCAATCCAAGGGATTAGTTTACAGAAAATGTGTAAAAAAAAAACTGGTTTTTGGAATGATACTTGGGTCTTTAATATGGTAGTTTCCTGTTGCTTTCCACATTTGTATACAGCAGGTTATTTGAACCCATTTACTCTATACAACTGTCAAGCTCTTGATTCTCATGACATGTGAAAGGTAGCTAATCTATCTGAATTTTATTGCCACATGTATTCGCCATCGCATTCGGTGTTACAGTTATAGCTCTTGCTACTCTGCCATGAGTCGTATAAATACGAGTCGTCAAATTTATCATTGGATGTATAACGTAAGGCTTACTTTTGTCCTAATAAAAATCATTTATGATAACTTCTAAAAGTTAACTGGATTTTATTTGTGAACCATAAAATCCAATATGATAATGCGATAGTTATGGTATCAATAAAGAAGATTAAATTTACAATTCGTGGTGATATTAAATAACGCCGGTAAGACAAATGCCCCACAGACAATTGCACATTTAGTCTGTGCACTGGTAATGTATACTATACTGGCTGGTGCACTCCGAATCCCAGCCACGAGCGGAGATCACCCCGGAGCCATAAATTCTTTCTGCATAGTTAAACATAACGGATCAAGCGGCTGACCACGTTTTATTGGAACAGATTTGTATGAGAATATTCCACCAACACGAAAGGGGGCAGAGAAAACATCAAAGTGAAACTTTGATTCATTTTTTAATGGGAATTTTGTACTTTTGCGTTCCTAGTTAAAATGGCTACAGGTAGAGCTTAAATCGTGTTTTGTGTACGTTTTATAAACATTTAAAAAACCATAAAACTTTGCAAGCTAATCGATCTCAACCCTAAGTTAAGGAATAAGCAACACAAAAATGTCTTGTCCCGCAGTGCCAAGGAGCTTCAAACTTCGCGGATCGCGCTTTTGGCATCGCGGGACCGACGGCGACGGCGACGGCGTGGAACAAGCTGCCCTACAATATCCGCAATCAAGACAACGAAGGAGTATTAAGAAGCTCTCTTAATTTTTTTCATTTTAAGAGAAGCTGTCCGGACGAAGAGGGCCCTTGAAGTAAATCTCTCACAAAAATGGTGCTATATAAAATCGTCATCATGGAAAATACATATTAATTTGAGATAAACTTAAGGCGCTGATACTGTGAAATTCCATAATGACGAATTTTTATGAATTAAAACACCGTTTTTTTTCCACTTTTGTGTTTATTTTTCTCGACATGTTTCCAAGGCCATATACCTTCATCATCGGGAGAACGATATAAACTATATAAAGAAAAATAAACTCAAAAGTGGAAAAAAGTGTTTCAATTCATAAAAATTCCTAAATACTTATTATGAAAGGTTTAAATTTTGAAACTATTTAATTACACGTATCATAGTTTATTTATTATTATTATTCAATAAATTAAGAAGATAATCCATTGTTTTGGCCGAATATTTCAAAAATTTTCAATATTTTAATAATGAAACACTGTTATTGTACGTATCGCAATTTCTTTTTTATGAAATTATCACGACAGCTGTTTCACCAACCTATGGTGGTATTATATTGTTTGTGATGCCAACATAAGTTGATGAACAGTTATCACAATATCATAAAAATAAATTATGAAAAATCTAATATCTATGTACTTAGGAAATTAAAAATAAGTTTGCTTAATCCACAAAATATTAAAAAAATATTAATAAAAACGACATGTTTCGGAGGATATCTCCATCTCCAAAGATCTAGGTATCCTCCGGTTGATGGTTTTTAATATTTTGTGGATTAAACAAAGTTATTTTAAATTTCTTAAGTATATTACTATGGAATTTCACAGTGTTAATGCTTTAGCGTTCAATAAATAAATAACTGTGTTAATTTTTTTAACTAAAATTAAAAATTGGTATCAAAAATATGTAACTGTTAAACCTAATATATAGTTTAATTGTATCTCAATAGAGACGGAGAAGCAAACTGGAAACTGAATATGGATGATCAAAGTGTTTACAGGACTTATGACCTGTCATTGGTTGGGTTAAGCGCACGCTCTATGTAATTACAACATTCCCCATTCCACCATTGTTATTATGATCATGCATGATAAATTTTGGAAGTTGTATATATACTCCAAAACCATCAAGTACATATACGACTTCCAAAATTTATCATGCATGATCATAATAACAATGGTGGAATGGGGAATGTTGGAATTACATAAAGCGTGCGCTTAACCCAACCAATGACAGGTCATAAGTCCTGTAAACACCTTGATCATCCATATTCAGTTTCCAGTTTGCTTCTTCGTCTCTATTGAGATACAATTAAATTTGTATTAACCACCCACCATGGGTGAAAATCCAGGATTCGTATACAAGTATAAGTATACATTCACAAAAATACTAATATATAGTGTTATATATTGTATAACAACATAATATAACATTTATCAGAACAACAGTAAGCTATACTATGTCTGTATGATATAACCTTTTGAAATGAAATGACGGTCACCCTACAGGTACGGGATCTACACCGGAATCGGACATTATATTTATGTCTAATTTTACGAGTCGTGCCACCATAAGGCACAATCACGGTCATTCGAGCTGGGAATTGTGAAAGATTGTTTAATTCGATATTCCTAGCGCGTTGCCAATTATGGCCAAAGTGAGGCATTTTTCCTTAAACTTAACATTTTAGTATGAGTAACCTGTAGAAAAAGGCGTGTAATAATTAATACGAATAAAAACGTCAGTTTTCTAAAAGATTTATTATATTTTATGGGAATGACATGTTTCGCCCTTCTTAGGCATTATCAAATGTGATGAAACTTCAACTCATTGCAGTTTATACACACTAATAAATGGAGCAGAATATAGGAATGAATAAAAATTCCAAGCAACACTTTCCAATGATCTGGACCCACCTAAATAATTATTTGTTAAGTATGTATAAAATCACAACAATTTTCGTTAATTATCGTATTTTGCTCCATTTACTAGTGTATGTAAACTGCAACGAGTTGAAGTTTCGGCACGTCAGATAATCTTAGAAGGGCATGTCATTCCCATAAAATATAATAAATCTTCTATAAAACTGACGTTTTCATTCGTATTAATTATTTAATATGGATTTTTCCATCATTGTTCAAGAAACAATAAATAGGAATGAGTAATGTTTTGCAGACCTTCTGATGAATACTTCAACAATTTCTCCAATTTATTAAGGGATTTAAAAATATATTTAAATAACAGTAACCACAACAACAACAAACCATCACGCCGTTTCTCCGAAAGGATAAGCAGAGAAAATAGAACGCCAGACTACTTCTGATGTACCTCTCTAGCTTCCTGCACATTCATACAGCGAGTCATGCACGCACGTCGATTTTTCCGACGTCTAACATGGCCGAACTTTAAAATTTGATGTATTTGGTCATGCCATGATTTCCTCGGTCTTCCTCGACTCCGTACTCCATGCACATCGTTGACGTATAATTTTTTAACCATTCTTTCTTTATCCATGCGATCCATGTGATCCAACCAACGCATTGATCCTTTCATAATTTTGTTCTTCATACTTTTTTTCGCTCTACATTCCTTTCTAATATAAAACTCTGTCGTACATCGTTTAACCACATATACGTCTAAGAGATCTCATATTTCGCTTTCATCTTTCTTCTGCCAGTTCCATGCTTTGCTTCCATACATATAGGGTTGGAACTATAAGTTCATTGTGAACGGCTATTTTTGCTTTCATAAAAATGTTGATTGCAATAACAGTTTTTAAGGGTTTAATTATAGTATGTATACATATTTATCTCACAAATTCGTTTTCAAATAAAGATTTTATAAAAAAATAGTATAATATTAACTTATTTTCGTATAATAGTTTTTCTTATTACATTAAAAATCAAATACTCATTATTTTTTATTTTTTATGACGTAAACGGATCTCGAAACAGAGGGTGACTGGAGAAAACATGGCTCCATCAAATCAATATATAAAGTATTAAATGTCAGCCACGAGAGAATTCGGAGAAATCGATGTGGGTGCATGACATGATATATGAATGTTGAGTCTGACAGGAGAGAAAAGTGTTACGGTCCATTCTTTTTGCCTACCCTACCAATACTAATCTAAAAAATTGCATTCGACCTATAATGATATTGGCTGCCACCATCAGAACAACAAGTTTCATAAGAACTACAGAAATGAGGAGTCTCGAATCCATTACGTGAACAATACTCCAAAACAGAGTAAAAGATTCTGAAATAAGGAAGATCTCCGATGTCGAAGATGAAATTAATTACTATTTTAAACTAAGCAGAAGAAAAAGAAGAAATAAATCTTATTGAAATACTAAATAAATCGTTTTTATAAGTAAATATTTGATACAGTTACTTACAGATATGTATGTAAGTATTACACAAAGTATTGTGTACATGTTCGATTCAAACAATATTTCTATATATTGATGCTATACGTCAGGCAATGTTTTTATATCTAAATGTTTGGTGTGGACACAGCAAGGTAACCGTTGAATAAACCTTTAAAACCGTAGACGTCGGGTATAGAATAATTCCAACACGTAAGTTATTTGGGCAACGTATTTGTGAGTTACATTCAGCAGTGTTGCTGGGAGCAGAGGTCCCAAATTCATTTGTCCTGAGGCGGGGGCGTCATACAAATGAGACCTACAGATAAAATTTCACGACAGAAATGCCATAAACGGGAAGAATCATTGCCGTAGGTCGGCCGATGTGTGCAGATACGCTGGCAACATTTAATACATGGACCCGACCCGGGGAGGGCTGTATTTAAATGGGAAAATTAAAAATAACGGATATTCTGCGAGTAAACGAAGTAGAAAGAAGAAGAGGCGTAGGATGAAGCGGTTTGGAAATAAAAAATGAATTTATAAATCTAAAATTTGAATACAAGTAATATTTCGAATTCGTTTGGAAAACGATTGAATCAATATTTTAGGCAGCGGGTCCAACTACAAATGGCGATTGTTCAAATTAACATTGTCCCGCGAATACCTGTTGAATAAAATAGATTAGATTATTACCTACTTAAAGGGTTTCTAAAGTATGTTGTCTTCGACTTGTTATATGTACATAAAATCTGCCTGCCCGAGATATAAGATTTTTGTGTAAGATTTTTATTATGTCCGTCCATCTGAATGTATTATACTACAATTTATTAGATACATCTCTGATAGAATAACAGATAAACTATTTATGTCGAAACGGAAATTTTATGTTTATATTTTACAATATATTAATTATTTCATATATTAAATGGGAAGTATATTGAAAAACCGGAAAATACCAATCAACCTGAAACGAAAAGTCTATGAAGCCTGCGTTCTGCCAGTTGGTACTTATGGTATTGAAACTGATACACTGTCCAAACAAAGTGCCGAGAAACTACGAATGACCCAAAGAGCCATGGAAAGAGCCATGTTAAGAATAAGCCTAAGAGACAGAGTCAGAAACGATACGGTGAGAGATAAAACAAAGGTCACTGACATCATCCACCGGGTGGCGACTCTTAAATGGCAATGGGCAGGTCACGTAGCCAGAAGCTGAGACGAAAAGTGGACAAGAAGACTGCTGACTTGGAGACCGTGGACGGCAAAGAGAAGTGCAGGGCGACCGCAACTACGGTGGAAGGATGATCTGAACAGACACGTCGGAATAACCTGGATACAGTCTGCACAGAACAGAGTGACATGGAAGCAAATGGAGGAGGCCTTTGTCCAGCAGTAGACGGAAATAGGCTGAGGAAGAAGAAGAAGAGAAGAAGATATTGAAAAATCACGTATACAAATTAATTAACAAGCAGTTTTATTTCATTATTATTAGCAGTATCCCTGTAGTCATACATTATATAATACAAGGTAATTACTTACAAATATCAATAATCACTCTGGTTATTAGCTTATTTTAAGTACAAATGTATAGACATAACAATAGTTTTTCAAAACAGTCAATATTTAAACCAGTTTGCAATCATTTTAAACGTTCAATTTAAATTAAAAACGAGGACGAAGTTCATGCAAAAATACAAAATTATTGTGTAATTTTGGCGTTAACACCGATTTGAATACAAAAATACCGTTTCATCGTCGGGAGAACGATATAAACCTCCAAACATGTCGTGAAAAATAAGCTAAAATGTGAATAAAGTGTTTTCATAAAAAATTCGTCAATTTGTTTTTCATGTGAGAAAAACTACGACTGAACATTCTTGCACGTGAATTCTGCAGTTGAAATAATCAATCTTGTTAAATTTCAGTGGATTCATTTATCGTCTCCAAGTATAGATGTCAATTGAATTTTACAATTGTATTTTTGTCTAAAAATCCATGATTATTTATAAATATACACGAAAAATTCCACCCAAACGTAAATAAATACCTGAGGCTACGGGTGATACATAATATGAAAGACGTTCTCAGGACGAAGCAAGAACCACAATCTTTGGAGCCATGAACGTGAAGACATTGACTAACCTGAAAAGAAAGAAAATATTCATGTCAAAGTAATCGTGGTGTTATTTTTCTTCATCTCATTCTAACTAAAACATTGATTTCACAAGATTTTGATGAAAAAGAGGCTCTCTACCTACTGAGATTTGTAAGGAGAGGAAGAATAAGATATATTTAATGATTTTAAAAAATATGATCTTACAAATATTTTCAAGTACGTTTTATTCAAATAATTACATTTCAAACAAAATGATAACCATCTTAATTAGTTGGATCGACAAAAAAACATTTTCATGATGCATAATGTTCAGTATAAAAGGAATATTATTAAAGATTGTTTAATAAAAATTAATAAATTTAACGTCAAGTCCAATCTTTGATTTACTACATTTGTTGTAAGTATTTACCTGAATCCCAATAAGAACTTAAAATTATTATTTTAAATGTTAAATTGATTCATAATAATTGTTATAACAAAAGCATAAACGTTCCAAAATTAACCTTTATAGGTAACATCTGTCAAAACTGATAAGAATTGTAAACAATTTTATAATATTTTAAATATATACGAGTATCTTTATAATATGCATCACTGAAGAAGGACCGGTTGTCCGAAACATGTCTGATATGTAATTTTAACTAACTAACCATCACGCCGTCTCCCCGAAGGGGTAGGCAGAAATAATGTACTACCACGCTTTTCTTTCCTGACACATTTCTCTCGCTTTCTCAACATTCATACATCGTGTTATGCACGCGCGTCGATTTCTCTGACTCCTCACATGGCCGACATTCAACATTTGATTTATTTGATCGTGCTACGTTTTCCTCGATCTTCCTCTATTTCTGGTTCCATTTACAAAGTTAACATATAATATTTTTACCATTCTTTCTTCATTCGTTTTTTCCATATGTCCAAACCATCTTAATGATCCTTTCATTATTTTGTTCATAACACCATCATTCGCACCGCATTCACTTCTTATATTTTCATTAGACATTCAATCATACACACACATTCGTCTAAGAGATCTCATTTCTACTACATTTATTCTACTTTCATCCTTCTTTTGCCAGTTCCATGCTTCGCTTCCATACACAAGGGTCGGTAGGATTCTATTTTTTTGGATAGGTTTTTGTTTGCGATGACAACTTTAAGTGCACCATTCACTTTGTAATTTTAATATGTTTTTCAAAGTTAGTGTTGTATTATATTTACAAAGTATATAAAAAAGAAAAAGACAAATAAAACGTCTACAAAACAAAGTATGGCGAACATAGAAAAAATAGAAGAAAAATAAATAGAAAGTTTAAATTTTATAATTAAACATCATGTTGAATACTGGTGTCATTCTTATTAGAAATCTATTTACGCGACGGAACTCGTCCAACATAATAGTATACTAATCGATGAAAAACTAAATACATTGAATACGATCCATGTTATATTAAAATAAATAGTATAAAAACATAAGCATAATTAGTAAGCTTTATATTCACCCACTGTTATAAAATAGGTTGCAGTTTTGTTATCAGTATGTGGTAATTTATTTAAGTGCTTTAATTATTAAATGCATTTTGCATACATCAAACGCACGAGAATTCCACCCCTAACAATAACATGCAACAGTAAAACAACTGAACTGTACTAAAACCGTGTTTTCAACCGAATTCATGAAAACGTGTTTTATTTCTGTAATTAACTTATGAAATTTGATCACAGTTAATTTCAAAATTGATGTCTTTACTTTACTTTACAAGTTTACAATGAAATAACAATGAATATGTTTGTGGAGCACATTTTTACAAATCTAAAAAATGTTAAGAATGCTTCCAAAAATTTGTCAGACATGGTCATAAGAAAGGTGGAATGGGGATGTTGTAATAACATAAAGCGTGCGCTTAACCCAAACAATGACAGGTCATAAGTCCTGTAAACACCTTGATCAACCATATTCAGTTTCCAATTTGCATCTTCATCTCTATCGAGATACAATTAAATTGTAAATTATTTATTTCTTTAAAAAAAATCATAATTTTGGGTTTCTGGAATGTTAATGTCTTAAGTTTTTCAAAAGTAACTTAATTAGTTAAGCACAATCTTTTGTTCTCTCAAAATCAACCGTTTTTAATTTCTTAAACTTTACGAGCTTTTTCTTCTTCTTAGTTGAGTAAAGGACCTTAAGAAACCTCCTCGACTTGAGTCCGTAGCAAGCTTGACACCTGCAGAGTTACAAATTTACAACATTAAAATAATCTCTACTGCACCATTCGAAAACTAGCCGTTTTAATATAATAAAACTCTTAGAAATCAAACGTTCTCATACATATTTATTGTATAAAAATAATATTCTTAATTTCATATTTAAAATTTTATGTTTTATGGCCATCAAATATGAAAATATTTTCTGTACTAAATTAAAAAATCCACAGATATTCCATTAATATCCAATTACACAGTTGATTGTTTTTCTGAAATCTTTGAAAATATGTTAAATGGCAATCTGAAACAACTTTTTTGTCTGGAATACGAAATATGATTAATTGACCAAAAAGTTTTAAGTTTTTAAAACTACGTAGGTACCATTATTACGTCTCTCTTTCTTCCGATCCTCGCTTTTACGTTTAATATTCATTTTGTGGCAAATAACCGGGAAATTTTCAATGTTGAAAGAGCAAAGTCTGAGTCATGGTTTCATTCCTGAGAAAACAAGTTAAAATCATTAAGTAGAAGAGTTTTTTTAAACTTACTAAAGGTCACCCTATCACGCATCTAGATTATGCTGATGACCTCTGTTTGCTTTCGATAAACCGGGTGAATGTAGAGCAGAAGATGTGTAGACTTCACGAGGAAGCGGCAAAAGTAGGTCTCAAAATTAACATGTCCAAGACAGTAGACCTACGAGTGTCCACAAATGACTCCACCCCAATCATGTTCCACGGTATCCCCTTTGTGACCACGATCAGCATTTGCTACCTCGGTAATATGATAGCAGAATTGGGAGGTACGGAGGAAGAGGTAGCTAGCAGATTCAACAAAGCAAGGGGAGCCATCGCTATGCTTCGCCCTGAATGGCGTTCCAGTATCCTTTCGAGAAAGCTCAAGCTCCAAATATTCAGCAGTAGCGTTAAAAGCGTACTGCTGTACGGATGTGAGACTCGGAAATCTACCGCGGACATTATTGGAAAACTCCAAGTGTTTATATATTGGTGCCTTCGCTCAATATTCAAGATCTATTGGGCCCAAACAGTGTCAAATGCCGTTCTCTGAACCATGGCAGGCGAAAAGCCAATTAGTGAACATGCCGCTAGACGCAAATGGCAGTGGATCGGTCACACTCTGTGACGGAACCCAGCCTGCATCGCTCAGGGTGCACAAGACCGGTTCTCTACGGGGGGAACGAGGAAGCGAGGCAGACCAAGAACCATCTGGAGAAGAGCCCCGCAGGACAAGGTTAAAGCAGCAGGCCTCACTTGGGATGATGTTAGGCATCAGGCATGCGATAGAGTCGGAAGGTTCCTTGAGGCCCATTGCACCACGGAGGTGTGACAGGACAGAAAGAAGAAAAGAAGAAGAACGTTCACTCAGTTTCTCCGGAGATGTAGACAGATATGATAGAATGCCACACTTTTCTATTCTGACATAACTCTCGCGCATATTTTACATTCACACACCATACACCCACGCTCGTTGATTGTTCCGACTTCGAACATGGGCGACTTTTAATTAATTTGGTCAGGCGATGTATTTTTCTAAACATGAACTCATTTGGGAATAAATCGATCTGAGATTATCAAATGCATGAATTTAGAACACAACTTGCTTATTCAAAATAAATTAGCGAATTTACAATTCAATAATACAAAACATGTAATTGAGACAAATTTTATTAAAAAAGAAAAAACTTTTCCAAGAGAATCCTTTAATTTACGAAAAAATATCCCCGATTCATTAAAATTAACTTTCTTATTTAGAATAAATTTCATCTGTAACTTATTTTTTCTTTCAGAACTTTATAAGAGCGTAAAATAATTCCGGAGATAAAACCGCCGTGTCCCGCCGGAGCCTTATTAAGGAAGGTAAAAGTTTTATGCGATGACATAAACACATTTCTGTAGGTAACAACTTTTGATAAAGGCATTATGGCGGCCTACTTGGTCGAGTTAAAAAATATTGTAATGTTTGAGGAAAGAACGGAACCCCAATCCACCAGCTAAAGACATGCAAAAGAAATGAAACAAAAGCAAAACACAAAAAATTTCATAGAAAAAAATCAACTAGCTAATCTTCACGCCGTCTCTTCGAAGTGGTAGGTAGAATGAATTGACCACCACACTGTTCTTTCCTGACATACTTCTCTTACTTCCTCAACATTCACATTTCGTGTCATGCACGTAGTCGACTTCTCTAACTCCTCACGTAGCCAACATGTTGTAATATTGTGACACATATTCATCGGTCTTCTTCTTATTATAAGTCCGTTTACGTCGTTTATATAAAATGTATTAGCCATGTTAATACCGATCAACCTGAAACGAAAAGTCTATGAAGCCTGCGTTCTGCCAGTTGGTACTTCTGGTTTTACAACTTTTACATTTTCCAAACAAAGTGCCGAGAAACTACGAGTGACCCAAAGAGCCATGGAAAGAGCCATGTTAGGAATAAACCTAAGAGACAGAGTCAGAAACGACACGGTGAGAGAAAAAACAAAGGTCACTAACATCATCCACTGGGTGGCGACTCTAAAATGGCAATGGGCAGGTCACGTAGCCAGAAGCTCAGATGAAAAATGGACAAGAAGACTGCTGATTTGGAGACCGTGGACGGTGAAGAGAACTGCAGGGTGACCGCAACTACGGTGGAAGGATGATCTGAACAGACACGTTGGAAAAACCTGGATGCAGTCTGCACAGGACAGAGTGACATGGAAGCGAATGGAAGAGGCCTTTGTTCAGGAGTGGACGGGAATAGGCTGAGGAAGAAGAAGAAGAAAAAGTTTATATCAAATTAAATAAATTCTCAGTATCAAATTGTATGCTTAACAAATATTATTACAGGGGTTAAATTATATTTTGTAAATAAAATTGGAATGTTTACTCTCAACATATTTTCCTTTTTACCATAATCATATTTTTTGGTCCTTATTTCATAAAAAAAACTTATAATAAGATAATATGGAGACCAATAAGATAAGACCGCAAGAGAGTATGAGAGCTAAGGCAAAAAAAAACGGGCCATCTCTACAAAACTAGTTTGCCATTGGCACGAAGAAGAAGAAGAAGTTAACGTGTTTGATGACATTTTATAACAAAACGTATATTTTTAATAAAATTTAATGTAAACCTAAAAACATATTTTAATTATTTAGTAGAAACCCATTGCATTTTTTAAAACTTTTTTTTATACGTATTTAGTTTTATTATCAAACCGGTAGAAACTGAAAAGAGAATGTGTAGAATGAAGCTTAATACGAGTCATTAAAAAAAAATATTTTAAATGGAGCTATGTTAAATTTAATGTCAAGACCGGACAGAGTAACCCCTTATGGACAGCCTAGATAACGTTAAATTGTCATTTTTTTTACCGATGTGGTTAAACTGGGCGAATGCTGGGAGTAAAAGGCGCAGGATCGAAGGAGTTGGAACAACATCATCAAAGAGGCTAAAACTCTTCCAGAACTTTACGAGTCTCTGAAGTAAGCAAGTATTTGAATTTTCATAAATAAATGTGTATATTAAATGTAAAGTACAGGGTTAACCTTGTTACTAATAATAATTTTAAAAATAATATCAAACGTTTCGTGGCATCACTTCTCATTTATTTATTCATTATCTAAATTGATGGAAGTGGAAACTTTTATAAGGCAAACAGGATTAATCTTTAGGCATTACGATCGCAAGAAATATTATTTAAATCATTTATTAATTCGAGTTATCCAAGTTTGGGAAAGTTCATTCTCCGTTCTTGGATTTACCGCAGACGATGCTATTCTGATAGGATCATATACTTTTTAAATACTCCTTATAAGACTTTTTTTTACAATAATATCATTTGAGTTCTATATCATCCAGTATTTTATATGTTAATGTCAATAACTGTTTAAGTTTATTTTTAACATAGTTAGTAACGAAAAAAAATGCAATTAAATAAAATATGATTTGTTTTATTCCTCATATTCTTCATCTATTCTGACCGGTTTCGGCATTTCGTTGCCACCGTTCAGTTTTAATTAAGCATTGAGTTACAAAAATCGGTTGGAACTACAACAACAAATGGGCTCAAAACTAAATCTAGAAAACTAAAATTTTGAGTTGCCCATTTTTCATGGAGGGACCACATTACAAATGAAGAGGTTCGCAGCAGAGTTAAAGAGAGTAGACACGTGTTGAACACCATAGCGGAGAGGCGCGCAAGATGGATTGGTCATATGTTGCAACACGAATGTTTCCTGCATAATGTGTTGGAGGGAATGGTCGACGGATCGATTGGCAGAGGACGACCTTGCCAAGAGTACCTAGACCAGATTTGCTGAGATATGGGCTGCACCTTTTATGCGTAGTTGAAGAGAGTTTCCGATGACCAAGCGGAGTGGAGGAGGAGATGCGTCTCCTTGCTGTAAACCAATCATTAGATTGAGACCGGAGAAGAAGAAAATTTGGACGGGTTTTAATTAGTTATATCAATAACTGCTGAAGGGGCTTTCCAATGCTGTAAATAGTTGCCTTAAATTTTTATTTTACATCTCATTTATTAGCATTTTCATAATTAGGTAAGCTCTGAAAGTGGATACAACGAATGTTTAAATTAGATTGCTGAAAGTACATTCATATTAAAGCTTCACCCAAGGCTATTCTCCTATCCAAGAAATAGACAATTTCAATTCTCTAGCTTTAGCATTCGTGAAAACGGCATGATAATGGTTTCACCTCAAAACTAAGAATGGAATTTTCTCAGAAGCGTGAATTTTCAATTAAACGGTAAAGTATTGAGCCCACAAAATTATTTAAAAAAAACAATACTTATACCTATTTCAAATTGAAAGGTATTTATTTATTTACTATTTTATTTTGGTGTTTTATAATATTTCGCTATAGGAAATTAGTTGAAGTTTTTAACGAAATTCAATTAAATATCTTTATTATTTAAATAAATACTAAAATATGTTTACTTTAAGCCTTAATAAGTTCCATTGTTTTGGCCGAAACACTATGATACTTCGACATTATAAACTGTTAAAATTTATAACACTGTCATGATATCACAAATGTTAATAGATACTTAATACGAATGAAAAAACTTATGTTTTTCTAGAAGTTTCATTATATTGTTTTATTATATTATGACATGTTTCGCCCTTCTAAGGCATTATCAAATGTCACATTTGATAATGCCTTAGAAGGGCGAAACATATCATAATATAATAAAACAATAGGTATAATAAAACTTCTAGAAAAACATAAGTTTTTTCATTCGTATTAATTATTTAATATGGAGTTTTACATCATTGTTCAAAAAACAATAAATAAGTTAATCGATACATTTTAAACCACAACAGCTGTTTTGCAAACGATGTTGGCATATCAGTAGTTACAAACAACACGTGTTGTGTTGTTTGTAACAACTGATGATGCCAACCTCGGTTGGCAAAACAGCTGTCACGATACTCAAAACGATAGTAATAAAATTTGTAATATCATAACAGTTATAAATTTTAACAATTATTAGTTCCAGTAGACAAATATCATTAAAAAAACACTAATCTTTGATACTATGATATAAATTTATTATTATTCGATATTCAGATTGAGAACTTATGTACCAGCTATAAAGTACGAACTTATAAAGATTTATAACATCAGTCAGATCATGTAAACAATTTTATAATATTTTAAATATGTATCTTTATAATATGTATCACTGAAGAAGCACTGGTTATCCGAAACATGTCTATATAATTTAAATTTTTTTTTAGTGTTAGTGTTGTATATACAAAGTACATAAGAAAAAAAAGATAAATAAAGTTAATACGAATGAAAAAGTCAGTTTTCCGGAAGTTTTATTATATTTTATGGGAATGACATGTTTCGCCCTTCTAAGGCATTATCAAATGTGACGAAGCTTCACCTCATTGCAGTTTATATACACTAGTAAATGGAGCAGAATATTATGGTAGTTAGCGAAAATTTATGTGACTTTATACATTTTTCACAAAGAATTATTTGGGTAGATTCAGAAATATTGCAAAGTGTTTCTTGGATCTCGTTAAGAAATTTTATGACAATGATTACATGGTTAGGGGATACTAAATGATATTATATAAATCAAAAATAAGTTATTTGAGGTAGAAGGAAATAAAGTGTTTCTAAGAAAAACATGTTGTTTATTCGACAACTTTACATACAAATATCAGCTTTTTTCTCCAAATATAAAATTTCGAATTCAAGATCACAACAAAACCGTCCCACAAGATATTCTTCTCATCATAATTTTACAGTTCCTCGCTGTCGCTCAGCTCTAGCCCAAAAACAATTTCCATTCCGCGCGCCCTATATTTTCAATCGTCTTCCTGAGAATCTCAAATCTATAATATTAATGCCATAAAGAAATTTACACGTGCTCTAACCAATGTATTTTTGAATTCACATGAATATAAGAGGTAAATAATTATATATAAAAAAAATCAATCGGAAATCTATCAAACGCTCAAGTTACTAGAGACGATATGATCAAACAATCCGAATATTTTATTTCTGTAAAAGTCTGGAAATATTTAAAATGTATGTATATAACATATATAAAATAATAAGGTTCTCAACAAGTCCATCGAAAAAATCTTTTGTATATTCCCTCAAGTCAACACATTATTTTCATTCATAACGAGCATATTCTCACAGGCGGAAAGTTTAACTTTCAAGTGCAGAATTCTTTGAATGAGTTTCGCTAGGGTGTTCACATTGTTTACGGAACCGGAAAATTTAACCGGATTAATTTGCATTTTTTTCGTGGAAATACGGTATCTTAATGAATTGTTTAAATTTTAAATGAATGTATAAATATTTCGTATCATTTCGTAAATGAAACTTTTTAAAGAAAATGATTAAAGAAATGCTAAATTTAGTTTTTATCAAATTAATTACGTTTATCAATTAACATAATATAATAATCGGGTGGTGGTCTAGGGGATAGAATGCTTGGCTCCTGATCCAGGGGACTTGAGTTCAAGCCTAGACACGACCAGATTCCTTCTTCATAATAATGAGCTATTTTCTGCTCACATTGAAGATTGTAATAATAAATTCCTATATAATAAATTTTTACATTTTAAATAATAAATTCTTATATTTAAAAAAAAAAATTACTGAAAGATCTTGATGATATTTATTAAAAGTTAAGGCATTAACACTGTAAAATTCCGTGGTAATACACTTTGAAAATAGAAAAAAAACGTTGTTTATAATCCACAAAATATATATTTTGTGAATTATAAGCAACGATATTTTCAATTTCCAAAGTGTATCTGGAGAGATCGTGTAGACAGAGCATGTTCTGAAAGAGTGATAAATATAGCCGCAAATAAAGTACCAACTGGAAATCGACCTGCAGGAAGACCACCTAAAAGATGGCGAGACAGTTGGACATCTGCATCCCAGGAACAGGCTCCGAGAAATAACAGGACACAGTCTTAAATAAAGCAGAAGAAGAAGAAGAAGATCTTGATGATAGTTCATTTTTAATAATAATGAAATAACACAATTTATTTTGGGTTGCTAGCATAGACAAACACCAGTCTGTCGATGCCGGCGAAACTGGCAAAACCAGTTGCTATCAAAATAAAGATAAAAGTGGAAAAAGTTCGCAAGAAACCTTTTTTTATTTAGTTATTATTTATCAATTTTGTTTTTATAGCAAGTTCTTTACTTCCTGTTCGGTCTTAAATTGAAATCGCTTCGCGCAATCTTGGGCTGTAAATGTGAATATTTACAGGATTAAAAGGTTGGTTAAAAATACTTAGATTAAGTCCCTGGCTTAAGAAAATAACAAGCCGGGCTGAACAATAAGCCGAGCGCAATAAGTGTTGGTGAGGGAGAATTTCATCTCCGTAATATTTTTTAACAAAAGGTCAAGTAAATTATGAAAACGCTTCAGCTTTACTTCGCTACCTCCCGTGTTAATGTTTTAATTATTGCGTGAAGAAATAATAAAACAGAGTTTCATTAACAAACTTATTCTTTTTTTAGTTTATACACCTACGTAGTGCTAAAATAGTTGTTTTTTTTGTGCGTCTTCTGCTACACTTATACCTACATAGATGTAGTCCAGATTACAAAGTGTATTTCTAATATAATACAAGTAAGTTCTTCAAAATAACTACAACATTAAGATAAATCAAGACAAAACAAAGCTGCTGTCTGTAGGCCTAACGAAACATCAGATGAGAGTAGTGATGTCAGGAGTTCCACTAAAGAACATCAAGGAGTTTGTCTACCTCGGGAGCAAAATAACATGGGACGGTCGGTCTAAGAGCGAGATCGACACCCATATACATCAGGCTAGGCTTGCATTTAATAAAACGTCGAAACTAATAGAATCGAATAATATAGACCTAAAACTGAGAATACTCCTCATCAAGACCTATGTATGGAGTATCTTGATGTACGGCTATCCGAAAGAGACATGGTGCCTATCCGAAAGAGATAAACGGAGACTTGAGGCTTTTGAGATGTGGTCCTATAGAAGATTATTAGGAATTTCCTGGAGAGACCATATCACAAATGAGGAGGTTCTCCAGAGAATCGAAGGAGGAAGGCACCAGCTCAGGACCTTGTCCGAAAGGCGTGCAAGATGGATCGGCCATGTAATACGACAAGATGACCTCTTGCATGCCATAATGGAGGGTATGACTGAGGGGACAAACTCTAGGGGACGCCCACGCCGAGAGTACCTGGAGGACCTGTTGGTGGACGTGCGCTGCTCATCATATGCAGATTTCAAAAGAGCCGCACAAGACAGGGAAGAATGGAAAAGAAGAATTGAGGAAATTGCTGCAAACCAATCGCAGGATTGAAACCGGAGAAGAGCGAAGAAGAAGTACAAATATGTTAATGCTGGAGGTATTAGCATATGGAAAAACGCTAACCCTCACTTAGTCGATTATTAGAAGACTCCGAATTGCACATGGAAACATGAAACAGACATGCTACATGTAAGACTTTTAAATTGGATCAGAATTACTGATTTACGCAGAAGGTCTGGAGTAACTGATGTCATCAAAATGGTTGCAAAAAACTCAAATTGTCATTTGTGGGACATGATGCCAGATTGGTAAACGAAAGTTGGACGAGAATGGTGATGGAGTGAAGACCTCGCGAGGAAAAGAAACAAAGAAAAGCCCCCACATGTTGGTCAAAAATTTGCTAGTGATATGAAAGACACAATACAGAAATGCTCGTGCATACGTTAAGTATGGAGGAGGCCTATGTCCAACAGTGGACGGCAACGGTTGTTTAAATAAAAGTACAAGTATGATCATGTAGCACGAATACAACGCAGATCTTAATTTGATATTATTAATGATTTTTTGAATATTTTTTTTTACATCTGTAACATTCAATAATGTCTTAGAAGGGTGAAACATGTCATTCCCATAAAATATAATAAAACATCTCCAAAACTGACGTTTTCATTCGAATTGATTATTTAATATGGAGTTTACATCCATTGTTCAAGAAAAAAATAAATATGATTATACGATACATTTTGAATGTATACAAATTCTTGAAGACAAATACTGGATTTTACCCATTGCGGATAAATTATTTTTTGTGTTCAATGTTCTCCTTTCAAAAATGTTTTTAATTTTAAATGTTCTAAATCATTTTTAAATGTTTCCACTTTGCAAGATTTAATTATTTTAATTAAACAACACTATTATTTCTCAATGCTATTGTATTATTTTTTCAATATTCGATAAGAGCTTATTGAGAAATTTGAACAAGGTACAATTAAAAATTTAAATTTGACAGAATGGCACGTTTTCCTTGTAAAAAAATGTCTTATCAAAACAGAAGAAACGTTATAACATTGAAACAGGATAATTTAGGAATGGCCATCTAATTAAAGCTATACGGTAACTCATTAATTAAGTTTAAGAAAATGTCAAATGTAAAATATATAATTTACAATCTGAAGAAAGGGTTAATCATTACATCCCTAAGCAAGCTCTTACCCGGAATTTCCAACTCCACATAAAAATATTTGTTTACGGTTAGACGTTACAAAAAACATCCACGCTTTATTGATAATGTTTTTGTACGTCAAATTATATTATAATATTTGATTCAAAATCAAATTGACCCTTGCGGGGAGCAGTAAAAATTATCTTCGGTTCTGTCAATGTGCCGTAGACAAAGATAAACTTAAACCTAATATATCATGTTACATTATGTTAAAGTTTCTGCCAACCACAATCTAGATGGAAAGATGACATTCAACGGCACGCGTGTTATATAAACTGGATGCAGTCTACACATATTTTAAAACTAACTAACTAACTAACCATCATGACATTTCCCCGAAGCGGTAGGCAGAGAGGATGGATCGCCACAATGCTCTGTCCTGGCATACCTCTCTGGCTTCCTCT
Organism: Lepidostoma basale; assembly: GCA_022606425.2. Taxonomy (NCBI): domain Eukaryota; kingdom Metazoa; phylum Arthropoda; class Insecta; order Trichoptera; family Lepidostomatidae; genus Lepidostoma; species Lepidostoma basale. The sequence continues at coordinate 211,140 of JAHDVF020001408.1, read as the reverse complement.
ACATCCATACATCGTACCATGCACGCACGTCGATTATTCCGACTTCGAATGTGGCCGCCTTTTAGTACTTGATTAATTTAGTCGTGCCATGTTTTCCTCTGTCGTCCTCGGCTTCTTTTTCCACTCACGCTGCTTGTGTTCAACTTTTTAACCATTCTACTCTCATCCATTCGTTCCATATGTCCAAACCATCTCAGAGATCCTTTTTAAGTTTATCCATTATGCAGTTATCTGCCTTACATATTTTAAACCAATGATATTCCATAGCTAATAAATAGCTCGTAAGTATAGTAATCGTTATAAAATTAAGAAACGAATGAATCATCTACTATTAAACGTTTAATCGCTAGACATTATGGTATTAATTGCTATAACAATTTTATTTCGATTCTAAAATGTTATGAGACGGATTTTCCGTTAGCTCTCCTAAAGTGTATGGCCGGCTAATTTCTGGAAAGCCTAACGAACCGACTATTCGTAAAAATGAAGCGATTTGAATTAAGTTTGAAATGTGCAAGGTTGTAACCACGGGGGCGGTGGCGGGGCCGGGGTGCGACCAGCTGGGGCGGGAGGGGGTGGTAAAGGGAAGAATAATGTTTTCGGAGAAAAGTTTTATCCTGTTTGAGTGTAATTCGGTGGAAATTTCAGCTGCGGGTCCATAATGTTCCAATTTACTACCGAATGAAACGATTTGAATAAAAGATTCTCCCGAATTTTTCTCTTTTTAATAAGACGAGTATGAAAAGTGATATTTTAACATCAGAAGGTTTTCTTTCGCAGTAAACTTACAATTTATTAGCGTGATCTTTTTAATTTGCGTACCCTCTCCTTTTTGTGTTTAATGAATAGATACCGGAGCTTATTTAACAATTCACCACAATCACGACGTTTACTTTAAAAAACGCGGTATAACTTATATATCTTCGTCTTTAATTGTATTCCTCGTGACTGGTCGCGTTTATCTCGTAAACTATCCATCATAACTCGTCATGCACTCCCCATTATTATCGTCTTTTCAAGTTTGATTTGATTTTTTCAGATTATCAAATCAAATCAAATCAAATCAGTTTATTTACTCAAAAGACATTACAAACAGCATTAATGTTTAAGGCATCTATTGAGTACAGGTAAAATATGATACACATACAACATAATACCAGGAACGCATTAGTGATGGTTCGACATTAGGAAGACAAGATACTTTCTAAAGTCAAGAATATTTGTCCCCTGAACGTACTTTCACTAACATGAAAGACGTCGATCTCCGAGGAGACCGCGTTCAGCAGACTAATTGCTCTTTCCACCAGTGTCACCAAAGACAGATTGGTTCTGGCGGCCGGTAGGTAAAACAATCTGTGCTGTCGCTGTCGGAGATATCTATCGGGGACAAAAAGACCAACATCCTCCAGTACGGCCGAGTTATCGAAGTATCCCCTTATTAATCTGAAGAAATGGTTTATTAGATGTCCATCTCTTCGAAGCTGTATAGAATTGGTTCCGAGTATTCCCAAAAGAAATGCCGTGGGATAGAACCACGGGAAGGAGTATGGTAGCTATCCATGGCTCTATCCCACAGCGTTTCTTTTGGGAATGTTGGGGTCTAATTCTCTGCAGCTTCGAAGAGACGGGTTTCTCATAACCCATTTCTTTAGGCTTATTAGGGGATATTTTGAAAACTCAGCCGTGCTGGAGGGTGTAGGTCTTTTGTTCCCGACAGATATCTCCGACAGCGCCAGCATAGATTGTTTTACCTATCCGCCGCTAGAACCAACCTGGCTCTGGTGACACCGGTGGGAAGAGCAATCAATCTGCTGAACGCGGTCTCCTCGGAAATCGACGTCTTTCATATCAGTGAAAGTACGTTCAGAAGGCAAATACTCTTAATTCTGGAGGGTATCCTGTCTTCCTAATGTTCAACCATCTCTCATGCGTTTCTGGTAGTATATTATTATTTTACCAATATATTATTTTACCTGTTCTCAATAGATGCCTTAAAAATTAATTTTGTAATGTCTATTGATGAAATGAAATAAACTGATAAACTGATAAACTGAAACTGATAAACTGATAACTACCTTACTCCCTCATGTAGAGATATCTCAGAATTTTTGTCTGAACCCTCTCCAGCATAACGGAATATCTCGCTTCGTGAGGACTCCATATCACAGAACCACTTTCGAATCTGCTCCAAACCAATGCGTTGTATAGATTATGTGACCAAAACACTTAAATACTATCTAAGAGCATGCCCTCAAAAATGTTGACCTGATGCCCAACTGGTCAAGGATTGACTGTTTCTAGCCATCCAGGGTATTCACAAGACTCGTAACTATATTTCCTACAAATTCTGGAAAGAGGACTGCCTCACTGATGTCGACATATTTGAGATCCTTTTGAGATAATCGTTTGTTATCTTTTAGTTTCATATCGAAATTGTATTTTTATTCTCAATTTTGTATCCAAATGATTGTAATGTTTTTCGTTTGTTATGTCTCGTTTATTTATAAGAAAAATAAAGGTATGGCCGACTTTCTGTCGTTTCCAGGGGCGCTATGTGTTATGGTTATAATAATACAACATGTGGAAACACTTTTTATTAAGGATCAATTGTATCTCAATACAGACGAAGATGTAAATTGTTTATTTTTGGAAACAGAATATGGTGTCCAAGGCGTTTACAGGACTTATGACCTGTCATTGGTTGGGTTAAGCGATCGCGATCGATGTTAACAACATTCCCCATTCCGCTCTTGGGTCTCAACATAGTAGCATATATACGAGTACCTCTTTTAAAATTTTATCAGACGTGCTGGTCGTAAGAAAGGCGGAATGGGGAATGTTGTTAACATAAAGCGATCGTTTAACCCAACTAATGACAGGTATAAGTCCTATAAACGCCTCGGTTATCATATTCTGTTTAAAAAAAAAACAATTTACATTTTCGTCTCAATTGAGATACAATTAATCCTTAATTTATTAATTTTACAGGTCATATATTTTACATAGGCATGTGTAAGCATATGAGTACAACAAAATCAATCTAACGAAAACACAAATAATTATATTTCCACCACTTAGGGAAGTTTTCTCGTGTGACACCTAGAACGTGTATTCGGAGTCCGTGAACCATGTTCCCGGCATACATAATGTATGAGCAGCGCCGCTCAAGACTCGAGCATTAACACAACTAATTATACAACAAATAAGGAGAAGTTTGTTCACAAGCACCCAGTACCGGCAGCCGGGCATGACCCAGGCGAGGAGAGAGTTCCATCACGGGGATGACGGATACAGCCTCGTGTGATGTCATTACACGCTTTCGAGGGTGGAGTTAAACCATACTTATTAGTATAAGCAAGATTATTTTAAACGTCAAATACTGGCATGAACTTTTCAGTCCCAAATACAAAACTAAGCTATATAACTACATTTAACTAAAATTTATAATGCAATGATTTGCTTCAATATTTCAAATTGTTAAAAAAACTATTTCTTTTCAGTTTTATTATATTTTACACGAGTTACATCTCTCGCCTTTTAGGGCATTATCAAATTTAAAAAGAACCTTTTTGTAGTGTTTCGCGTCAATATTCTAAAAAATATAAATATCTTCAAATGAAATACTCATAATATGTAAATATGTCGTGTGACATGTTAAAAATTAATTTATTTCACTTGTAAATGATATTTTGAAAATATTTCACTTTGTTGTTTTTTTTAGATAAACTTAAGTTGTTAACACTGGAATTCCATAATGACGATTTTTTTATGAATTAAAACACTGTATTTTCACTTTTCAGTTTATTTTTCTTGACATGTTTCCATGAGTTTTATATCGTTCTCCCAATGTGAAAGGTGTAAGCCTTCGAGAAAAATAAACTCAAACGTGGAAAAAACATTTAAAAAAATACTTTCTTTTGTTTTTAAATTACGAAACTATTCCTCACCAACATAATGAAAACATTGTTTATTTCCATTATAAAGCTTATTTTTCTCGGAAAGTATCGAAGGTTTCAAACCTTCATCATCAGGAAAACCATATAAAATATTATCTATATCGTTTATATTGGTATTCCGATGATGAAGGTTTTACACCTTCGAAACATTTCGAGAAATGTGGGGGAAAAAAGTATTTTAATTTATAAAAGAATTCTTCATTGTGGAGTTCCACAGTGTTATCACCTTATGTTTATTGTAAAAATGTACAAGTATATTTGGGTTTCGTATGTTTATAATTTTTTTTTTATATATAAAAACACTTATGTAGGGCGAATCAAATCACTTCCATAAAATGTAACTAAACCTCTTTAAAATATATGTTATCCTTAATAAGTAAATATTTACTAAGAATTTCATTTCATTGCTCAAGCGACAGTAAATAAGTTTACGTATCGAACAGAAACAAAGCCTATTTAAAAAGAGCTTAGCCGAATCCAGAAATTCGTTGAAGAATATGGCCCTAATTGTCACCGAAAAAAAGGTTGTGTACATGAAGCGAGAAAACTTTAGCGTGGTATTATTTAAGCTAACACAAATGATATTTTTACGACCTTGACTCACACGGAGGCAGTTTCATTAGTCACGTGTTAATGAGAACGTGTTTGAAATTATTTATTTCTTGTTCCTAGGACCATTGCCGCAGAGCGGTCCCGCAGTAAGCCTAACGACTCTCTTTGCCCACAATAAAGATTAGGCTATATCCCACCAGCCATTGTCAACGGTGGAACTAAGCGCATAATCACTTTATGAAATACTCCTCGGAAGAGCTTTGACGAGGGAGCAATTAACTACCTAGCCGAGCTATGTGAAACGAATGACGTGACGAGAGAATAAGAAAAATATCCGATTAAGACGAAGACGTATTTGTAACGGAATTGCGCAGCCTAAACAGAGTGAGTAATGCCGCAGAACAAACAGAACTAAATCCCAACTGTTTATAAACATAGAATAAACGTTTGCTAGATTTTAAAAAATACCTTCGAAACATGTCGAGAAAAATAAACCCAAAAATGGAAAACACTTAAGGATTAATTGTATCTCAATAGAATACGATGATCGAGGCGTTTATAGGACTTACGACCTGACATTGGTTGATTAAAGAGATCGTTTTACGATATACACTATTCATTATTCCATCCTTCTTACGACCACCACGTCTAACAAATTTTTGAAAGATGTATATATGCTACTTTGTTGAGAAACACTCTACATATTTTAGTTCAATCTACACTAACGCCATCTATTAAGATTAGATGTAAGCATTAAGCAGAAAATCTTTATTAATGCATTGTGAAAGGCTACGCAATTATCATACATTGCTAGACAACGCCTGGAGAAAACTCTCCAATTTTTATGCTTTAACTTGGACCGGTTTTTATACAACATTTTGTTTTGAATTTTGAACAATTTACATCTTCAATTAATCCTTGAATGATTAACCCATTATTAAAAGAAGAAGATGTAAAAAAAAACAATTGATATTAATTTATTTTCATAATTAACATATTTGAATACTTTTTAACCCGATTTTGTATTTATCTTCTACTCGACCTACTTTACTCGATGATAACATTGATATCAATAAGCCTATCGAAAAAAACTAGAAAAAGAACCTGCATACTCATACGCATGTAAAAAATAATACATGGATGACTCTATTAAAGTATGGTGGTTTATGGAACAGATCGCTGCGTCCTTGATTGAGTCTTACCTAGTCATGAAGCGATCTTTTCTTAGTTAAAATGAGAGATATTATAATAAATTCTAACACTATAAGTTATTTTATTTCATCTTGAAAAATCGTTTTGACCTAATCACAATTACTAATTATCGTGATTATCTATTTAGTAATTATGTTTTTACATCAATGTTTTGCGAGATCGAAGTGAACATCGAAGTTTTTATTTTTATAGTAATTGTTCGATTTCATTACTCTGGTTTGATTTGATTTGAGAAGAAAAAATCTACAGTATTTAACTTAAACTAACTAACTAACCATCACGCCGTCTCCTCTAAGGGGTAAGCAGAAAGAATGGACACTTTTCTTTCCTGACATATTTCTCTCGATTCCTCAACATTCATAAATCGTGTCATGCACGCGCGTCGATTTCTCTGACTCCTCACACATCCTTTCATTATTTTGTTCATAACACCATCATTCGCACCGCATTCACTTCGTATATTTATATTATTTTATTATATTTTTATTATTATCTACAGTATTTTGTTGGTATAATCTGATACAACATTTCGTCCAATATTTTCAAACGATATTTCATCATTATTGAAAGTAGGGCTAGCCTCTTATCACAGAATACTTCGTTTTTACCAGACGATTTAAGCTTTATCTAAGTATTCAAAATATATGGATACGTGATTTTTCCCTGATAAATAGCGTAATATAGTTTAATATATCGAATAAGCTGTTTGTCCTCAACTTTTAAAATTATATATATTGTAGTGTGTACTGAGCAAGCTTAACTTTTGACTAAACTAACTAACTAACCATTGTGCCGTTTCTCCGAAAAGGTAGCCAGAAAGAATATACAATTACACCGTTCTTTCCTGATATATTTCTCTCGCTTCCTTAAATTCCATACATCGTGTCATGTGTGTCTCACGTGGTCAACATTTATAATAATATTTAATTTATTTGATCGTCCCACGTTTTTCTCTATTTTTCGCTATTTCTAGTTCCGTTATATTAAATAACATGTAATTTTTTTTACTTTAATTTCTTCATTCGTTCTATCCACGTGTCGAAACAATTTTAATGATCCATTTACTATTTTGTTTATAATACTTTCATTCGTACTGCATTCATTTTAATTCGTGCATTCGACACTATCATACAAAGATTTTTCAAATATTCGTCTCATTTCTACAATATTGTTTCTACTTTCATCCTTATTTTGCCAGTTCCATACTTCATTTCCATATATAAGGGTCGGTACAAGAGCCCTTTTTACTTATAATATGTATGTGCTCAGTCTAATTGTCTGTGGGCGATAACCAAATTCTCATCAGGTTTTTCCTGTATTTACCGGAATGCGAGATTGCTTCCTCGGGCTATTTTCAAGTGCGTATTTTTATCGTTCCTTCTATTTCTGTCGAATTTTAGTAAATGAATTTTTCGTACATTTTTTTTGGTTTGTTAAATATAAATAAGAAAAATTGAGGTTTTCTTTTAAACGTGAAATTAATGTTCATACTCAATATTCACTTGAAAATCATATAAGAAATATGTGTTTGCTCTAGTAGATAATCCATTGTTTTGACCGAAACACTTTTTTACTTTTTATATAAAAAGACGAACACCAAAGATTTAAAATGATACAAGTATTTATTTTACAATGAGGAAGGAATCTGGTCTTGTCCTGGCTCAAACCCAAGTCCCCTGAATCAGGAGCGTTTAATGTGAAACACAATCAGAATTTATTTATTTAATTTCCATAAAATTTTCGAGACAGCTGTTTTGCAAACCAATGTAGGAAACGCTTTTTCAACATTGTAAAATGTAATGATCCCATCAAATAATAGGTTGGCGAAACAACTGTCGCTACAATCAATGGAAGTTTAATTAATAAATTGTGATTTTATAACAGAGATCCAAATGAAATAGATAATCATTGTATTGATTTTTTTGTTAATCAACATTTTTGTTTACCCCCTTCTATTAAATATTTATCTCCCTGTCATTACGGCTATACGCTTTAAACATATGTTTTTTGCTCATACAAATGTATTATAAACAATGGATTTATAATGTCTAAAATTTTAACAATAATAACTAGTGCTTAGAATATTAATCATGTGTGTATCTGGAATCGAACCCATGTACCCAGAATCGGATAACAAAGGTTCTTTCCAAAGACCACCACGCTTTCTATTTTAAAGGTTCGATTTTCCTATTAGATTAGAACTTGACTTGTATTGTTGAATATAATAACAATAAATAATATAGGATAGTATAAATTTGCCATTGAAACAAATATCCAATAATAAATCGTTCAGAATATTTTACAAAAAGTTCTGGGGATGGAGATAGTTTTCTCTGTTCTCTTGTCCTCAAATATGTTTCCTTTGCAGGTAACACCGCTTGTAAAATATTCCAAAGCGAAAAAACCCTTTTTTTGCAATGAACACGGTATAAATTCTAAGTTCCTGGCTAAATTTCTTTCACACAAAGACATTATTTTCAAACACGATTCAATCGTTTCCAATAGATGTGAACAAAAGATATTGTAGCTGGTTAAAGAAATGGCGACGGTGTTTTACATAGAATAAGCGTTCGCAAGACATTATGCCCTACCTGGGTACGTGCGTACTACACATTATTTGCACCCGTATATGACATTCAGAACGCCGATAATATAATAGATGAAATGTCTCCACGCACAAAACGTTCTGTGCCGAGAACCGAAATAGTATTTTTTGTATCAGAATTTTACAAGCGGAAAAAAATTACATAATAACAGTACATTTAGAAGTTTATAATTTCAAACATAATTATCATCTCACGTAGATCAAAAAATATATGTAAGATTATTAATTGAATCGTATGTAACACATATGTAAAAATTGTGGTTTCTTCTGCGACCAACATTTTGGAGATCGTTGCAGTCAACAAATTTAGGGTGATGATTTTCACTTTAACATATATTTTATAGTAATTTCTCCCAACAAAATAAATCTGTAATCATATTATTTTACTACTAATCAGCTATGAAAACAAGATTTTCTATATAAATAATTAATATAGAGTGAAGTGTGTGTGATTTTTATTTTGATACAATTATATTTTTACTTTCAGAGTGTATATTAAATATTCTTTTAAGGCCTATCTTGACAATAATGGTAACGGATTTCTCTGAAAACTGTCGTGATTTACTCTTTAACATATTTTTTTAAACACTTTCATTCTTCTGTTATTTTCTTTATGTTTACTCGAAGCCAACGCGAATACATAAGCATGTGAATATCTATTTGCTATCAAAATAATCATCTTTATTATGTCATTTGTTGATTGAATAGATATTTTAGAAAATTAACAAATAAATGCATTAAACAAAAAAATTGCATGTTTTCTTGAATTACAATGCATTACACTGTTTTATATGTCTTCGATATTGATAATTGTTCATACACGATAATGTCATAGAAAAGCAAGACAAATAACTGTAATAACGAAACTGGGATGAAATGAAACTATAAAATGAAATTATAAAACATTAATCTGTATTGGGTAAACTCAAAGCATATTGATGGTTGAGGTATTAGTTTTGTGAAACTCCATTATTAATTAATAATATTAAACACGATTGTTTAGCGGTTTAAATTGGATTTAATTTATACAAATTATATTAATAGTGACAAGAGATTTATTAATTAAATCCAAGTAGAATCACTTTACAATCGAGTTAAATATTATAAATCAAAGTATTAACAATGAGAAATTCATTCAAATAAAAACATTACAACGTTATCTCTTATAAGTATATTAAAGAAGTTGATTGAACTATGTCTTTGTTTTGCGAATTCACAATATTTTTTTATATTTTTTATTTGTAAAACAATACTTCACTACATTACCATCAGTGTGGTTGAATATTGTTTATACAAATGGGATGAATGGTTTCTGTGTCCCGAAACATGTTTGTGTTGATATTTATTTTTTTATTTAATGAATCTTCTAAACAAAGTGTTAGTTACACAAAGGAAAAAGATATTATTCAATAATGAGTCCGCAAAACAAAATTATATTGGATTTATATAGAAGAGATTTTTATTAAGAAGAGATGGAGAGATAGCTGGGAGTCAACCACCCAAGAGAGGCCAGCCTGGTTTCAGGAACAGACCAAAGATCTATAAGGAGAAGAAGAAGAAGATTTTTATTCAGTTTAATTAGGTATGTCACAACATTCGACATTAGAAACATTTCCTGGTAAAGAAACAGCTAAAAGTTCTTAATTAATTTCCCAGAAGACAAAATATATTTTTTGCACAAGACAGATAGAAACAGTCTGATAAGAGCAACTATTTCCTCTGAAGATTTGAAATATAAACAGAAATAAGTAGTACATGAGATGATTAAGCGAGAACATTCTTTACTCCTTGCGAATTAATTGGGGTATCCACTCAATTACGGAAATAACGAGTTCGTTAAGGAAATATTCTGGGACGCTGACTTGCTCTTATTTTTCTTTGTTGAACAACCAAACTAGCGGTGGATGAGTCGGCTGTTCGATAAATGAGAGATAAAAGAGAAACTGATAGATCTTAGAGTCACGAGGGATGTTCATAAAAACACGTTATATACAACAAGATAACATTGAAATATGCGAAGTGAGGGAATTTAGTCATCTTTTACCAGAACGAGCAAAATAAAATAAAAATATGAAGGAAGTATCATATTTCACACCAAAATTATAACAATGAAATAATTAATATTTTGTCATCGTAGTGAAAAACCTGGGATGTCTGTGGGAGAACTGTGCCTCAAGAACTAACCTGCCTCCTGATGAAGAAAATTGAAGTTTATGGGATCCTTAACTTCGAGGCCTAACAACGACGATTAATCAATTTAACGAAACAGTATACGAAATGTTCCTTGTCAATCCAATGAAATAAAATACAAGAATATCTTTGTTGTTTCAACTAATCTTATGAAATAATAAATAATATGATCCTGGTTGTTTCAATCAATCCAATGAAACAATAAACAAATTGATCCTTCGTGTTTTAATTAATCCAGTAAAATATTCATTTATTCAATGAAACAAAATACAATATGATCCCTGTTTTTTCAATAAATCCAACAAAATAATAAACACAATGATCCTTGCTGTTTCAATCAATACAATGAAAAAATATACAAGATGATTATTAGTGTTTTAATCAATTCAATTAAATATTAATCTATCCAATGAAATAAAATATAAGATGATCCGTTTTTTTTTTTTAATTAATCTGTAGGTGATCCACATAAGTGGACTTCGACGCTGAACCAGCATATTCCATGATGAAATATATGACACGAATAAACGCCTGACTCAGGACCTACTTATCAAATCTGATGACTCGAGGGCCCAGATTTATTCGGTTTGGTCACTAGGTCACTAGAGCAGAGCATCGTGTGATGATGAAAGCAAAGCATTTAAAAGCGGTTCTTCCGAACACCCAATAGAGCAGTCAGTATTGCGATTCCTAACCGACACGAGTCTACGCTACCAAGTCTACGTACGAGAAACCTCCGACCTTTCTACCGAGCTACACAACTGTCTACACTGCTACGTCACGAAACCTTCGACGAATCTTCGCAACAGTCGACCGACACTACTGCCCAGCGACCCATTATCCTCTACTGTTCACCCTCGGACTCCGCCCCGCTGCTATCGACATCCAGCCACGCTCCATCACGAGTACATAATACTGTTAACGTATGATTACTTGTGATCTGCAATAAACGCTGAAACCTCCACCGTCTTTCAACTTTCACTACACACACCCAAAAATCCAACGAAATAATAAACAAAAGGATAATTGTTGTTTTAATCAATCCAATGAAATAATACAAGATGATCCTTGGTGTTTAAATAATTCCAATAAAATATAAATCTATCTAATAAATTACGAGTAATATACAAAATGATTTTTTTGGTTTTTTATCATAAATATTATAATAGTATTAAATTTTTTTTCCTACTGGTATCCATTAATTATATTTGATACGTTTCCGAAAAATATTTTTATTTATATACGTTTTAAAAACATATGTTTAAATAATTAGACAGTAATTATGTAAACATACCCGAAAAACCTGTTAACATAAATAAACAAATACCAATAATACAAACAAAGTATTAAAATATAAACATTCTATGTTATCCAACTCAACAGATAAAGCATATCCTGAAATTATTGAAATGTTGCCTTTGAATTGTCTAAATAAATATTGTAATTGTTTATTAAACATTATTTTGAATGAAATTTATCTTTTGGTAATGATCAAAATTGAGGGGTGGTCTTCTACCGGCATATTTGTCTGACCGGGTTGCTTATAATTATTAGTCAGGGTATATGGTTACTAATAGAAACAATACTCGTACAAATTTTAGAATCAATAGAACAATTTGTTTCTGATTTTGAAAATTTGGTTTGGTTCACGAGGTGCTCCTGTAAATTTGGAGATATTTCGCGTATAAGTGAATTGTTTTGGTCAATTAAACTGTTGTCGCACTTTATAATAGTTGATTGTGACACGTAATACGTTTGTATTGTTTTGCTGTTAAAATTATATTAGTTTTATCGTTTTTATAAAGAATTTTGACAGGTGTAAAAATAAATTTTTCATTTGTTCCAATGACAAATTGAATAATTTCTGCAATATTATTTTAAAGTTCTTGCTGGTTAAGTGCCTAATTACAGCTTATTTAAAAAAAAACGGTGAATACGTGTAACATAAATTGAATAAATACAAAAGTTCGGATCGTCCATGTCAACATGTGCATACTCGTAAAAAAAACATTATGTGTTATTACATTATTAATGACATTAAAATTATATTACATTAAAAAAACGTTGGATTTGTGAAACCTAAATTAAATAGACAATATGTGCACCATCTAAAAAGAACATTTTGTGTTAAATTATTTTTATTTTGTTATTTTATTTTATATCATTGTATTTTATATTATTTGTTTTAGATTTATTTTGTGGGTGTTGGACGATCGAAGTGTGCGCGGGAGATGCCTATTGGTGGCGATGAGGTTCGCAACCCATCACACCGCGTCTCCCGCGGAGCGAAAAGAGAAGAATGGAGTGCCGCATCAATAAAAGTGTGACAGTCCATTCTTTCTGCCTACCCTTTCGGGGAGACGGCGTGATGGTTAGTTAGTTAGTTAGTTAGAACAATTTAAAGGGGGTCCGAAAAATTTTTTAATTCCAATATTTTCAAAAAAACTGAATATTGTTTATTAACATTCATTACAGATATCACTAACGAGTAGTGACAACCGCTGTAGTACTATATTCATGAATTAATCAACTTAAAGTTGCTCTGTCCACATTATTTAGCCATTGGAACTGAATTGAACACCAGCGATCAGATATTGGTAGTGTACGTATTTAATTGGATATTTTTAAAAGCCTAGTTTTTAAGTCATATTTACAACCAATCAGATTGTCATTGCATTGAGATGTGCAACATATTCTAAGAAGACAGGCCTACCACTGCCAAAGCCCCATCCCCAAATTTTGTGCGAAAGCTTACTGACCAAAGTGTAGATTGCTTGGCTACCAAAAATAAAAATACCAGAAATAAAGGGTTGTGAATTGTGAATTTAAATTGAAGTTGCACGAGCTACATTTAATAAAATGAGAACATTTTTTTGCAACGATAATCTTAACTTGAAACTGCGACAAAGAATGATAAATAATAAGAAAAATGATAAAGAATGATAACAAATGTACGAGTATATGGTCTGCTCTACTATTTGGTTGCGAAACCTGGACTCTGAAAGTGAATGTAATGAACCGGTTGGAAGCATTCGAGATGTGGATATACCACAGAATGCTCCGTATACCGTGGACCGATAGGGTCAGTAATGCAGACGTACTGCAGAGATCCAGAGCCAATAGAGAGCTGTTGTTGAATGTGAAAATTATAAAGGTCTCATATTTGGGTCATGTGCTAAGGAAAGAAAAATACCACCTCTTCTGACTGATATCAATTGGTAAAGTGGAGGGACGTTGGGTAGTTAGTAGAAGGCAGCTGACCTGGCTGCGGAACATCAAAGAGTGGACAGGAATAACAAGAATTCAGAACCTGTTCCAAGTGGCGCAGGATAGAGATGCCTTAACTGCAGTGATCGCCAACGTTGGGGGAACCTGACACGGCACCGAAATAAGAAGAAGTAACTAAAAAAATGACTTAACATTTGTGAGGTAGAAATAAGAAAGGCCCAGGCTGAGGTGAAGAAAGATATGGCATATCTCCTACAAATTACAATTACAAATTGGAAAACTACTTCAGAGAACACGAAGAGTTGGAAGCAAATGTTAAAAGAGGCCAAGGCTAGATTTGAGATGTAGCGCCATCGAAGAAGAAGGAAGCATCACTCACTCTTCTATAAAAATTAAATCACGTTTTATTCTTTCAAATTTACCTAAACTTTGTCTATAACCCCTGGTATATCTTTCATTAAAATTAATTTGCGATATTTACTCGGTTATTAGCAAATATAAAGGCAAATTAATGCATAAACCAAGGAAGTGATGAACTTAAATTGACCAAGAGAATTCCTTCAGTGCATAATGTAAACTTTTTGAATCGTGCATTGTAAAACTTCAAACGTTCTTGTACCTTATGCTGTTGAAAGAGAATATGTTAACTACAAGCTAATACACCATGGTTCGCCATTCTCTCTCATCACTTTGAAAGTTATCCATTCATCCACATGAATAAAATTATAAGGGGAAAAAAATTATGTTATAATATTAAACAATGATTTTGTGATATATTCCAATAAATTTATCACCAACAGAAACAATCCTAATTGCTTGATTACAGGGATAATTTCTCATTATTGATAGTGTATCACCTGTTTGCAGAACAATTATTCTTGGCACTATATGTATTACCTTACTATTGAATCAGAAAGCTTTACTTACATAACGTGGTTCTAGCAACGGAATTTTTACAATATACTTCTATATGCGGTAGAGATGAGATCCTTTAGACGTATTTGTGGTAAAATGATGTACGTCAGAATTTCAATTGCTGATATTAGTAAAGAATATAGAGCGGTTTGGACACATTTAACCCATAGATAAAGTAAGCATCGTTAAAAAAGTTTACGTTCACGATATGAATGGAGCACGGATCGAATAAAACCGATAAAAACATGGCATGACCAAATTAATCAAATTCTAAAGGTCGGCCTGGAGGAAATGTAGAGGAAGCTAGAGAGGTTTAGGATAGAGTAGGGAAACGGTGTAGCGGTTTGTTGAAGAAAATGTATCAACACGAGTCTCACAAAATGTGTAATGGAGTATGAACACAAAAGTCAGATGATGAAAGAAACTAAATCTTTATAGTATATATGTAGTTCAATTTCACCTCGGTTTATGGCATCGACCGGTTTCGGCAGCTCGCTTTCATCTTCTGGTGGCTAATTTTTTTAAATTCATTAGTACAGTTTTAAAAAAAACGGTGGATTCGTGGAACATAAATTAAATAGACAAATGTGCACCATCTAAAAATAACATTTTGTATTAAATTATTTTTATTTTGTTATTTTATTTTATATCATTGTATTTTATATTATTTGTTTTAGATTTATTTTGTGGATGTTGGAAGATCGAAGTGTGCGCGGGAGATGCCTATTGGTGGCGATGAGGTTCGCAACCCATCACACCGCGTCTCCCGCGGGGCGAAAAGAGAAGGATGGAGTGCCGCATCAGTAAAAGTGTGACAGTCCATTCTTTCTGCCTACCCTTTCGGGAGACGGCGTGATGGTTAGTTAGTTAGTTAGTTACAGTTTTAAAAATTTTCGCATAGTCATTTTTAAACATTTAGGTGCTAACAACTACGGAAAAACAGTTAAATTAAATACTTAAGCGCAGGATCTAAAACTCTTCAAGAGTTGTATGGCCATAGGAAGTAAGTACAATTGAAATATTTTTTTTAAGCTATTAGAATTTAATTCAATCTACATAAAATTTTGATATTCGGCGATTTCCTTTCATAACATTGAATTTACGTTACAAATTAATTAACCGTAAACTAAATTATAATGTCTGCTACGTGACCTCTAAAATTTCAACACGTAGAGGGTAGGTTACAAATTTATTTGAATGTTTGATTCGTTACAGATGACTATGTGAACAATGTTTGTATTACGGTTCGGACCAGAGATAAAGTACATTATATTGTTATCAGAAAAGCACAAACAGCCTTTCTCGGTGAAGAAAAATCGAACCCAAGGGGAAAGCGGGACACGATTATTTTTTATTTCTCTGCTGTAATGCCGATAGCGAGGCTTCGGAGCGTTGCTCATGGAAGCGGCTTGTTTATCTCGGAGTCTGGACCTTACACCGTTTAACGTTTGAATATTTATCGTTAGTGCCATCGAAAACATTTAAGCTATCATTTCAATACTATTAAGAAACAGTTTTTATGCTTTGTATGAAACACTTATTTTGTGAAATTTTCATATGAAGCACTCACTTTGTGGTAAGACATTTTATAATATAAAATAAATAAATAAAAACTCTGTATTTAACCACGGTATGGTTATTAAAATTGATACCAACCAGTTTTGCTTAGACTCAAGCTTCATCAGGGCAGTATAACAACAAAATGAAAAGATTTTGTGGTGTGGCATTATTAAAAATAATTAAAACGAAACTTATTTTGTGGTATGGCATTATTAAAAATAATTTAAAACACGTTTATACATCCTTACATTGTATTTTATCGAACCAAAAATCAAAAATGTCGTCAAAAATTGTTACAATAAACTTATAATATATATGCTTTTCAGATAAACTTAAGGCGTTAACACATTTGGAATTCCAACATGATGATTTTTTTATGAATTAAAACGCTGTTTCTTTTTACCACTTTTGATTTTGCTTTTCTCGGCATGTTTTGAAGGCTTAACAACTTCATCATCTGGAGAACGATACCTTATTTTTCTTCTTCCTTATTGTAAACCTATGTGGTTTGTTCTCCAGAGAGTTGCTCCTCCTGTGAGGTAGATTCCCAGCTATCCTTCCATCTTTTAGGAAACTGTTCATATCGGTCTCCCGATAAAGAATGTGTCAGGCCTTCGAATTCATAAAAAAATCGTTAAAATAAATATTTAATGTTCTAAATAAAAACCGCCTCCATGTCTTCAGTAACAATACTGTTTAAACTGATTATACTTTGAGTGTACGATTTATTTTTTTAAAGTATATAAATACACCTTTTTGTGATTGAACGTAACCGAGGTGAACTCTCTTGTCTGAGTTATCAAGGTAAAGAAACCTCAAAAGTTAATTAAATTTGTAATGTATTCCGATAGATATTGTATATTAGTGAAAGTCAGAGTTTCTTGCGGCGTATTTGTTCGTGTTGAGTTATAGTTTCTGGAATATTCTGTACAGGGCAGGTTCCCACTCAGCACCCGGTCCAGGAAAATTATTTATAATTCAAATATAATCCAAATACTAAAAATATCATATTTAAACCGAATTCAGTTTACTTAAATGTTTTAACATATATTTAGTTATCTAAAATTACGCATTCGTTATCATAAAAATAAATGCTGATCATCCCAAGAATATTTTAGAATCCACGAACTCGCTATTCAATATTATCTTTAACATAAATTATATTTAAAAAAATGGCGATAGATATTATGGTTCTAGTGCCGATAATTCTAAATGGAAGAGAAGTCTGGAGCTGGCAAATAACGATAAATGTAGGATAAATGCCGTAAAATTAGATATTGATAAGAAAAATGTGCGGAAAAACAATGAAAAATACAAAGATACGTGAAAATAGAAGAAAGAAATATAATTCAGATTAGAATAAACTTAAGAAAATTAGGAAAAGGCCGCTTAGAATGTATATGAGGATATAATGAGTGAAGAATGGTTAGAAAGTGGTATGCAAACAGTTTAAATAGAAAAATCGAATGAAAAGGAAAACATGGCAACATTAAATTAATCAGTTAATAAAAGGCAGCAATCAGAAAAATCGATGAGCGTGTGTGAAACAAATTATGTATTATATTTAGAATTTTTTTGAGGGATAAGTCAACACAGAACAGTGTGGCGATTTATCCCCTCTGCCGACCCTTTGGCATAACTTTATGACGGCTAGTTAGTTATATGTTTAAATGTTGATTTCTTCTTACAATAAGAAACGTAAAGAGCTACTTAAAATCAACAGCCTTAACCAAATCTAAAATCTGTTACTCCATTATCTATCTTTGGAAAATTACGCCATGTTTTCACTTCTAAAATACCACAATGCCTCAAGACTAAAGTCTTCAACCAATGCGTCTTGCCAGTCATGACGTACGGAGCCTAGACGTGGACACTGACAAAAGGTTTAGTCTACATATTCAAAGTCGCCTAACGCGCCATGGAAAGAGACATGGTTGGAATAACCTTGAGGGACAGGTTTAGAAACGAATTTATTCGACAACAAACCAAGGTGACTGAGGTGGCTCTGAGGATGGGCGGGCTGAAGTGGCTATGGGCTGGCCATATCTGTCGGAGAACCGACGGCCGATGAGGGAGACGGGATCTGGAGAGGAGACCGCGTACAGGATTCCGCAGAGTTAGACGTCCACTCTGCCCGCTGGACCGACGATCTGAAGAGGATTGCTGGACATGGATGGATGGGAGCGGCAAAGGATAGGGGGCGGTGGCGTGCTTTGGGAAAGACCTACGTTCAGCAGTGGATGACAGACGGCTGATGATGATGATGATTATCTATTTAATAATAAAAAAAATTCTCAAATAAATTGTAACGTATATTGAATAATACTCGATAGTATCGAGTTAAGGAAAATGATTGAAATATAAAAAGAAAAAGTATTATTATTTCAAAAATAGGTTTGATTAGTAATTAAACAGTTTGAGTTGTGACGAAAACGGCCGGTTACAATGGAGTTCTGGTCCCAACCCTAATGTATGGAAGCGAAGCATGGAACTGGCAGAAGAAGGGTGAGAGCAGAATAAATGCGGTAGAGATGAAGTCCCTAAGACGTATGTGTAGTAGAACGATATACGACAGAATCTCAAATGCTGATATGAGAAAGGAATGTAGAGCGGAAGAAGGTATTATGAACAAAATTATGAAAGGATCGCTGCGTTGGTTCGGACATATGGAACGCATGGATAGAGAAAGAATGGTTAAGAAAGTATACGTTAATGATGTAAATGGGGTACGAAGTCTAGGCAGACCGAGGAAAACATGGCATGACGACATTTATCAAATTTTAAAGGTTGGTCATGTGAGAAGTCGGAGGAATCGACGTGCGTGTATGACTCGTTGTATGAATGTGGAGGAATCTAGAGAGGTTTGCTAGGATAGAGTAGTGTGGCGGTCCATTCTCTCTGCCTACCCTTGCGGAGAAACGGCGTGATGGTTTGTTGGTTTGATTGTTTGAGTTGTGTACTATATTGTTTTGAAAAAATAAACTGTGTACCGTGACATCCTGTTATTATGATACTCCGGTGCTACCGGTCCTGCTGGGCGATCAACTCATTGGAGTAAGAACTTAACTTCAGCTGGATACAAATAATTACTCACATTTTCCTTCGTGCTCGTTGCCTAATTGAATTTTACTATCTAACATTCAGGCGGGCGCGATTGTATACGAATTCGCGGGTCTATTTGCTGGTGTTAGTGAAGCGAGAAACTTTACATTGCTGCATCAGAATCCATATCCGTTCCAGTAAACAAAATAAACATAAATTTAGTTACTCAACTTTTTACTACATAAATATGTAAAAAAAGTGGAATTATAAAGACTTCTTCTTCTCTTATTATTTTTGTCCTGTTACACCTCCGTAGTGCATAAGGCCTCAATGAACCTTCTCCACCCGATTCTATTGAATGCCTGATGCCTAACATCATCCCAAGTGAGGCCTGCTGCTTTAACCTCATCCTGCAGAGCTCTTCTCCAGGTGGCTCTAGGTCTGCCTTGCTTCCTCTTTCCCCCCGTAGGGGACCAGTCTAGTGCACCCTGAGCGATGCCAGCTGGGTTCCGTCTGAGAGTGTGACCGATCCACTGCTATTTGTGTCTAGCGACTTGTTCTCTAATTGGCTTTTCGCCTGTCATGGTCCAGAGAACGGCATTTGACACTGTTTGGGGCAAATAGATCTTGAATATTGAGCGACTATGAGCGAATAAAGACTAACCAGAATCATTTTGAATTTGATATTACACGCATAACTTACTAACTTTATATGGCCGTAACTATTCTCTTGAAGAATTATAACCTCATTAAAATGAATAAAAACGTATATTTTCAAAGAGTTTTGCCCATTGCCAATTTAGAGTCGCTACCCGGTGGATGCTATCAGTGACCTTTGTATTTTCTCTCACCGTATCGTTTCTGTCTCTGTCTCTTAGGCTTACTTCTAACATGGCTCTTTCCAGGGCTCTTTGGGTCACTCGTAGTTTCTCGGCCCTTTGTTTGGACAATCTTGTAGTTTCGAGGCCATAAGTAGCAACTGGCAGCACACACACATCACAAACGTTTCTTTCCAGGTTGATCGGTATTTTCCAGTTTTTAAAAATGTATCTAATTTTTATGAAAGCAGCCCGGCTTAATGCAATTCTTCTCTTGAGCTCTTTGTTTTGGTTTTCTTGGTCCAATTAAATATTGTGTCCCAGGTATATAAACTTTCTCGATTCTGCTGCCATCCAAGGTGATTTGAAGCCTTTCCGTGCCCATCATCTTGGTCTTTGCCAGGTTCATACTCAAACCTACTTTAAAAAAATGATGTTATGGGAACTTCGCACTGCAGCTCAAAACTAACTTCGGTGGTTTATATTTTTTAAGCTACCAGTGCTCAAATCAAGAAACGTACACAGGAAAACCAAAATCATCCTGTATAAAACAATCATTCTAACAGTAGTGACTTATGGGTGTGAGGCGTGGACAATGACAGTGAAATCCGCAGAGCGACTGGATACTTTTGAGAGAAGGGTGATGCGCAGAATTCTGGGACCTGTGAATGACGGTGAAGGCTGAAGAGTGCGGCATAATGACGAGTTGTACCATATTTACAAAGCTCCTAGTCTCTCCACACAGGTCGGACTGAATAAACTGATCGCGAACCCCAAAAAGATTGCTGGAGTGGCACCCAGGTGGTAGAAGACCAATAGGGATGCGATGGGATGATGAAGTTGGGAGAGATAGGGCGAAGTTGTTACGAGTGTCAGATTGGAGGGTCGAAGCGGAGGACAGGAGGAGTTGGAGGCGAAGAATACTGGAAGCTAAGGCTCGATATGGGCTGTAGGGCCATCAAAGAATAAGAAGAAGAAGTTTTGTTTTGTAGCTTCCTTATTTGATATCTTGTAAGTAAATATTATATATTATTTCCGGATTACAAGAAGCAACACATCATGTTATATTAAATCTATACAAAAGTATAAAAGATTTGAGACGTATTTAAGGGTTAAGTTTTGTGGATCTACTATGCTTTCCTATTTCCCGAAATGTGACAAATTCCCCGTTCGCTTTTAATGGAACATCTTCTTACTGAATACGCAAACATTCCTCCGCACACTCGAGCGGGTGTACCTGGCGTTTTCTTGTTTATTTAATTCCCTCACTAGGCCAGAAATGGGGATTATTAATAATACAAGGAAACTTGCTTCGAGTGGAAGAGGCAGGACATATGTATGTATAGGTACAGCTTCCCGGGATCACGCATTCGATACTAGTTTACTTAGTACGAGTGGTTTTTTTTTATTAACTTTTCATTTCATAGTGTAGCAAATTTGCTACTAACCAAAAAATCTGATAATAATTGTATAGAATATTTGAAATTTATAAATATCATTGTCTTACGCTACATTCTTCATTCCCATCGACTTATTAAGGTACGCAAACCATCGCGAATGTTGGTAATTTCTAAAAAAATACAATTTTATTTTACAACATTTTGAATGTATACAAATACTTGTAGACAAATACTGGATTTTACCCATTGCGGATAATATTTTTTTTTATAAGAATTAATTGTATCTCAATAGAGACAAAGGTGTAAATTGTTTTCTGGGAACAGAATATAGTGGTCCAGGCGCTTACAGGACTTATGACCGGTCATTGATTGGGTTAAGCGATTGCTTTATGTTTAACAACACGCCCCATTCCAACCTTCTTACGACCACCACGTCTGCCAAACTTTTGGAAGATGTATATATGCTAGAATGCTGCGCGGCACTTGACAGTTTTTAGTTCAATCTACTTTAATCTAAATTTTACTTTAGACGGTTGGTTCGCTTAAATTACAACCAGATCAAACACATTTTGAGTTTGAAAATAGCATACTATAAAAGACATAAAAAAATAGTTAATTGTCAGTGCTTATATCATCTTATTTAGCTTTCTAGTAAATTTGCTACAAACGCATTTTCATTGATATTGGTATAAAAAAATAAAAATAAACTTTTTGTTTTATTATATTCACATGATCTATTTCGCAAAAAAAAATAATAAAACAATGGGTTTTTGTTAAAATAATACAAGCATCAAAAAAAATCTGAGTGACCGGTCTGTAGATGTCAGCTCGCCTGGAGAAACCGATCGCTGTCGAAATATACCCAAAAAGTGGAAGTAGTGATTTAAAATCAACGTTTTATTCTAAATAACTAACTAACCACCACGCCATTTCCCCGGAGGAGTAGGCAGAGAGGATGGATCACCACAATGCTCTGTACTGGCATACCTTTTGGACTTCCTCTACATTCATACATCGTACCATGCTCGCACATCGATTATTCCGACTTCGATTGTGGCCGCCTTTTAGTAATTGATTAATTTGGTCATGCCATATTTTCCTCGGTCGTCCTCGGCTTCTTTTTCCACTCACGCTGCTAGTGTACAAATTTTTAACCATTCTACTCTTATCCATTCATTCCATATGTCCAAACCATCTCAGGGATCCTTTTTTAATTTTATCCATGATGCAGTCATCTTTCTTTCTTATTATCGTTCGGTATTCTATCATACAACGATTCCTCGCACATTTTTATTAGTGATCTCATTCGTTTTATTCAATTATTATATATAATGAACTTCAATCAAAATTTACTGTAAGCCAAATATTTTTTTTTTAAACTGTTTAGGTATTCAATATTGAATATAATATGATATCATAAATACTTCTCGGAGAGTTTTAAATATATCAATGTAAACACAACAGTACAAATAACGTTAGAACCATATTTCACGTTGCAAATCAACTTAGAAATTAAATATAAATTAACTCCACAATCAAAAAATAAACCAAGTATATCGAATAAATTTGACGCATTACTCACGAAAGTCGTTTGGTTCCATAATTCGCTTATCGCGTAAGTTTTCTATACCCACTCGCCAGGACACGCCAGAGGACTTCTTTGTGAGGCAGTTTACCGATTTCCTGCGATGTTTGCTGGAAAAAATATTATGACGTTTTTAACTATAAAACTCTTTCCACGTGAATACAATGCTGGATCTTTTATGCTGTCTTGTATCGGCAATGATACGACAAACGTTTTCAAACTTTTATCCGTATATTTCTTTATTATATTATACAGAAATTTTAAAACATGTAACAAACTAAATTTGAAATATAACTAACTAACTAACCATCACGCCGTCTCCCCGAAGAGGTAGGCAGAAAGAATGGACTGCCACACTTTTCTTTCCTGACATATTTCTCTCACTTCCTCAACATTCATACATCGTGTCATGCACGCGCGTCGATTTCTCTGACTCCTCACATGGCCGACGTTCAATATTTGATTTATTTGATCGTGCCACGTTTTCCTCGGTCTTCCTCTATTTCTGGTTCCATTTACATCATTAACATTTAATTTTTTTACCATTCTTTCTTCATTCATTCTTTCCATATGTCCAAACCATCTTAATGATCCTTTCATTATTTTGTTCATGACACCATCATTCGCACCGCATTCACTTCTTATATTTTCATTCGACACTCTATCATACACAGAGTATCCACACATTCGTCTAAGAGATCTCATTTCTAGTGCATTTATTCTACTTTTATCCTTCTTTTGTCAGTTCTATGCTTCGCTTCCATACATAAGGGTCGGTAAAAATTTGAAATATCAATAATTAAATATAAACGTAGGTTTACATTTTTTTTAAAACATACTAAAATGGTAGTGCACAATGTTGTTAATGTACCGACCCTAATGTATGGAAACGAAGCAAGTTACTGGCAAAAGAATGATGATAGTAGAATAAATGCAGTAGAATGAGATCTCTTAGACGAATTCTTGGATATTTTGTGTATGTTAGAGTGTCGAATGAAAATATGAAAAGTGAATGCGGTGCGAATAATGGTGTTATGAACAAAGTATTATCAATAATAAAAGGATCATTAAGTTGGTTTAGATACATGGGAATAATGAATGAAGAAAGAATGATAATGGAACTGGAAAGAGAGGAAGACCGAGTAAAACATGGCACGATCAAATAAATCAAATATTAAATGTCAGCCACGTTAGGAGTCAGAGAAATCGACGAGTGTTGGATCCACAATCCATAGCTTAAAGTGAAGAAGAATACTGGAAATAAAAATATTTTTGTGGTGTTCTGATTGACCAGAAAATGTCAACTAGCTACCAAAACCGGTCGTTGACATAAACCTCAGTATAATTAAACTTAATATGATATATAATATAAAGAAAATTTCAGTTATTATGTTTTTTATTTTCATTATTAACAATGAACTTCAAACCAGAAATTTCAATTAACAACATTCATATTTTGAAGGAGAACACATTATGAAAAATAATATTTATTTTATTTTACGAAAAAATAAGCAGAGCATTTATTTATATTTGTTTTGTATATATCCAATACTTACATAATGTTTAAGCCAACGATTTTAATAAATGTTGGATGAAATAAAATTTCGTTAAAATATAAAAATAGAAGAACGGTTTACTCATCTTGCTCTTGCAGTAATGAAGCAGAGTTTTTGTTTTTTGCAGTAATCTTAGGAAAGGGTTTCCAGTAAAATCTTTAACCTTGTCCAATACCACGCAAGGTCTTCTGCAGCCCTCTTCAGCTCAACGTACGAGATGCAGTTAATGTCCTCGCACGCCTGTTTTAGACACTCCAACTATGTTTTTTTTTCCGTCAAACATCCCCTTTATTATGTCATCCAGGAGACTCACATGGTTCGACTATCGTTAAGTAGAGTTGAATTACTTTAAAATCTTATAAATAACATTATGTAAATACGATACGAAAACATTTAAACGTAACGTTTTGTCATTCTGGTCAGGATATCGTTATATTTAATAAAATATTTCATTTTTACAATCTCGTAATATAATTTTAGGTACAGTTCTGAGTAAGTCACCTCCCCAATAAAATGTAATCCACCATTTTTATACAAAAAGTATATCCCTTTTACTGTCAACGTTGAACCAATTGTAGCATAAAAATGAAATAGAAATTCTTATGACCTTTTCTTGTGTGGTTTGGGAAGAGATTCCGTATGCTAAAGAACGTAAATCTTCTTATGGGGGGTAGCGGGTATATAAAAGAAGAGAGTTATCGAAACCCAAAACCCGGGGGTTGAAAAAACACTGAGTCGGCAGAAGCAAATACATTGTAAGCAGAAAGGTGTCAAATGGTTGAAAAAGGGAGGGCCCATTATTGGGTATCAGGATCTCTAGAATTTATCGGAGGCTTCCACCTGCAGCTCTGCATTCCGATCACGTCAAGATAAAAATCGTTTGGCCGTCGTAAAAAGAACTTGATCTTAAAACATGTGACTTGAAAGTAAATGGATTCTATACAGTCTTAATTCCGCCCTGAACTGGTGCTTTTCTACAGTTAGTTTTGTATTTTAGCACTTTTCAGTAAAAACGTTTTACATTTGCTCCCTTGTACGGCGATTGCTTTTTGATAAATTAATGATTTCCTTATAGTTCATTCTATTTTTCCGTATACTTAAATCATCTGAATAATATTTCTATTAATCTGTTCATAACAATCTTTTATGAAATGTTCATGTATTATATATTATGCTTATTTATTTATTCAATAAAGTACAGCGGAGCATAGAAGTGAAATTGAGTAGATTAAATGTGGTCTGGCACCCCCTTGTTGTTGCCGTATTTAAATGTAAGTCCCGGATGGACCGGGGACAGGCGCAGGGAGTGTACGAGCGAGGCTGATAAAAGGGCGCCGCTACGCCCTATAACAGCCTCGGGTATGTGGCGGGAACTTCTATGTTCCTTTAAAAAAAAAAAAAATCTGTTCATAACGATGCTGTATATTACTGTGGTGTATCATTATTTTTATATTTTATATAATGTTTCTAAAATGTTTATGGATCAAATCTTATTCTTATTTATTCAATAAAGTACAGCGGAGCATAGATGTAAGATGGGGTAGATTAAATGTGGTCTGGCACCCCCTTGTTGTTGCCATCTACAAATGTAAGCCCCGGATGGACCGGGGACAGGCCCAGGGAGTGTACGAGCGAGGCTGACAGAAGGGCGCCGCTACGCCCTATAACAGCCTCGGGTATGTGGCGGGAACTTCTATGTTCCTTTAAAAAAAAATTTAAAATATGTTCATAACTTTTCCGTCCGCCCTACATTTTCTACTAAAATCGAAATTTGACTCTCACTCCGTTGTCGAAAAGATTCAAATTCGATCAAATTAATTTTATATCATAATTTTATTCTTCGCATTATTTTAACAGGTCTTCTATAGGTACATAAGTATCGATATAAAACCATGTTAAAAGTACCAAATTATATACGGATTTATAAGTGTGGATCGTATTATATAATATTAAGAACTTAATTATCTTTTATAAGTTTTGAAACATATGCACAAATAGTTTTTACAAACACGTATTGTACAACTATACGTATCCCGTATTTTATTTGTTATTTGTTTTTAAGGTACTGCAGTATTTATGATACGACACACCTGATAGCTGTCTTGAGTCCCGATTGGTTGTTTTTTTTTGTCAAATTGACACCGTTCCCACTTTGTCAATTTGAAGGAGCGCTTACAAATATGGCTCGTGTATCCCGGGCGAATTCCAGGGAATGTTTTTCGTCCTAGATTTTTCGGTGACGTAAAAACTCCAAAAGAATTGATGAGATCCTTACGTCTGCTTCTTTGGGATTTTGTTCCATAGCACCGGCACTCATGACTTACTTATTACATGTGTATACCTATGTATTTCTATCTACTGTTTGTCGTGTACTCGCATAGTAGATATTCATATACAAACTATCCCATTACAATTTCACAGTTGACGTTTCTATTTTTAAATTGTTGTTTCATTTGATGTTTTCCTTGTGGTTATTCAATTTTATTTAACAGATTTTGCAGCACTTACGTCGTCCGATTAACCCAATCAGGTAAGTAAAATATATCTAAAGATAACTTACAATGAAAGAGTGAGAAAAAAATAAGTATTATAAAATAATTTATAGGTATCGTTATTTTTATAACTAATGTTTAGTAAATTTTAAGAACTAAACACAATGTATCTATTTTCCTGGCAAAGCTTGAATAACTTTTGAAAAATAAGGCTTACGTATAATCAATAGATGGCGCTAGTATAGATTGACCTAAAAAATGTGAAGTGTTTCCTTACATAGTAGCATATATACATCTTTCAAAAATTTGTCAGACATGGTTGTCGTAAGAAGGGCGGAATGGGGAATGTTGTTAACATAAAGCGATCGCTTAACTCAACCAATGACAGGTCATAAGTTCTGTAAACGCCTAGACTACCTATCATATTCTGTTTCAAAAAAAAAAAAACATTTAAGATCTTCGTTTCTATTGAGATACAATTAATCCTTAAAAATATAATATATTTTAACAACACTTTTATTAAACTTTTCATAAACATGTTTTGGACCAAAGGCGTCCTTTCTAAATGTATTTTTTGTGACTGTTAATGTTAAAACTCAGTGTTACAATATTCATGTCTGCAGTTCGATACATGTTTGTGTAAAGTACAAAAAAGTGTTTTTATAACACAATGTTTTCAAAAGATATAAAAACTAACTAACTAACCATCACGCCGTCTCCCCGAAAGGGTAGGCAGAAAGAATGGACTATCACACTTTTACTGATGCGGCACTCCATCCTTCTCTTTTCGCTCCGCGGGAGACGCGGTGTGATGGGTTGTGAACCTCATCGCCACCAATAGGCATCTCCCGCGCACACTTCAATCGTCCAACACCCACAAAATAAGTCTAAAACAAATAATATAAAATACAATGATATAAAATAAAATAACAAAATAAAAATAATTTAACACAAAATGTTCCTTTTAGATGGTGCACATATTGTCTATTTAATTTATGTTCCACGAATCCACCGTTTTTTTTTAATTTAACACATAATGTAATAACACATAATGTTTTTTTCGAAGTTGCACATGTTGACATGGACGATCCGGACTTTTGTGTTTATTTAATTTATTATATGTTACACGTATCCACCGTTTTTTAAATTAGCTGTAATTAGGCACTTAACCAGCAAGAACTTTAAAATAATATTGAAGAATTTATTCAAATTGTCATTGAAACAAATGAAAAATTTATTTTAACACCTGTCAAAATTCTTTATAAAAACGATAGAAAGATATTTATATGTAAATTCACACAAAGTTACGAATATATATTAAAGTTTATGTTTTTTTACGTTTAGCGAGAAATGAATATATTTATAACTTTACATTTTATCCTTGAGACTTGTAAAGTAAAATTTCTTCTGTATTTTTTAACGTTTAAGGAAAAAACAACCAAAAAAACCCTTATGTAAATTTTAATGTCTAACAATATTTTCACATAATTTGTATTCTCAATGGAAAACTGAATATTTTTTTCTTTCGTAATCGTCGAGTCATAAGTATTTTTTGAAGATAAGGAATCAATAGATTTTTTCTGTTTAAAACGAAAATTTGGACAACGCAAAATTGTTACACGAATCTCGATATATTTTTTTTCAAAATCTCATAGAAGAATCTTTTATGCAAAATTTAACACGTAAAAAGCGTATGTTTGCTTTAAACGAAATTTTATGGTTTTAACAACAAATGTTAATGAGAATAAAAATATATATTTTAAATTGCTGATTTAATAATAAAAATTCAATTACGTTTATTACGTTTTAGGGTCCGATTTTGGAACCTCCCTGCCATATTTTGGACACCAGAAGAAGGGAGCGAGTTGCCGAAACTGGTCGAAGCCATAAAACTAAATTTATATTATAAATGAATTTTAAATTTCAAAAATATTCTCTAATAATTTTGTATGAACTACATCTATTTCAATTAACAGCATAAAAATATTTATAATTACTGATTACATTAAGATTTCAAATTTGACAAAGAAAGATTTTCGGAATTTATTCAAATGAAAACGCCTGTTTACTAGATGTTTTATTATAATTTATGGTAATGACATGTTTCGCTTTTCTAAAGCATTAAAAATGGACAGTTCATAAGGCCATAGAAAGGCGAAATATGTCATTCCCATAAACTATTATTTAACTTCTAGAAAACAGATGTTTTCATTGGTATTAATTATTTTATACGGAGTTTTACACCAATGTTCAAGAAACAATAAAAAAAAGTTGGAAACAACTTGATTAAAAAAAATTGATAAATTTGTATTTATATTGTTAAACTAAATACCTAAAAACGATTTTTTTAAGATAATACAAATAAATTCAGGTGTGTGTGTATGTGTGTGTGTGTGTGTGTGGTTCTTGTTTAGGGTTAAGAGAGCGTAGAAATTGAGCCCTTTTTGGAGTTTGGCGAAGTGAGAAGTAGACGTTAAACAAATAGATATTGATATTACTTCGGTATAATATCCCCGTGAAAAGGGTATCTGATCGGAGATAATTGGGTTGGTCCTACTAAAGGACCCTTACCTGGATCTGGGGAATTTCTGGGGAAGCTGGAATTGAGGTAAAGTGTTCCAGATATCGAAAAGAATGCGGCTTTGATGGCTTATAATAATAGCTCGACCAAGAAAAAAATATTTTACATAAAAGAATTTCATATTTGTAAACGCAATTGATTAAAACGATATTTTATTATTTTACACAATGGTGTTCTTCTACCGACCCTTGTGTATGGAAGCGAAGCATGGAACTGGCAAAAGAAGGATGAAAGTAGAATAAATGCAGTAGAAATGAGATCTCTTAGACGAATGTGTCGATACTCTGTGTATGAGAATGTCGAATGAAAATATAAGAAGTGAATGCGGTGCGAATGATTGTGTTATGAACAAAATAATAAATGGATCATTAACATAGTTTGGACATATGGAAAGAATGAATAAAAAAAGAATGGTAGAAAAATTATTTGTTAACGATGTAAATGGAACCAGAAATAGAGGAAGACCGAGGAAAACGTTGCAGGATCAAATAAATCAAATATTGAATGTCGGCCATGTGAGGAGTCAGAGAAATCGACGCGCGTGCATGACACGATCTATGAATGTTGAGGAAGCGAGGGAAATATGTTAGGAAAGAAAAGTGTGGCAGTCCATTATTTCTGCCTACCCCTTCGGGGAGACGGCGTGATGGTTAGTTAGTTAGTTAGTTAGTTACAGTGAAAGTTAACACAAATTGACATTTGAAATACTGAACCCAATTCATCTTCATATAGTAATATTTTTAGAGTATTCGTATTCGTTGGTTTTAAGTAACACGTTCTTAAACATGAATTTAAGTCAGATATAAATTTAATAAAAAAATATCAAAGAATTTTTCTTCTTCATCGTATCAATTGCAAACTTATATCGTAAAAATAGTCTTAAACGTCTCATTTCTATTATTTTTTTTGCCACTTTGGTAGAAAGTTTGATCGACTTTGTGTCGTTTTTAGGGACATCGCGTCGCGTCGGGTATAATAGTTGTACTAACACTACACAATAAGGGATCTTTCCATGGATAGAGTTTAATTTCATTAACATTTTGTCCTGTTTCTAACATGCGGATTTTTTTAGCGTCAATTAGGCAACTATGAATTGTTCTATTATAAATAATCCTGGTTTCAATTGTAAATAATACATACGTAATTTAAATGAAAAAATATTTTGAGAACATCTAAAAAAAAAAATTATTACTATAATCCGGATGGATAAGACGATAACATTTATCACGAATTTTTATGAATTAAAAATTCGTGATAAATGTTACGTTTTTCCACTTGAGAGTATTTTTTTCTCGGCGTGTTTTTTTCTCGCTTGTTATATCGTTCTCCCTATGATGAAGGTGTAAGCCTTCGAAACACGTCGAGAAAAATATACTCACAAGTGGACAAAACAATGTTTTAATTCATAAATTTCATCATTGTGGAATTCCAGAGTGTTAACGCCTTAAGTTTATCTAAAATTAACATTTATCACTTCAAAATAATGCATTCACCTCTTAAACACAGCTTGTTTTTTATTGTTCTAGGTGTTTGGTGCTGATATCTACTATGGCTAGCTTTAAGGACACCCTGATCCAGAATTTATCGCACAAGATTAAGCCAGTGACGTATTTCTTAAGGGAGTTTCACCATCATACGCCAGACTTTCATTTAAAATTCATATGATAATCAAATGATTTTACTGAAATATCTTGATGGAAGTTCATTTTAAATAATAATTAAATAAAACGATGTTTTTTAACTACTTCCACTTTTGTCTTTATTTAGACAGCGACCGGTTTCGCCAGGCTCGCTGGCATGGACAGACTGGTGATACCAGCGAGCCTGGCGAAACCAGTCGCTGTCTAAATAAAGACAAAAGTGGAAGTAGTTAAAAAACATCGTTTTATTTAATTATTATTTAAAATTCATATTTTAGGTTTTGGTTCGTAGACCCAGGCATTTTCAGGAAAATTTGATTTATAAAGCAAAGTAAATTTTAAATATTTATGAAAAATAGTCATATTTATTTCCGCGCTGTGAAAAATATTCGTAAAACACAATACGCAAATTTTTCCCGAAAGTCAAGTCACATTAAAATGTAAAGAATAATTAATAATACTTAAAAATATTTCGCAAAAAGCGTGTAAGGGATATAAAAATGTAACATAATTTATACGTTTCAGTACTTTCATTCGGAATTGTCTTTCCTTTATCATCCCATTCGGGGCCTCGCCAGGGAAGGCCTTTATGCATATTCTCTGACCTTTCGGGAGCGGAATAAAAGTGACGTGCGTCGGAGTCTGTGTAATAAATCTCCGGCAACTTTCCACGGAGCGGGACTCTTACATATTTCACGAGAGATTTTTCTTCGCGTTTTAAAATTCAAGGCAAATTTCTGCGCATTAGAAAGGAACTCATTTAAATCCCCCCCGAGCCATGTTGTGAGGCGGGCGAACTTTTAATGATATTACGCTTTTTCTACACACTCAGTACTTCCAACTCATACTTCCAGGGCCGGCCCTGGCCCTCGAGCGAGCGGCTCGCTGCTACAATTTCGAGCTTTCAACCTGTTATTCGTATTATTTCATGACATCTATATAAATATTCATTTAAATATTTATTGTAGTATAAGCGCCCTTGAGGTGAGTTGCTCACGAAAACGGCATTATACAAATTAGCCTTATTATTATTATTTATAATTATTATTTGTAAAATTAGAAAGGTCTCATAATAGGGTCATGTGCTAAAGGGAAAAAATACCACCTTCTTCAACTGATATTTAAGGATAAAATAGAGGTACGTCGGTAAGTTGATAGAAGGCAGTTGTGCTGAATTAAAATAATGGACACGAATGAGCAGAGTTCAGAACCTGTTTCGAGTGGCGCAGGACAGAGATGCCTTTGCTGCAGTGATCGCCAACGTTGGGAGGACCTGACACGGCACCGAAAGATGAAGATTATTATTATTATTCTCGATAAAAAATAATTGTTTGTCGATTTTATTTATTTTTATTTGTAAGATATTATTGGAACATTTTTGTTTAATCATTTAACTACCATTAATAATATTAAAAAATATATATGTTAACGATGTAAACGAAACTAGAAATAAAAGAAAACTTGGCACGATCAAATAAATCAAATATTGAAAGTCAGCCACCTGAGAAGTCGGAGAAATCGACGGGCGTGCATGACACGATGAATGAATCTTGAGGAT
This sequence comes from Lepidostoma basale, assembly GCA_022606425.2. Taxonomy (NCBI): domain Eukaryota; kingdom Metazoa; phylum Arthropoda; class Insecta; order Trichoptera; family Lepidostomatidae; genus Lepidostoma; species Lepidostoma basale. Next base: position 178,250 of record JAHDVF020001408.1, on the reverse strand, counting down.
CCCGATAAGTGTGTCAGAAAAGAACGGTGTGGCAGTCCATTCATTCTAGCTTCTCCCTCGAGGATACAGCGTGATAATTAGTTAGTTAATTAGACTACCATAAGTATAATATTATATTTAATTAAATCATCTTAACATTTTCCCTATTTATTAAATATTATTAAAAACGTCGGTTTACTGGAAGTTGCGTGAAATTATACTGGATAAATACGTTTCACATTACTTTAGCATTATCAAATATCATAATATATTATAGAGTACAATGGACTTAATGCATTATCAAATAAAGTTTATAAGTTTTCCGAAAAAAGTATTTATTCCTTAATTTTTAGTGTTTAATATGGAGTTTTACACCGTTGTTCAAGAAATAATAAATAAATATTATAAAAAAAAATATTCAGAAGGTAATGCGATTTATTGATTTATTTTCGTCATATACATAATTATTGTAATAATAAATAAAAAATTGGTTTTATATCGCTATTAAAACTACCAGAATTTAAAATGGAGGTAAAAAAAAAAATCATAATTCCATATAAAGCGCTTAATTTGTTATATGGCATTAATAAAAGATAATATTAATAGACTTTTATATTATTGTTTTTACAAGACTTTATTTTTGTTAAAACCAACTAGTTTTGCTATCGCCGGAGCTTCGTTTATTTATTTTTAAACTCATTGCTTCCAGTTTAATTTGTAACACTGACGAAGCTTCGGCGGGAGCGAAACCGGGTGGTTTCAACAAAACTTAAGTGATGTAAAAAAATTGTAAGGGGTGTAAATGTGATTTATAAGTAGTTTTAATCGAAATCAACAAAATTTTAAAAATCTTCTGTTTATATTTTCATATCAAGTTTATTTTAATAACTTATAATATCTACCGATTAGAAGCCTTTGAGATGTGGATACACCGAAGGATGTTACGCATCTCCTGGACTGACATGGTCAGCAACACAAACGTTCTCCATAAAGCCAGAGTTGACAGAGAGTTGCTGACCAACATCAAAGTCCGTAAGGTGTCCAACTTGGGCCATGTTCTGAGAGGCAAAAAATACGCACTGTTACATCTGATCTTAAGGGGTAAGATTGAGGGTCGACGAGGTTTTAGGAGAAGGCAGGTTTCCTGGCTGAGGAACATCCGAGAGTGGACAGGGCTGAGGACCGTGGGGGAGCTGTTCCGAGCTGCCCAGGACGGGGAGGCCTACTCAAGGGTGATATTCAACAACAGGCGAACCTGACGGGACACAGAAAGAAGAAGAATAATATCAAATCAAAATTCAAATAAATCAGTGTTTTTTTTTCCTATTCAGTCCCTTTGTAAGCAGAAATAATTATTTAGACACCGCGTCGTGTTCAGGGTTGAATACAAGTCACCTAAATTCAGAGCCAAGCCTTCCATCTATAAACTACTACCCGGTTGTAGCTGCGGTGGTCTTCACGATTAGAATGCAGGCCTTAGCTTGAGATTGTATTTTAACACGGCCCCGGATCACCAGTTGAACATCCCAGTCTAAACACAGCAGGGCCGGCCAAATTAGTAATTACAGTAAAACGGAGTGCTGCTTCTTTTAATGAAATTATCCTTTTGACATTTCTCTAGTTTTTATTAATTTTTCTAAATTGTTTCAAGGCGCGCGTTCTTTAGTAACAGCGAACGGCGGCGCTGACTTTTAATTCATGGAAATTCATCCGGAATAAGGATATTTCAAAAACTAAATGATATCATCAAAGCAGTGTTACTTTTTTAAAGTTTCTACTGACAAAGCTTACGACTCGCAAATTGAATATGAAATGGCTATAGCATATAACGTAGAAATGTTCACGTAAATTTGAATAAATATTCGTATTAACTTTTTAAGAAACTTTCCAATTCGACATTCATGCCTATAGAAGAAATGTAGCGATAAATTCAAATGTATAATTGAACGATTAATAGATTTATTAAAAGCATATTTGTATTATAAAAATACAAATAGTTTCAATAAAATGAGACATCACAAGAGATTCGTCTTCTTCTTCTGCCTTATTTAGGACTGTGTCCTGTTATTTCTCGGAGACTGTTCCTGGAATGCAGATGTCCAACTGTCTCGCCATCTTTTAGGTGGTCTTCCTGCAGGTCGATTTCCTGTTGGTACTTTATTTGCGGCTATATTTATCACTCTTTCAGAACATGCTCTTACAACATGATCTCTCCAGTAGCGTCTTCTGAGTTTTCCCCATCGCACGACATCTTCTACATTGCAGATCTTTCTTATTTCAGAATTTCTTATTCTGTATCGGAGTGTCTTTCCCGGAACGGATCCGTCCGGAGTGTCGTTCCCACAAGAGATTTCTTATTCTTCTTCTTCTTTAAGTGCCCTGTCGGGTCCCCCCAACGTTGGCGATCACCTCGGCGAACCTGCCCCTGTCCTGCGCCGCTCGGAACAGCTCCTCGACACTTCGGATGCCGGTCCACTTCCGGGCCCTCGGCGTCCCTTAATTTTGCCCTCCAATATCAGTTGAAAAAGGTGGTATTTTCTCCACGCAGTATATGACCCAGATGTGAGATCTTTCGAACCTTGATAGTTGATAACAATTCCCTGTCAACTCTAGCTCGCCTCAGGACTTCGGTATTAGTAACCATGTCTGTTCAGGGAACTCTGAGCATTCGGCGATGGAGTCACATTTTAAATGCTTCCAGTCTGCTCATTGAGTTAACTTTCAGGGTCCAAGTTTTACAAGAGATTTAATCAGAAAAATAAAGATCTTAATAAACTCAGGTTCTTCATGGCACCCAAGATATTCGAGATATTTAACGTTAGAGTACGTCAAATGAGAATTCGATACTTGTTAATTTATAAGTTTATATAATATAATACCATGAACCAAAGAAGCTCTTTCAGTGCAAAGTATGAAACGGACTGGAAATACCTGCACACCCTAACTGCATTCGCATATTTTAATGTCGGGGGATCTGGATGAATCCCGGAATACGTAGAGGTGTTTTAAATGAATAATGCAAAGCTGAATGCATTTTGTTCCCTTTTGGGACAAATTCATAGCGACCTGCGCACGGGAAAATGCGAGATATTCAAATGATATAAGGTTTGATACCCGGCGACTGGGTGATACCAATATTATATTTTGTCATTTACTGCCAGGCAACCAGCAGTGCAGTGTCACGTTCAAATTCTTCGAAAACAAAAAGCGTTTATTTGAAAAATTATGCCCAGGTTTGTCATAGAATTTTGTTCATCAAAACATTGTATTCAATGGAAATTATTATTTATTCCATTCTGGATGTGTATATACATTATAGACAGCAAACCAAAACTAATGTGCCAATGCGTACCTATCGGGATAAAATGATAATAGGCGGAGACCTAGATATATTAAATGGAGACCAAAGGCCAATAAAAGTTATACTGGAGAGGGTTCAGGAAAAAAATCTGAAGTATTTCTAGATGAGTGTGTATGGTAGCTTTCCATGGATTTATTCCAAGGCATTTCTTTAAGAAATATTGTGGACCAACTCTCTGCAGCTACGAAGAATCTCATAGCCCATACTTTTAAATTAATCAGGGAATATTTCGAGAACTCGGCAGTGCTGTAGGAAGTTGGTATTTTTGTTCCTAATAGATATCTCCAACATCGACATTTAAGATTGTTTTACCTACCGGCCGCCAGAACCAACCTGCTACTGGTAACATCGGCGAGAAGAGCAATCAGACTGCTGAACACGATCTCTTCCGAGATCTACGTCTTTCATATAAGTGAAAGTACGTCCAGAAGATAAATACACTTGACTTTAGAGAGCTTGCCTTCCGAAAATCGAACCATCTCTCATCCGTTCCTGCTATTAAATATTATATTATAATCATCTTTTCTGAATATGAAGTGACAAATTAATAAATTTAAAATGTTTGTCAAAAGACCACAGAAGAAATAAAACAACGACGTAGCTTCAAAAACGGGTAAATGGCGGATGGAAAAAGTGATAGTAACCAATCAAAACGGTTGGAAGAGGTCTACAGAAAAGTCGGCAAGGGATCTACAGGACAAAAAATTTTGCCAACCTGTAATTTAGATCAATAAAAAAAAAACATTCCAAAAGCTGCTAAATAGTATTTCTCTTCTAAAGCTTGTTAAATATTCTTATTACAAAATATTACATTCCATGTATGGTATTAAATATCTTAACTAAAACTAACTAACCATCACGCCGTCTCCCCGAAAGGGTAGGCAGAAAGAATGGACTGTCACACATTTACTGATGCGGCACTCCATCCTTCTCTTTTCGCCCCGCGTTAAATAAATTATAAATATCTTTTATAATTTATTTAACGTTTTATGATACCAACAGATAGGAATATATGGTACTCGTATATAAGAGAATATTACATGAAATCTTATCATTTTCCTTGTTAAACTTGGTGAATCCGCTTATAAAGCAGGTAAAAAATGCGATATTTTTGCAGAAACATTTAACATTCAGAAATTCTTATAGAAGGCTTGATGTTTCATGTTTCTCCTTACATGCCACTGAATAGTCGGTTTTAAAGATTTTATTGAGTTTTTTTAAATATGTTTTGTTTTATAAATGTCTCTCCATCCAAAAATTAGCCACCTGGAGGAGATACTCCACATCCTTACCGACCTCATCATTCCATCTAAGCCTGGGTCTTTCCACTCGTCTCCTTCCACCATGGTGACTATTCAATATTATTTTAGGAATCCGTGAGTCTGGCAACCTCTGTACATGCTCAGTCTCTGTACATGCTCAATGTACATGCTCAACCTCTGTACATGCTCAACCTCTGTACATGCTCAATCTGAGTAGTATCATGTGTGATGAGATGCCAGGGGCCTTGAATATGCCGTGCAGTTCTTTGTATAGAGTTATTTTTGTTTTCCTGTGGACGTTACGTGATTTCAATACTGGAATTAGAAAGAAATATGTTATATTGGCTGCAGTTATTTTTTTTCTGATTTCTGCTGGATCTTCATCATTTTCAGTCAGAATGGAACCAAATAAATATTTGTGTTTTATTTTTATTCAGCTCCAATAAACTGTATTCAGATATTTTTCCAAAAAAAATAGATGATAGCTTTATAATAAAAATTATTTGAAAGCTTGACTAGAATGGTTTGAATCAACGGTAACACTGTAGAATGAAAGATAATGTCTGTTTTCATTTCTTCTTTTTCTTGTAATTATTTTAATATTTTTAATTGAGCAAAGTTTCATAATAGTCCATTGTTTTGGCCAAAACACTGTGAAAATTCATCATTATAAGCTTTAAAAATTTATAACCCTATTATGATATCACAATTTTAATTTTTCACTTTTTGAATGTCGTGACAGCTGTTTCGTAAACCAATGTTGGCATTGACCTGTGAACACCTGATGATGCCAAAATCGGTTGGAGAAAAGAACAGCTGTCGCGACATTAAAAAATTTAATAATAAAATTTGTGATATGATAACAGTGTTATAAATGTTCACAGTTAATAAGTAAAATAATGGTTAAAAATACCTTTTGAGGATGGTTTGGAGAAATGATACGAATAAAAAATCATTTAAATAAACCCTCATCACATCATGAAAACAAAATTCAATTACATGTTTAAAAATTCGTCTTCCAAAGTAATATAGAAAAAGGCACCAAATTTCAAATTATAATTAAAACGTGGGGCATTGAATTACATTGAGGCTTTTTCATTTTTAAACCCAAAAATTGATCAAATAGCTAATAGATTTTCCATGATGTGTATTCAAATCAGCCCGGATTTGCATACTTTTATTCTGCGCCCCTTGTTTACCGAATAAATTGTGTTTGTTCTTCTGTTTTCGTCACGACTTGCCCAAACGATCTCTAAATAAATCAAACAGAACGAGAAATGAATAACTTCGCTGTACTTTCACTAGTTTTCACTAATATATCCCGAATAGCTCTCACAATCCCGAAATTTGATCAAGTAATGATATTGTCAATTGTTAATTTGGTTTATTCAATTAAAGCGTTTAATGATTTGTACCTGATACTTTTAGCAAATATTAATATGGTAATGATTTTTTGTGTTACTAAATAGCACACATGAAAATAAAATATGAAAGAGTTCTTCCGCAATCAGTAAAAAAATAAATTAAAGTTTATTTTATGTTTAACGCATGTTAACTTATTGATACAAATAATAACGTCTGTTTTCTAGCAGTGTTATTGCAGTTAACTGGATTGAGATTAAAAGCACAGATTGTTTTATTTGCCAACCCGCCAATGGTTATGCCTGTTAGTAGGGCAATCTTATTGCTTAATAGAGTCGCCTCGGAGGTCGACATATTGATTGACAAACGATCTGGAACAAAATTTACAGACATATTATGTCTGTAATGTTTGTGATTTTTATCAAAATAAATTAAATTAAATGAAATGGAACTAAATGTTTCCTTACAAATCTAAGATCTAGCAATATGTGTCGCATAAAACATAATAAAACTTCAAAAATAGACGCTTTCATTCTGATTAATTACATAAAATGGAGTTTGATATTCGTGAAACAATGATTAAACAATTTAAAATTATTATTTTATAAATACAATGTTTAAAATGCTTGACAAATAATTATGTAAAAACATCTTCACTTTGAAATTTTTCATGTTGATTCTTTTATCGCAATCTACGCTTCACAAGAAGATTGGTAAAAAAATGTATACAACTAACTAACTAACTTACCATCACGCCGTCTCCCCGGAGGGGTAGGCAGAAAGAATGGAACGCAACACTGCTCTGTCCTGACATACGTCTCTCGATTCCTCTACATTCATACATCTTGTCATGCACGCATGTCGATTTTTCCGACTCCTCACGTGACCGACATTCAATATTTGATTGATTTGATCGTGCCACGTTTTCCTCGGCCTTCCTCTATTTCTAGCTCCGTTCACGCCGTTTACATATACCTTCTTTACCATTCTGTCTTCACTCATTCTTTCCATGTGTCCAAACCATCTTAATGACCCTTTCCTTATTTTGTTCATAACACTTTCATTCGCACCACATTCACTGAAAAATGTATACATATAATTCAAAACGTACACGTCACGTTTAAATGAAATAATAATTTATCAGGGAAATTTAATGTTTAAAGTCACTAATTAAGGGATTTATTTACTAAAATTTTAACTCTTATGATATACTTTAAAGTGTGTGTAACATCTCTAAGGGAAGCAATTTCGCTTGCCGTGAGAAAAATATAAAGGCGAGAGGGATATTTTGCGCTTGGCTAGCGTTAGGGGTGGAGTAAGAAGAAGGGTTGAAGAGGAAGGATCAGATAAACATTGTGACAAATCCACACGGGACGTGCAAATACATAATTTAGTTTTATACTCACACTTGCTACCATCTTAATTAAATAACGTTTGAAATTTCGTGACATTTTAACATTCAACATATTAATTAATTAATTTTATGTTGGTTGTTTAGTTTATTGTATAATAAAACAAATTAAAATTAAAATAACATTAACCAACATTGCCAACTAATTTATATTTTTTATTGCTTTCTAAGTTGAATTTATTTGAATAAAATTGTTCAACTCAATTCCAGCAACTTTAAAAAATAATTTCTATTTTTGAGTCAATTAATCTATTTTTGTACTTGTTCCCTTATATGTAAATAACTTCACCTACTTGATTATTCAGTAAACAACGATATTTATTGAGTATCTAATTCTCAATATCAAAATGTTTTATTTGAAAAAACATTTGAAAACATTGTATTTGCTCCATGTTTCGTAATATAGATGCCCTTCCTCAGCGTAGAAATTTAACAGTATAATGAAACTCTATCTTATGTTTTTATTAAATTTTATCAAAATGTTTTTGGTAATAGATGATATGAAAATATTTGTATGAAACTGGTTCTAAATATTATACGAACGTCATAAATAGAATGTAAGTATTTTTTTATTTTAATAAAAATTAGCACGTTTGTCGAATTAATACTGTTTATAGTATACTTTTAATAGTAAGTAGTTAAGCTCCCATGATTATTATGAACATTTTTCTAAAAACATCTTATCTAATATTAGGATACTAAGTAACCAACAACGCAACCATCCGCCCTGGAAAATCATAATTATACGGGTGCCGTATCATTCCAGCAAGTCCCTCTTGTATATTGATATAGGATTACGCCATAAATCAATTCTATACATGTTGTAGTTCTAGAGAACAACTCTCATATTAGGTCCTTACATGTGAAATTGGCGTTTTGTATGGGAGGAACATAAAGTTGATTTTTTTTAAATATAATATATTTATTTAATCAAAGTATGTACCATTGCTATCTATGCACTTTTGCCATCTCATAGGTAGTTCATCGATCCCTTTACTAAAAAAAACCATTCGGACGGGAATCAATAAAATCTTTGAAGTCGGTTTGGACTGCCCCATCGGAGTTGAATTTTTTCCCTTGCAAGAAGTTATCCAAATTTCGAAAAAAATAGTAATCTGTTGGGGCAAGGTCCGGAGAGTACGGTGGATGTCTTAGACATTCCAATTGAAGCTCTTCTAATTTGGTAGCCGTCTGTTGTGCAGTGTGTGGTCTAGCGTTATCATGAAGCAGCAGTGGCCTAAAGCGATTAACCAGCCTCTGTCGCCATACACATCATTAATCCTTCGAGCCGTTTCTGCAGCACTGGTGCCACGGTGGAACTCGTACTCGTAAATAACGCGATATTTCAAGTTTTCCATTTTGTAAACTGAGTGACGCAAAGAAAAAAAAACAATTGAGGAAAAAACAAATGAATTATAATTTTCGAAACACAAATACTTGAATAAATAGCTGTATAAATTTAAATTTGGAATTCCTAACCAAAGAGAAGATATTTGAGATCAAAGTTGCCAGTACGGCAAAACGCCAATTTCATATGTAAGTACCTAATATTTTGCATATTTAATTCTGTACTCGAAATTCGTTTAGACGGAGCTTAAGGTGGGTTTACATGCATCACATCTCACTACTGCTGCGGCGGAAATTTTCCCAGAATAATAATATCGCGCCAACGAGGCTCAGAAGAATAGCATTGCACAAAAACTATTAAAGTAAACGGTTCTTGTAAACCTGCATTATAATTTGGTATTCCCCTTCTCGTATATAAACAGCAGCGGCGTTCACGTCAAATGCGATAGAAGATCATTTATTTTTATGAAAATAAATCACGTTTTGATATAATATCATTCTTTGAATAATCAAATTTTAAAAATTTTATTTGTTGAAAATTAAATTAAAAGTTCCTCCTTTCTTTTCCTAAGCTCTTTTATTAGCAGTGCCATGAAACTTCATATTAAATCAGTTAGAAACACATAATGTGTATACAACAAAAAGCCAACATTTCAATTTCACTCAAAATGATGATACATGTCATACATTACACTGATCTTTGAAAGTTCTAATTCTAATATATCTGATTAGTACACTTCATAAAATTCTACGAAACTCTGAATTTATATCATTTCAGAGCAAACAAATATATTTTTAATACTATACTGTCACTGAGAAACAGTTGAAACAACTCCAATAAAACAAGTACATCTAAGACTTGTTTTAAGTTTTCATGGTAACTTATAAATAAAATTTACATATTTATAAGCTATCAAAACTAGAACAAATATTTAATCAATCTATGGTATATTAAAAACATGTGGAAATATAGAATTTAAATATAAAAAGTTATCAAGGAGTTCATTAAAATTGGTTTGATTATTAAAAACTTACTAAATATTTAACACACCGTCTCTCTGAAGAAATAGGCAAAAATAATAGAAAGCTATACTTTTCTTTACAAATATATTTTTTTCTTTTCATCAGCAACATTTATTCATCATGTTATGCACGCACATCGATTTCTCTGACTCCTCACGTAGCCAAAATTGAATATTTAATTGATTTAATCGAACCACGTCTTTCTCTTATTTATTCAGTTCAAATCGTGAATATATACTTTCGGTTCTTTTTGTATTATTGTTCAGTTTTACATCGTTAACATATTTTATCATTACCATTCATTTCTTTCAAGTATTTAAACCATCTTGATCAATATTTTATTATCACTTTCATCGCACTACATTCGCTTCTTATTAGACACTTAATTATATCCAGATTTCCACAAAATTTGTCTAAGCTTTCTCCATTTCTACTTCATGATATTAATTCAACTATTATCATTCATTTAACAGTTACATGCTTCACTTCTTTACATAAGGGTTGGTGCAAGTACACCATGGTGCACAGACATCTTGACTTTTTTTATAGACTTTCGTTTGCGATTTAAAGTGTTTTACTGTACGGCTGCGAGACTTGGTGCCGGGGCGAAAGAGAGCGCAAAAGGCTGGAGGCATTTGAAATGTAAACCTACTGACATATTGCCCATGTTTCATGGAGGGACCATGTTACGAATGAGGAGGTTCTCAGCAAAGTTGAAGAGAGTAGGTACGTGTTGAACACCATAGCGAAGAGGCGCACAAGATGGATTGGTCATATGTTGCGACACGAATATTTCCTGCATAATGTGTTGGAGAGAATGGTCGAGGGATCGAACATTAGATTGAGACCGGAGAAGAAGTTTGCGATGACAACTTTAAGTGCACCTATCATTTCGATAACTCTCCACTCTGGATTATTGTATATTTATTACATTTTATTTTTAATGGATTTACACAAAAATTACATGCCGCCAATGACAAATCAAATGGTATTCAATATGGGAACACCTGAACGGCGTATCATTCCGGTGTTACAGTATTGAATCGGGGGAGCGACGCGCGTTGCTTCTGAATTTGTTTATTTCAATATCCAATAGTGATCGAGAAATGCGAATGGGAATTTTAAAAACGCTTTGCAATGAGTTTTTCGAACGGTAATATTTGTAATTCATATACCTTACAGTTAACAGCTTCAGGGGTGTTTTTAAGTAAACAATAAATATTTTTCCCTTTTTTTTAATTTTTGTGGGAATATTAGAGTGTTTTAACCACGAATATCAATTCCATGAATAGTACTGAGATTTGTCTGCAGCCCGTAACAATATTAAAACCAAGCAACATTAAAACTTGTAAATACTCGTATATCACGTTTTAAAATTATTGGTGGATGCTATAACAAAACGAAATAATGGATGGAATTAAACTATAATTAATGTTATTAATTGAAATTTCTTGGTAGAAATTCATTGTAAATAATGAAATTGACAACCTTCATGGCAGAGTGGTTAGGAGCTCTGACTTCCATGCCAAAGGTTCTGGGTTCGATTCCCGGCGATGGCAGTGTGATTGTCACACTGTCTTTGGTCTGGTGTAGAATTCACGTGACAATAAAATAGCGATAGATTGGCTACCTATCACATGTCACGAGAATCAATATAATAGCTAAAAAATATATAAATTGTATACAGTAATTGGATCCATACGACCTATTGTGTACATAAAAATAAAAAATTAAATTAAGAAATTCAAAAAAATTTAAAAAATTAAAATAATTCTTCATAATGTAAATTAAGTTAAATTTCACGTGATTTTATGGTTTCGGTCCTCCATCCTCCGATCTGATTATAAGAAGATGACAGCGAGTTGCATGAAACCGGTCAAAGCCGAATTAAACGGTTTATTTTTATGAATTTATTTTATTTTCACTATTCATAAAAGTATATTTTAAAATCAAATCATTGGATATATTCAGATACAGCGTTTATATATATAGTATTATATATTTCATCCCCTTCAATTGAACCACCGCCAGGCGAAGTGCACGTTCAAACAATCAGCACGCGTTAGAGTTAATTACAGAGTTCGTTTTAGTCCTGTCGGGGGAGGAATTTCAACCCTGATTTAGGCGGCGTTTAGCCTTTTGTGTAAAGAGAGTCCTGCCAGCTGACCGGGTGGCTCTAATGGTTAATGGAATCGGCGATAGGAAGGACAATCGATAGTCCGTTGATGATGAAATCCTATGAAAACAGCTTCAGATACGTACTATTGAATATGTTGCAATAAAAATATATGATATTCAGGTCCATTACCTTTGTCTCAACCCAAACGATTCAAATTATATAATTTAATCTATCGTTTCGCAAAATCAATATCATCAATATTTCATAAATTTAATAATTAAAACGAATAATAACGTTTGTCATTTAGAATTTTTTTATACATAACTAACTAACTAACTATCACGCCGTCTGCGTCTCTCCGAAGGGGTAGGAAAAATAATGGACTGACACACTTTTCTGTCATATTTTCCTGGCATATTTCTCTCGAATACTCAACAATCAAACATCGTGTCATGCGCGCGCGTCAATTTCTCCGACTCATCACTTGGCCGACATTTTTTATTTTACATATTTTATGTTATGGGAATGACATATTTCGCCTTTTTAAGTCATAATAAAATTTGATAATGCTTTATTAAGGCAAAACATAAAATATTATAAAACTTACTTACAATAAGATGTTTGAATTATTTTATTAATTAATGTGTAGTTTTACAAATTTCTTCAAGAAAATCAATATTAATCAATCAATAAAAAATCCGTCATTTCATCATCATCATTTCGTCAGATCATAATGTTTTAAAAGTGGGTTTGAAATTAAGTTTCCTTTATTGCACAGCCAACATTGAATAAATAATTTAGTTCAATCTTGGGTGAGATTACGCATATAGCCAGAATACAGTTCTAAAATGTTCGTTATACATTTAAATATAAAAGTTGACTGAATTTTCTTATTCACAAGAGCAGGTTCAGCAGTTGGTATAATACTTAACATTGATCTATCCCCTATGACGGAATCTGAATTACGTTCATCAGAGATCGAACAAATCCGATCAAATCTAAAGCATCCATTTAAAAGAAAATAGACGCAACAAATAATTTTATTTTCCCAAATTCTATACTTGTCAGTAGCTCGATAATACGTAGTTAGCGATAGTTTTGTTCAAAAGAAATAAAAAAAGAGCTTTTGAAAGGCTAGATTCGCCACGTAATAGCGCGGTGTATAGAATAACATCCGCCCACCCCTTCAGCATAGAGAACATCCCTTAATTTCCACTTATAGCCTCTAAGGGTTGCCATTTTCCAAACCCTCTCCCCAGCAAGCGAAAGGCTAAACTATTTACCAACGAGAAAATTAGGTTTTCTTTGCATTTTCCCAACAAAAGTGCAACTTCACGTCCGACCATTTTTCGTTTTTTTTCTGTATTATCTAGAATCTACATAGATACGGTATACTGTTACATGGAAAATCTTTGTACGCCTTTTATTTTAGGGATTATTAATAAATGGAAAAATAAATATACGTTTTGATTATATTTTACTGTTAATTCGTGGCCGAGTGGTCAGTGCTTTGACTGCCACCACCATGGTCCCGGAATCGATTCTGGGCGATGGCAGTGTGATTGTCACACTGTCTTTGGTCTGATGTAGAATTCGCATGTTAATAAAATGATGATAGATTAGCTACCTATCACATGTCACGAGAATCAATGTGATAGCTATACCCTTTACATCGATTTGGCTCGCGCTGTAATGTAAAGAGCGATTCAACAAAATAATATAATAATAATAATTCCTTTTAGGGTAAGATGGTAAAATATTATTTTGTTCCGATTGTTTATTCGATAAAAAGAAAATATATTTTATTTTTATTTATATGTTCGCATCTTAAGTAATATTCTTAAAAATGAAGCATAATAAACTCAAATCTGACAATTGTTTAATGCTATTTGGTGATAAAAATAATACTTTAAATTTATTTGTCACTTGATAAAAAGGAAAATCAAATTAAATTAAGCTTATTATTAAGTAAAGATAAAATTAAAACTCAGTACTACCAAAGGGATCGAAATCTTTGTAACAATAATTTTATGGTCATATTTAAAATTTATTCCAGCAAAATTGTGTTATGAAAACAATTATTAATGTATGTATTGTTATGAACAGATTTATTTGTCTTCTACGCCCATTCGTGTTGAATAATAACAAATCATTTTATTTATTACCTTAGATTTTAATGGTTTAACAACTACTTAACTCATTTTTTTTAATTAAAAGTTATTATCGTTCTTGTAACTAATGGTGTCAAGGCCAAATTAAAAATACACGTGAATTAAAAATGTACCCCGCTAATATGAAAAGTTTATATAAATTCATATGAAGGTTAATTAAGTTGGAATTTTGTATGAGGTAAAAATTGCGTCATCCCTTCTCGTGAAAAGGGTTTGTGAACTTAATTAATGGCTGAAGATCGAGTCCTTTATTCGCAAATTCAACGCAAATGGTGATTCCATTTTTTTGTACTATTATTGTATTTTTAGATATATTTCAAAAATCAAATATAAAAGGTAAAAATATATTATAAATGTCATTCTCAGAGCAGATTTAACAAATTCCCAAGCGATAATCTATTTATTAATTAAATGCTATTATAAAAGCTTTCAATGATAGTTTCATGCAAATGCTATTTTATCGGCATCGATGTCATCAATATAATATTAAATAAAATAATAATACACTCGTTATATTTGTACCTAAACCACTTTATTTGTTATTAACACCAACCGGTTTCACTCCCGCCGGAGCTTCGTCAGGATAAGATAATACATTTTTTGGCAGTTTATTCTCTTGCCCTGACGAACCTCCGGCGGGAGCGAAACCGGTTGGTATTAACAAATAAAGTGGTTTAGATTCAAATATTACAAGTGTATTATTATTTTATTTAATAATGTCACACCACAAATTAAGTGCTTCAAACGAAAGTAACGAAAAATGTAATATTTCTTCTTTATTCACCATACTTTGTGTTATTATGATGCTTTATTTCTCTTTTTATTTTTTATATACTTTGTAAATACAACACTTACATTAAAAAAATACATTTAAGAACTTTAAATTATTATTTTAAATTTTTAAATGAATCATAATATTTGTTATAACAAAAGCATAAACGTTCCAAAATAAATCTTTAAGACATCTGTCAGATCATGTTAACAATTTTATAATATTTTTAAAATGTATCTTTATGATATGTTTCACTGAAGAAGGACTAGTTGTCCGAAACACGTCTGTGTAATTTTTTTTTAAATATAAGTGTTGTATAGGTATACAAAGTACATAAAAAAGAAAAAGAGAAATAAAATATAATATTAATTATATTAACATAGGCATCCTTATTCCCGTAAGTGTTATATGGAAAATATTGTATCGTATATTCCAGGATGGAGCACTAAGTAATTTTGGTGGACATGAAATTTATTAAATTTACATCGGACTAACATTAGTTTCACATATTCATATTAAACTAATATTACTGGAGCTATAGCAAATATCTGTAACCAAGTCAAGAGGATACGTGGTCGATAAGGCCTAAGATCTTTTTCAACAGACTTTACGTTGATACAAAAATAAAATAAATATTCAGCATCACTGTATTTGCATTACGGTTCAATCTGTGACATCAGTAATGTGCAAAAACATGTCCTTCTTCTAATATTGAGTGATTGTTTAGATTTTTTTCAGAGAATATTTTATGTTTAAAAAAATATTTGATTATTTATTTACACTGTATTACGAAAATAATACTTTCGATTTATTTAACGATTTCGTTTAAAACTATGACCATTTTGTTATTTGTGCCAATGGCTAAACAAGTTTCGTAGAAATGGCCTTAAAAGAGGCCTTATCTTTCATATTCTATTATCATTGAGGTGAAAGGTTTGCCGACGTTGAGTCATTTCCAGGAGCGCCGGTTATATTATAGCTAAACAAACATCACAAGTGGAGACACCTTCCTTGTCCACTTATAAGCCTTTTCAATTGTTCTTTAAAATACGTTACACACATTAGAAAAAGTTTTAAGCTATTTTATAAATATTAAGATTAATAATTATTACTTGGAATCTCAGATATGTCCATGGCTCATAGTGTCATCTTTAAAACATTGACATCGACACCCTTTTTGGTCCATTAATACAAAACTATTAATATTGTCATTGAGACGACAAAGAAGAATTATCATCTTTGACCGACGGCGACGTTTCGAATGTCATTTCAGTATAATAGCTGTCATAGCAATCGTCTCATGGATATAACTATAATAAAATTCCTGGAAATATTCAATTTATTATTTATAGTACAACGAGAAATTTAGTTATTTCTTAAATGATACCGCTTCTGTGTTTTGTATTTAAAAACAATATTTTCTTTATCATTATTTTCTCGGGAAATCATTTAATTTTTCATATGTATCAAATAATTTTTTGTTTCTATTTTTTTTCCTTATATCACATTTCAAAAGTAGTGGAATTTAGTAAATAGGAAGCTGTTAATAGGAATGTGATATTTTTAAAGAAAAATCTCACATTTACGGAGCACAGCATATCCCGGTTCCCAGAGGGATGTCATGACTCTTATAAATCTATTATATTTTTACTACATAGTACTACCCCTTGGAGAAATTTAATGCATGATTTAGAGCAATACCCATCCCTAGGGCCTATTGTGTTATTTAATGCTCAGTACAACAACTTATTTAAAATCTTTACAGAGAACGTTTTATTAAAATTTGAAATTGTTTGTCAAAACAGTGAAAACGGTATATAAATCATAAAATAATAAAAATTTTGATAAATTAACTAATTCCGTACTCTCATTTTTAGGGAATTTTTCTTTTTTTTCTTTTTTGTATTCTTCCTTCATCACACTTTTTTTTTAATATAAAGGGGTATTTCGTATTTTTACAATATTCTTCTTATATCCATATCGGTCAGTATTGCAACTCAATTTTAAAAACGAACAGGAACGAAATTAATTTTTCATTCAATTTAGCGAAAATATATTTTATAAAAAATATATGTATTTGACGCACATGTTGTAGCAGATCAATTTAAACGTAATTCCAAAGTTCATTTAAATCTTCACTCAATGCACATTTCACACCACATAGAACACAGTCGGACATTTGCTAATGCATTTCCAAGACAGACCACACAGCGAGACAATAAACAATATCTGGACAAAGAGATTAATTTAATGGAGATCATGGAGACAGAGGTGCCGGATAGCCTCAAAAGAGATTGCCCGACGAAGCATCAATAGTGGGTGAGGAAGGAAAGCGACATTTGAAAAAGGTCTATATTTATCAGAAGATAGATCAAGGCTAACGAATAAAAACAAGAAAAAAGCAAAATGTGTAATTCTCAGAAAAATACTAAAATACTTTTAGAAAAAAATACTTTTCCATCATTTGAATTATAAAGATGTTGTTATTTATACATACACATACATTATGTGACATTATGTGACGAAGCGATGCATGGAACTGACAGAAAAAGAATAAGAAAATAATAAATGTGGAAGAGATGAGATCCATTAGACGTACATATGTGTAGTAGAACGATATACGACAGACTTTCAAATGCTGATATAAGAAAGGAATATAGAGCGGAAGAAGGTATAATGAACAAAATTATGAAAGGATCGCTCCGTTGGTTTAGATATACGAAGGACGGATAAATAAAGAATTGTTTAAAGTATAAATTTAAAATGTAAATTGAGTACGAAGTCGAGATAAACCGAGAAAAACACGGGGTGACCACACTAATCAAATTTTAATTGTTGGTCATGTTAGAATTCGGAAGAATCGATGTGCGTATATGACTCGTTGTATGAATGTGGAGAAAGCTAGAGGGGTGTGTTAGGATGAATAGTGTGGCGGTCCATTCTCTCTGCCTACCCCTGCACAAAAGGCGTGATTGCTAGCTGTTATTGCTGTTAATTATATTTAACCCCAGAAATTATATTTTTACTTTAAATGGAAATGTTATATTTAAACCAATCGAACTTTTTTCACTCGTGAAAACTCCGTCAATTAAACAATTCTTAAGACAGAATCGAGATTCTAATTTAATTAGATAAACATAAATTCCTATTGAAATGTCATTTTTAATTCAGTGTCTCAAATTCCCCCCTAGCAATCCCCGACACACAGGCTTCCGCTGTAATATACAGAGACGGTTAAGTGGAAGTAAAACGTTAATCATAATGAAGCTAAACGATTTATTTACTGTGAACGATTTTCCACAGTTAAATACCGAGTCATTTTTCATCTAAATGTACGAAGGATAAAAAGAAAAAGCAGTTGATAATAACATTCAACATTGGAATAAGGAACGGAATTTCATTTGTTTTGGAATTATTTCCCTTCGCCTTACAAATTATTTCGCTAAACTTGGCTAATTTGGTCTAATGATCAAGAAGCACATAGATTTTGATTATGAAAGAAATTCACCCCCAATAAAGAGTGAAAAAATGACAAAATTGTGCCAATTCTGATCATTAAATATTAATTCAAACAGTATAATATTATCACCACAATTTGCATTAATTAATAACAATCCAATTACTCTTCTTTCAGACTAAGCTTCATTTATTTTATTTAGTAAACATAAAATAATTACTTCTATATTCGCCATAATTTTGGGTTGCATTTTAATATCTGACAAAACATGAAAAAAAATTGGAGAAGTATTCTCCTGGCGTTGTCTAGCAAATGTAGCCTTTCACATTGCATTGATAAAGATTTCCTGCTTAATGCTTACACCTATTCTTAATAGATGGCGCTAGTGTAGATTGAACTAAAAACATGTGAAGTGTGGTGCAACATAGTAGCATATATACAACTTCCAAAAATTTGTCAGACGTGGTGGTCGTAACAAGGATGGAATGGGGAATGTTGTTAACATAAAGCGGTCGCTTAATCCAACCAATGACAGGTCATAAGTCCTGTAAACGCCTCGACCACCATATTCAGTATCCAAAAAAAAAACAATTTACATCTTCGTCTCTATTGAGATACAATCAATCCTTAAAAATGATTAACCCGCAAAAATTAATTCAAATACGAATTCACAACACATAGTAAGTATATTTAAATTACCAATGTATAGTTTAGTGAACCGACATACAAGAAAATAGGTTTTAAAGTAATAGGTCGTTGAAAAAGACATTTATTATTTTTATTTTTTAAGTATATGCATACGGCGTAAAAAATCGATTTAGAGAAAAGCTTTGATCTGGGAACGGCGGCGAGTGGATAGAGTTAAAAGCTTTACCGGGAGTTCGGTCGTGTTGATGGGAAGGTATTTCCAAAACTGTTGTTGGGATTTTCCAATCTTCCCATATGCTAAAATTGAAAAAGTTCACAACTCGTTGATATTCATGCCGCGTCCTCCCATTCCGAAACGCTCGCGAGACGACTGTCGGAATATTTTATTACTTCCATTATGTAAACAGCCATTAGTAGACTTTTTGTTGGCGCATTAAAATATGAAAATGCCGTTCTTCCTATCATGTTTGGCAATGCGAGCGCCGTAATAGATATCTCGTAAGCGGTACTACACGATTCCGAGGGCGGTCGAAACATCTATGGGATGTGATCAAATCAAAACACTCATAGCTCGTACTAAGTTATTGTTCCCTCATAATGGAAGGGCACGACTCTTCTCTGGTTTCAATCCTGGGATTGGTTTGCAGCAATTTCCTCTATTATTCTCTTCCATTCTTCCCTGTCTTGTGCGGCTCTTTTGAAATCTGCATATGATGAGCAGCGCACGTCCACCAACAGGTCCTCCAGGTACTCTCGGCGTGGGCGTCCCCTAGAGTTTGTCCCCTCGATCATACCCTCCATTATGGCATGCAAGAGACCTTCTTGACGTATTACATGGCCGATCCATCTTGCACGCCTTTCGGACAAGGTCCTGAGCAGGTGCCTTCCTCCTTCGATTCCTTGAAGAACTTCCTCATTCGTGATGTGGTCTCTCCAGGAAATTCCAAAGAGTCTTCTATAGGACCACATCTCAAAAGCCTCTAGTCTCCGCTTATCCCTTTCGAATAGGCACCATGTCTCGCAGCCGTACATCAAGACACTCCATACATAGGTCTTGATGAGGAGTATTCTCAGTTTTAGGTCTATATTATTTGACTCTATTATTTTCGACCTTTTATTAAATACAAGCCTAGCCTGATGTATACGGCTGTCGACCTCGCTCTTAGACCGACCGTCCCATATTATAAGGGCACGACATAGGAAACTAACTTCAAGATGGGATTTTGCAGGATAATAGTCATCGATAGTCAAAGTAAGAAAATGTTATAGCCAACCAATCTACAATACAGTAGAAAAATAATCATAAATGTTCACCGTTGCTTATACATTAGAAATTTATAATGTTTAAGCAATGGCGAAAATTGTAAAGGCTTTTTTCTAGAAATAAGCTGGCTATGGAATTTTCTTAATTGACTACAGACGACTCATAGGGGCTGCTGAAATCCTGCAAAATCTCATCCAGAAGTCGATTTCCTATGTTGTCCCTACCTAAGCAAGTTCCGCTTATATTAGTTTGAACAAGAATTTTCAGTGTTCGAATAATCAATCATATTGAGAGAATATTTTTTAAATATTTGAAAATACCTACAAAATTCAAACCTAATTCATGGCAATAAATTAAATGTATTAATTAGCTTTCTTTTGTAGTCTAGCTAATTCAATGTTTAATATTAATCAAACTTAGTAAGAGAAGACAACAAGACGAATAACAATATGATGTTTTTAGTATAAGCGATCAATGTTTTAACCGTATAGTGAAAAGGCTCGAAACGGTTTATTTTTCAAATCTTATTTTCAATATTTGTCAAAACTGACAGCATTCATGAAAAATTTGTTAAAATATTTATAACACTGATGAAGGGCTTCTGTGTTCAAAACATGTTTTTTCATTAATTTAAATTTTTTAATAAAGTTCGTGTTGTATACAAAGATTCAAAAAAATGTTCAATGAATCTGCAATACAAATTTATGGCAAATATGGAATAAATTCTACATGTTCATTTGAATAACTGTTTGGAAACATTATATTATTATTATTATTTTTTTTTTTTTTTTTTTTTACGTATACAACAGGTTGCTTGAACCCAATAACAGTATACATTTTTTTAAACTGATATATTGATTCTCGTGACATGTGACAGGTAGCCAATCTATCGCCATTTTATTGTCACGTGAATACTACGCCAGACCAAAGACAATGTGACAATCACACTGCCATCGCCGGGAATCGAACCCAGAACCTTCGGAATGGGAATCAGAGCTCTTACCACTCTGCCACGAAGGTCGTCAATTATCACAACACTATTTGATTTTTTCAGAAACATGTTTCGGAACACAAACCTCCTTTCCGTGGTATAAGAATTTTAACCATTAAAAATCATACACTGATAAAGGGAAGTTTGTGTCCCGAAACATGTTTCTGAAAAAAGCAAAAAAGTGTTGTGATAATACAATTTTTACAAAAAGTTTTTCAAATGACACAATACGACACAAAGTGATAGCAAATATATATGAAATTCTACCTTTTCAGTTTTTCATTAACCAAAAAGACTTTAATAAGTTTAATCGCAATTTATTAACCTCAAAAGACAGTTAAAATGCTAAAAACGTTTCATTACCTTATTGCCAATGAATCTTCTAATGTCACGAACATATCGACATCCCCTCGTATTCCGTTCTCAGCGAATTTTTCATAATCTTTATCGGATTGTTCCAGGGTTGCGTAGTTTTCCTACAGGAATGGTGTCAATGGAGATGAAGACGCGTGCGAGGCACTTTATTTGCGAATTAAAAATCAAGCTATTTCGAAATATATATTCGCATGAAATTTTTATGTTGTTCGAGAAACGGCAGCGCCTTTATTGCCCGTGCTTGACATCTTCGTGAAATATTCACTTATTCGTAAGTGAACATTAAACTTAATGCGCCATAAAATCAGCTCGTAACCATCTTATTCCTTAATCAGTTACAGAGAACACTAATTCCTTTGTTTCTCTGCGAAGACTTTTTGCACCCAGTACCTAGACGGAGTATTGTATTAATATTTGATTATCCTTGAAGGACCGGGTTTGTTTCAATTACAATATATAATCAAAGGTGTCTGAAACATAATGCTCCCTCTAGTTATGTCAATATTTTAGCTGAAGGTTATTCCAACACTTTGATGTACAGCCCCCAAATTAAGCAAGGAAATTAATAACGTTTCTTAAAAAAGATGAAAGATTTCGTGAATTTCAAATATAACTAACTAACTAACTAGCTAACTAACCATCACGCCGTCTCTCCGAAGGGGTAGGCAGAAAGAATAGACTGCCACACTTTTCTTTCCTGACATATTTCTCTCGACTCCTCAACATTCATACATCGTGTCATGAACGCGCGTCGATTTCTCTGACTCCTCACATGGCCGACATTCAATATTTGATTTGTTTGATCGTACCGCGTTTTCCTCGGTCTTCCTCTATTTCTGGTTCCATTTACATCGTTAACATATAACTTTTTTACCAATCTTTCTTCATTCATTCTTTCCATATGTCCAAACCATCTTAATGATCCTTTCATTATTTCCATTATTTATTTATATACGTATATAGTCCTTCGAGGATAATTATTTATTATTATTTCAAATATTTTATAAAAATTATCTTTAAACCGATCTATCTACATTATAAGAAAGAGATCATATTAATCATGAAAGTGCCTCATGAAAATATCACATTTTATTCGATCTATTCGATCGATAATACAATCAATAAAAAAAATGGTAAAAAATTATATTTATATCTTCGTAAAAGTTAAACGATTAATTAAAACTAGATAAGAAGTTATTAAGTGATCGAATAGAATTAATATTATAAGTGATGGAATTAGTTTATCTATCTGATGTTTCCTAAAACGCTTCCTCCAACTCCTCACGTGCCAGACATTTAATATTCCATTGATTTGATCATGGCACGTTTTCCTCTATGTCTTGTTCCGTTTACTTCGTTTTTTCTTTACCATTATGTCTTCTTCTCTGGTTTCAATCCTGGGATTGGTTTGCAGCAATTTCCTCCATTATTCTCTTCCATTTTTCCCTGTCTTGTGCGGCTCTTTTGAAATCTGCATATGATGAGCAGCGTACGTCCACCAACAGGTCCTCCAGGTACTCTCGGCGTGGGCGTCCCCTAGAGTTTGTCCCCTCGATCATACCCTCCATTATGGCATGCAAGAGACCTTCTTGACGTATTACATGGCCGATCCATCTTGCACGCCTTTCGGACAAGGTCCTGAGCAGGTGCCTTCCTCCTTCGATTCCTTGAAGAACTTCCTCATTTGTGATGTGGTCTCTCCAGGAAATTCCAAAGAGTCTTCTATAGGACCACATCTCAAAAGCCTCTAGTCTCCGCTTATCCCTTTCGGATAGGCACCATGTCTCGCAGCCGTACATCAAGACACTCCATACATAGGTCTTGATGAGGAGTATTCTCAGTTTTAGGTCTATATTATTTGACTCTATTATTTTCGACCTTTTATTAAATGCAAGCCTAGCCTGATGTATACGGCTGTCGGCCTCACTCTTAGACCGACCGTCCCATGTTATTTTGCTCCCGAGGTAGACAAACTCCTTGGTGTTCTTTAGTGGAACTCCTGACATCACTACTCTCATCTGATGTTGCGTTCGGCCTACAGTCAGCAGCTTTGTTTTGTCCTTATTTATCTTCATGTTGTAGCTATCTTGAAGAATGTCTTGCAAAGTATATAAGGCCTCCTGCAGTTCCTCCTCACTTTCAGCAACCATAGCAATATCGTCAGCAAACCTTATCATGTCTATCTTTTGCCCGTGTATCCTTACACCTTCTCTGTGACTCATTCTCTCTCTCAAGTCGTCAATCGCATTCTGTATGTAAACGTTAAAAAGAGCAGGTGACAGAGAGCATCCCTGTCTTACCCCTTGTCTAATACTGGCTTCCTTTGTACCCTCGTCACATCTGATTATGGCGGCCTCATTCTTGTATAGCGCCTGGATTATTTGTCTATCTCTATATTTAATATCAATTTTTTTCAAAATCTCGAAGAGCTTCCTCCATTCCACCCTGTCGAAAGCCTTCTCCAGGTCTATGAATGCGATGTATGTGTTTTGGTTTTTTCTTACTCTCTTTTCTAGTAGCATTCGCAGTGATAATATTGCTTCTCTGGTTCCTACACCTCTTCTGAAGCCATACTGGTCACTGGAAAGGATGTTCTCTACTTTTGGTTCTATTCTTTTTAGAATAATATTAGTTAATATTTTTGAGGCATGGGATATTAGGCTTATAGTTCTATGTTGCTCGCATTCGTCGTACCTGCCTTCTTTGGTAGTGTGACAATTAGGCATTTCTCGAAGTCCTCTGGTATACCATTATGTATTCATTCATTATTTCCATTTTTCCAAATGTATCAATTTTTTATTATTATGCCCACTTTCACTTTCATTAATACTGTATCCACTGCTTCTTATATGTGCATTAGACGCTCTATTATATATAGATTTATCACACATTCGTTTTAGAGAATGTATTATTACCGCATTTATTCTACTATTAACCATCTGTTCCCAGCCCTATGATTCACTTCTATTCATAGGTCGGCACGAAATATTCTTACCGAAAACATAAAAATTATCCCGTTAACAATGATGTTCCTATCCATTAATTGTGATATAAATTTAAATATCACTTAAAAGTCTGATAGCCCAAAGCACTAAATGTTCCATCTCACGAAATAAAAGCTTTTTGAGACAGATGTACAAATTGTAATTAAGATTCATGAGATTTTATTCAGAACTTAAATTTAGATGAGCAGTAATTTTAGGAACTTTTTATAGTTGAGCCGAAAAATGTTTACAATATTTTATAGAACAAGACTGAATGTTTATACCAAGAAACATAAACGGGAAGTTTACGGTTCGTTTTATTGTTTTTCATTACGGAAACTACAAACGATATCCAAAGACCAATTAAAAACAAATTGTTTCCATTCGCCTTTGAGCAGACGGAAAATATTTCAATACGCAATAATATTTGTACTAAACGAGATAAGCCCCGTACTGGCGTGGAAGTATCATAAAAATATTTCCATCTCGGATGGGAAATACGTTATGTTTGTCGTTTCCAATCAAAAAAGCAAAGCATAAATCCCATTTGACATTTTCCAAAGTTCCATTTTAACATTTCTTTTCCATCCTATTTGTTCCGATTCCCTTGACACTGAAAAACGGAAAATCCTTTTTAAATTCCCGAAAGCTGCCCAGGCGCCGCTGCCTGCCACACAATACTTTGTTTGAAGACATTTCAATACGCGTATACACGTTCTGACGTTTTCTCGACTCATTTTTCGGAGCTCAATTGAAGCATTCAAATTATTGTTATTCTCGTCTTTTATTTAAGTGCTCGCATTCCCTTCTGGAGTCGTAGAGCATCGCGTCACCTCAATACACAGGTTAATAGGAATACAGTTACACTACGTTACCATTTTTGAAGTGTTTGAACGTTAATAATAATAAAAACATTTAACATTGTATTTTTAAACTGTGATTCAATTTTTGATAAACATTACGCGTGAACACTGTGAAATTACATATTTACGTTTTTTATTAATTAAAACCCTGTCATTTCCACACTAGAGTTTATTTTTCTCGACTTATTTTGAAGGTTTTACACCTTCACCATAAATTTACGGAGAACTATAAAAACTTTTATAGCGTTAATATGCAATATTAACATGTCGACAAAAATAAACTCAAAATTTGAAAAAACAGGGTTGCCAGAAAAAATCGACAGCCACACTATTTTTATAGTTATTTCTCTCGCTTCCTCAACATCCATATAATTCTATAACAACCTACATCATGTCTTGTATTATATTTTAATTATTATTCATGCCATTCGAGCGAACAACAAATAAAATACAATAGTGTAATTTAAATTAATAAGAAAAATATTACACTGTCAAATTAACATAAAATTCTTAAATAAATATACTTCAGACAGTATAACAACGAAATTAAATCTTAGCTTTAGCTTTTCCGTGATAAATTCCCTTATTCAGTCAAAAACAATCAAATTAATTGACACAACCACTTAGCTTTTTTTCCTCGAATTACATTTGGCACTGTCTAACTGCTCCCTGGGGTTGGGAAGGCAGGGGATGTTGAAGGTAGGGATGGCAGGCAGGGGGGTGGTTAGTAACATTCTTGGTTACATTAAAATAATTGTTTGCGTGTAGGCTCGTACCTTTTTCGTTTCGTAACAAGGGTGTCTCCAGCCAGGCTCAGACAAGCGGGAAACAACTTCTGATGTCCGGTTTCTGTATGCAAACACGTGCCCTATGCCCATTTTAACGTGGGCCAAAATATAAATCCGGTTATTACGCCGTTTCATCTGCTTAACGAAGTTTACGCTTTCTTATTGTTCTAGATATTTCTAGAGAAATGTAATAAGTGTGCAATTCACATAGATTGTTTAACTTAATGTAGACTTATATATTATTTCTTGAACAATGATGAACAACTCCATATTAAATAATTTACAAATATAAAAACGTATTTTATCTAAAAGTTCTATTATATTAAATAGAAATGACATGTTTCACCATATTAAAGTGTTTGATAATGCCTTAGATATATGCTTAACATGTCATTCCCATAAAAATATAATAATACTTCGAGAAAACGCACGTTTTCATTTGTATAAATTACATATAGATTTCCTCACAAATTGTCACATATACACATGTATAAGCCATTTTTTAACTGTATTTGAAAATAAAACTTTGTATTATAATTTATGTACATATTTTTTGTGTATTTTAATTGTGTTGTGAAAATTTCATTTTCCTAACTCCAAATATATTCTGCGTCATTTATATAAACGTTTATTTTAAAAACTCTTTCATTTGCAGATTTATCGAGAAAATCTGACGATAATTTTTGTCATCTTAATATTTAATAAATTTCATTATTTCCAGCTAAATGATTGGTCCTGGATTATTTTAATTTTAATTAAACAATATTCTTATCTACAATTTATGAGCCTCACAATGTGTCGATAGCTGATATTCAGTTATATTCACCCATTCAGATATATCTAGTCTTGAACATTAAAAAATACTTTTTGAATCAAGTTTGAATTATAAACGACAATGAAGTCAAATTTGAATTATGAACGACAAGGAACATTGTGAAAATGCTCAAATCGTAAATACGTATGCAGGCTTACCACTATGCTAGGAGGTGGAGCCGCGTCCTTGTTTCCCTTTCTTAATCTCAGCTATATTTTTTTCCAAATCCCTGCCTCCCCCCACACGACGAGGGATCATCTCAGGGTTGTTATGAAGTGACCTCTATTAAGAGTACTCGTGTTCCCGTGCTGCCTTTTTATTATAAGAAAGGGTTGGAAGGAATTGTGGCCGCGCTTATATTTTATTACAGTTCTTAAATACAGGATTAAGTGCGGGGAATATTTAGGAGCTGTTTAGTCTCTTGAATCTTGCATTTTTAACACAAGCTAACTAACTAACGCCGTTTCTCCGGAAGGACAGGCAGAAAGGATGGACGTCTACACGGTTCTATCACGACTCGCCTCTCTCGCGCCTTTTCAACAATCACACACCAAGACACGCAACAAATAATGATCAGATGATGTTAAGAGAATTGCTAATTATTAATAATGTAAGGTCTGTTTTCTAGAAGTTTTTTATATAATCTGTTGGAATGGCATGTTTCGCCTTTCTGAGGGATTATCTAATGTTTGACTGGATGCAGAAAGCGCAAGACAGGAATGTATGGAAAGGTCTATGTCCAGCAGTGGACGAAATTGGCTGTATAAGAAGATGAAGAAGATTAAATATTTTATGTGTTTATCGAATTGTTCAAAAAAAAAATTATTTTAATGGTTAATAATTATCATGCTAATGTCTTTTAAATATTCAATGTATCTATATATAAGATTAAACTGTATATTGGCGAATGTTTAATTTAATGTACTGTACTTGAAAATAGTGGTAATTAAAAGCTTTTAATAATATTCCGTTGAATGTAAGCTACCTCACCCAAAATTTTAATTAAACCCAACACATAGTAGCACATTGTTATTGTTGGTTAATAATCAGCATTCATTATGTTCTCTTGTGTCATCACCATCTCCAATTTTCAGTCATAAACAAGAATAATTCCATATTCAAAATACCATCGGCAAACACAGTAACTACAAACTCATTCGCTATAAATTTAATTACGTAACGTGTTCCGAAATTTCACTGGTAACACATTTGTGTAATTTTACGAACTACAATTTCAAAATGATTCTTTATGCAGGGTACCTACTCATAAATTTTGCTGGTGTCATATGCAGGTTGATTGCTGCATTCATCCCTATATTTTTGGAACCTGTTTATCTTGCGTTTCCCTGAATTCCGAATTTTAAAAGCGCAAAAGAGCGGGTAAATGCGAAATATTATTATACCGCGCAATTTTTAATGTTGCATTATTCAGGGACGTGCTGCTGCATTCGCTGCGTTCGATTTATGAACTGTGCCATGAATTTTTAATACATTCATCGCGATTTGTTGAGGAAGTGTTCATAGTACTACAAAAAAAATACGATATTTAAACGTCTTAATTTACAATTTTATATATCAATTCCTCAGTTGAAAACATCGACCCAGAAACTGAAATTATATGCAGAATAAAGGCAGCACGTGCAATATTCAATAAAATGAGAAAGGTCTTCTGCGACGATTATCTTTATTTTGAGCAAATAATGGTTAAGTGCTTTTGTACGGAGTTGAGTCATGAACCCTAAAAATCAGCACTATGAATATGTTAAGGACATTCGATATGTGGATACATTGTTGAATGCTGCACCTTTAATGGACTGATATGAATAGAAATGTAAGTGTGCCCTTAAGAGCAGGAGTTGATAGATTATTGGCTAGCATCAAAGTTCATAGGTTATCCAACATCCTATTCTTTGGTCATATGCTTAGAGAAGAGAAGTATGACCTGCTGCACCTTATCATAAAGGAAAAAATAGAGGCTCGTCGAGGTGTGGAGAGAAGACAGATCTATTGACTTCGGAACATACGTGACTGGTCGAAGATTAGAACAATTGAGGCGCTGTTAAGAACCGCTTAAAATAGTGACACCTACCCTTAAGTGTAAGTTGACGTCGGGATAAAAAATTAATAAAAATTTCTTAATTAATTATTTCATCACTACTGACAGCAAGGTACGCATTTATAAGAACTGGCAGCAAGGTACGCATTAATAGATGCCTTAAACTTAAAAAAATTGTTTGTAATGTCTTTTGAGAAAATAAACTGATTTGATTTGATTTGATTTGATTATTCCTCACATATGGCATTGAATCGAGGGCAGATACTGTCAAGACAAAGAGCATGCTCAGGACAACTGAGATGAAAACACTCCGCGCTATAGCTGGCAAAACCCTACGTGATCGAGTTAGGAATACAACAATCTGAGAAATCTGCGAGGTCGAAGATGTGGTCAGATGGAGACGTCAAAGACGGAGATACTGGCTTCAACATGTAGAAAGAATGAGCTCAAATAGGATACCATACATAGCTCTCCATGAAACGCCAAACGGACAACGCCGACCAGGAAGACCCCCGAAATGGTGGAGAGAAAGCTGGAGTTCAGCGTCTCAAGAGGGCCCGCCCGAAATAACAGACTTCCGAGTCTATCAAAAGTGAAGAAGAAGAAGAAGAGTTATTTCATCAGTTTGAACTTCTTTTTCTCAAATTATTTCTTATTAAACGACTGAGGTATATGCATACGAATGTTGAATAGCTTGCCGGCCCTTCAGTAGTATGTCGGGACACGAGCTAAACTCATTATTCGGTTCCGCCGTGAATATTACTTGTGAACATTTTTTTAATCGCCCTAATCGTATTTACACATTCAGGAGGGAACAAAACATTCCGCTGTAACCTTTTTTAAAAGCTTTATTAACTACACAAAATACCCATTGTCCATGTAAAAGCTTGTGTGGGATAAGAAGGAATTAAATCCATTCCATTCGCATTAAAGCCTAGATTTAAGGCCACCTTGGGGGAAATTCCCCCGCGCTGTTCTTTCTAATTGAATCGTGACTGGGAATAGTGAGACAGCGATTCTGTCTCGTGTTTGTCCCTCTGCGGTATCTATTGATCTGCTCAGAAACGGGTGGTAGTAATTTCCACTTGAATTTCATTAATATGTAATTTTGTTACATTTTTCTTTGTAAGAGCAAAAATTCGAGGTGACATTACAAAGCCTGATTGTCTATGCTAGGACTCAAGCAAGTACCGCTTGTTCTATTAACTTTACTTAGCTGTGGAATTCATCTAAAGCACAATGTAATTTATATCCGAGTAAAAATCCAATGCACATTAAGAACATTATTTCTTTACTGAATTACATTCACTCCGCATCTAATGTATAATATGTTTCGTATACCAATAACTCACATGGATATAACTTGAAATCAACAAAAAATAACATCTACAGGGAGACTATCTGAGGTGAGTAATGGCTTCTTAGTAAACATGAGCGATTGCTTTTACCCTAAGTGTGGCAATCCTCTACCAGTTTTCAACCTGCAACGAGATTTGTTTCATCTATCCTACATATTTCAACATTATCAAATTAACAATATATTTATGTAAATGAAAAGTATTAGATATGCGAAAAAATATTTCGAGAATCTAATAAATGAGCTTTTTTTTAAGGTTTAATAAACAGCGCTGATAATTTTATTTATTGGAAATAGAGCTATTTTAAATTATACAACTTTTTCAAAGCAAAAATAGGTTAAATTAAAAATATGAAGAAAAAAATGTTGAACCAAACCCACGTTATTTTAATGTTATTACAGAATTTATAAAATGTTAAGCATATTTTTGTGAAGAAATAAAACGACCCGTTGAAAATTAAACAATTTTCCTGTATTTTTAGAAAACCGTTTCCACTTCGCAGCTTCAAGTACGTGGTGCCTCGTATTAGGTTTTGGGCTTAAAATAAAACGTTAAAATATGATATTCCTTCCCCTATTTGCGCGCGGCCAGATACGGGATGACAGAGTGAGGTTATGTTGTCAAACAGCGTTTTATCTTTGCGTTGTCACTTTTTCATGGGTCGCATTATGTAAAAACACCTTCGTTCTGCACGTGTCAGCAACAAGGTTACACCTGTAATCCCTTACGCCAACATTATCACGTGTTCTGCACGGCTGGCAAGAACTGCTTCAAACCATTTTCGGGTGTCAGCACAAACCGCAGAACAATAAAATCACATATTATATTAAACCGCGAAAGAGACATTTATAACGCACTAAAATTTAGCAGTCAGGAGCTTAATGTACTCTCAGGTCATATATTACAAATTTCTCAGTATTGCTATGAGTACCCTTGTTTAATCAAAAAATTTAAGACGAGCAGAGTTTTACATAATACTGAAATTTTCCAACCATTTTATTTTGAAAAAGTTTTTGATCATTTTTCAAATTACTATTAAGTAAGATAATTCTTGTCGTTGAGATTATTGCACAGTAATTAATTTTTCAAGAATTTTCTAAAGATGTATCCTTCTTAATCGTTCCTAACGAAACTGAAAAAGTTTTATGTTATTATTTCATTAATGACTATTTCAGTCGGAAGTCAAACGGGACACCTTTAGAATATAAACTATGATATTTAGCTCTATCGAATTTTTGTAAACTCAAGTTTAAGGTCAAGAGCTTATTGAATAATGTTGATCTGTGTTGATTTTGTCAGGTGCAGTCAACATACTAAACTCTATCATTAAAGTAAGTTTTAACAAGAAGCATTTTTGCCGGTGAAATGATTCGATAGGCAGCCTTCGTGGCAGAGTAGCAATAGCCATGACTGCCACATTAAAGTTCCCGGGTTTGATTCCTGGCGATGGCAGCGCGAAAAAAATTCTCTGGCTGCCTTTGGCGTAGTAGAACGTGACAATAAAAATGGCGATAGACTAGCTTCCTACCTATTACATGTCACGGGAATCAATTAATCAATAACTTAAATGTTGAATATAGTTCTTCTTCTTCCTCAGCCTATTCCCGTCCATTCCTGGATAAAGGCCTCCTCCATTTGCTTCCATGTCACTCTGTCTTGTGCAGACTGCATCCAGTTATCTGCTCAAATCATCCTTCCACCGTAGTTGCGGTCACCCTGCACTTCTCTTTGCCGTCCACGGTCTCTAAGTCAGCAGTCTTCTTGTCCATTTTTCATCTGAGCTTCTGGCTACGTGACCTGTCCATTGGCATTTTAGAGTCGCCACCCGGTGGATGATGTAATTGGGTTACGAATATTGGTATTACGAATACAGTTTTTGGGTTTAAATAACCTGGTGTATATAAAAACAAAAAAATTCATTAAAGTGCACTGGCATCGTTAATAAACAAATGAATACCAGTAAAAGGCGTTTACGAAAATATGTATATACAAATGCCACTATTGATGGCTGATATTAAAGTTCGTAAAGAATGGCTGCACTTGATCATTGAAGTGAAAGTGGAGGGTCAACGAGATGTTGACTGGAGGCGAATCTCCTGGATCCACAACATAAGGGACTGGACTGGCTTGAAGAGAGTCGAGAAGCTGTTTCAGCTGCCAGAGAGAGAGACGCCTACTTTCGGATAATAGTCAACGTCAGGCATGACACCGACATGACACCGGACCGAGAAGAAGAAGTCACTATTGATATAATGGATTCTTGATTTAATTGTATCTCAATAGAGACGAAGATGCAAATTGGAAACTGAATATGGTTGATCAAGGTGTTTACAGGATTTATGACCTGTCAGTGGTTGGGTTAAGCGCACGCTTTATGTAATTACAACATTCCCCATTCCACATTTGTTTATGACCATGTATGACAAATTTTTGGAAGTTGTATATATGTTAAAGTCCTATGTCAGATTTCACATGTCAGTTTCAATGTGCCATCTATGAAGATTTTGATTACATATGTTAATATTTTTAAGATTACTCTATATATAATCTGCATACTAACGCCATCTATGGAGATTTATGTTTATTAAGCATTAAGCAAAACATATTTTTAACACAATGTGAAAGGCTACCTCCATTAGCGCATTGTTAGAAGCCGCCTGGAGATGTCACTCCTATCTATATGCCAAAGAATTTGACCAGATATGATTATAATAATGGATTCTGTTGTTTTTTCATACAAATATAAAATATATGCCACAAAAATAAACCTGACAAAATTATAATCGCCTCACATTCGGGAATCCGAATCCATCCACCTGCGCGGTGAACATTTTAACGAATTTACAATTAGCCCTCGAGTACACCTCTCCTGAATACATAATAATCATTGCGGCGGGCGGGCAAGGCGGTGGCGGCAGTGTTAATGGAATAGCGAAGGGACGGCGCAAGTAATTACTTAAGTCTGTAATTACCATGTGAATAGAGTGAGCCCATCGATTGCGAGTAAATTACCCCGAACTGGACGCCGGTAACTTGTCCGATCATGATGTGACTGTTTGCACTGGTGTGCATTATACTATATACACCCCCGGGTGATACACACGCCACTCTTAGAGATTCTCAACATAGCACACCTCAAATATTTATATTAGATAAAAACTATTATAATTCCAGGTTCAAAATTCTGCAACGTGGGTGTCTACAGTCAGGAACGAACTGAGGGTGCTGGGACTGAAGCCAGATGTCCCAGGATTGCGAAGCTTTGCGCAGCCATGTTTGGAGACCCAACCCAAAATAATGGGAAATAGCAAGAAATGTTTTATAATACATCTCATAACATGGCTTGTAACTGAAAGTAGTCCTAATATTTATTGTTTCTTAAACAATGATGTATTACTCCATATTATTAAATAAATACGTCATACGACTGAACACGTCTGTTTTCTAGAAGATTTATTAAAACTTATTTGAATTGTTTATCAAACATTTAATAATAAAACTGGGGCTTACACTAAAAATATACACAATTATTATCTTACACAACATTTTGAATGTTTACAAATTCTAGTAGACAAATACTGTATTTTATTGCGGATAAATATTTTTTTATAAGGATTAATTGTATCTCAATAGAGACGAAGATGTAAATTGTTTTCTGGGAACAGAATATGGTGGCCGAGGCGCTAACAGGACTTGTGACCTGTCATTGGTTGGGTTGAGCGATCGCTTTATGTTTAACAACAATCCCCATTCCGCCCTTCTTACGACCACCATGTCTGCCAATTTTTTTGGAAGTTGTGTATATGCTAGGATGCTACGCCTATCTTCACATTTTTTGTTCCCTCTACACTAGTAATCTAGTACTGTATGATTTGCAGAGCCTTTCACAGTGCATTAATAAAGATTTTCTGCTTTATGCTTCCCAATCTTAATAGATGACGCTAGTGTAGAGTGAAATATAATAAAATAAGATAGGCGTAGCATCCTGCATATATAAAACTTCCAAAAAATTTGTCAGACATGGTAGTCGTAAGAACGGCGGAATGGGGAATGTTGTTAAACATAAAGCGATCGCTCAACCCAACCAATGACAGGTCATAAGTCCTGTAAGCGACTTGGCCACCATATTCTGTTCCCAGAAGACAATTTACATCTTCGTCTCTATTGAGATACAATTAATCCTAATAAAAAAATTATTATTATTATCAATAAATAACATATTTTGGTTTTGGGTGAGCTATCTATTTCAATTTTGTTAAATTCGTAGATGTAAAACTATCGTATAATCTAATCATATGGCTTTATATAAATAAACGTTTCCCTTGCTTACATTATATTAGTTATATTATTATGTCCTCGTAATATTATTCGTGCATTAAGCCATGCATCAAACATATTAAACCAATCTTTTTCATCCACTCTGTATGCATTTCACTTATCTGTTGTCCTCAAAGTTGTATTTCTCAACATATTCAGTTGTTCAAAAAGTTACACTGTGTAAAAGAAACTTAAGTTTATGAGGTTCGAAACTACTTGAGACACAGATGAATACCAAAACTTCAAATTTATGAAATAAATTTCGGAACAACAAACTCACTTCAATATATGCGCATAATTTATGTGAGTAATTTATCATACAAATAAACATACTGCAATATAAGATGTTCTTTACTCGCGATTTACGTGTATAGTACTATTATTATGTATAATAAAAAAAAACAGTTATTGTGCATTCCTTATACTTAAAACTATTTCTTGTTTTAAACATGTATCATAAAATGTATCCCTAGTTTCACCCTGTTAGAAAAATGAATGATACAAGTATATGATGAAAATGAACCCTAAACAACCCTAAACAACTATTACAAAATTCCGCTTTTCATTATTGCAAAAAAAAACGTTTTGATAATGTTTAATTTTTATTTTTCAATTTATTAAGTGAACGTTTAAATTCATAATGTTCATATTTCATTTTATAAAGCTTGTGTTTTTTATTATAAAGTAAATCTAAGAACGGGGCGGTATGTACCTATACTCCCAACCTTGTGATTCCATGAAACAATAACATGAAGCCGTCATTGTTAAAATATTCTTGGAATATTTTAAATTTGGTTAGATAAGATAAGATTTGTTAATAAGGTTAATTTATTTAGGAAGCTGAGGTTCTACAAAAGGTTGGGTATTCAGGATTCCGTATCTAATAAATTTCAGAAATCAAGCTTGGTTATCAATATTATACAATACGAGAATGTTAATTTTCTATACACACAATGGTTCTGTATTCGGCCGATCTCTATGCCTATTATAATATAAATTCTATAATAAATATATATCTGATTTTTTTGTCACACACGTGCACATTCTAAGCTTAGCACACAATTTGAGTTCAATCCGTAAAATATCAAAAGATTCCTATTTCGTTATTTTGCTCTCTTTAAGTAATCGCGTTATCTCTGAAATGTACAAATCTTGCCGAATTCTTGGTATTCCCAGATTCAGTGACGCACATCCGTATCAAAATATTACTTTAGAATAAATCATAATAGGAATACTACTTCAAATTTTGGGAAACAGGATTTGTAAAAATAAAAATTGATTTTAATAATGATCTCTTTCAAATTTTATATCTGATTTCAAAGGGACTAAAGGACCTACGATTATGGTTATATCATACCTCTACTGACCCTGTAATATCGTGTATTTCTCAGATTATAGTAGTCAGCTGGATATTTTACCTTAAAAAAAGCACAATTATCATTTTATAACATTATCTTCGAATCGTTCTGAGGCAAAAAATGACGAAAGTATTTTTGAAAACTGATAATTCAATAAATTTAACCCACAGCAATATAATTAATTCAATAAAGTTTGCTGACATCCAATAATTAGTTGATTAAAGTCTCCATTTTTAGGGTAATGTAGTGGTGGTAGTACCACTACATTACCCTGAAGATGGAACCTGCAACGATCTCCGAAACGTCGGTCGAGAAGGAGAAATCACACGGTGTTATCCAAAATCACACAAAACCCATTGCTGCCAACCGTGAAAATCTACACAATTATTAGACAATTTTTTATTTATATTCACAAACAAACAAAAAATCTAAAAGCACAAACATAGCAGCTGGATTTGGATCGCAAATTATTACCCATAAGAGAGCCAAGCCGGAGATATCAGAGCATTCAAGACCCTGTACTCGTCACGAGCGACCGGAGTACGATCTTTAAGAAGGCCTACTAGAAAGAGTCTAATGGAAAATCTTCTGGCTGAACTGACTAGATTGGACGAAACCTAATTAGAAAGCCGAGAAAAATCACCAAGAAACCTAAAACTCTTCAAGAGTTGTATGACTATGGGAAGTAAAGTATCCACAAGTTAAATTATAGCACAGCTCATTTTTAACTACCTTTCCAGGTGTTTGTCTTCTATAAAGTTGAATTATCCTGAGTTTTCTTCGAAAACATAAATAATTTCAAAAACTTAAGCACTTAAACAAAAACAAATCTCAAATAAAACAAAGAATGTTATGTTCTAAACCAAAACTAAGTATTGAAAACTAAAGAAACTCCATAAGTGGATGTCAAAGATAAGGTGAAAATAAAGCGCAAGGATGTTAGCGTACTGAACACTTTGAGAGGTATTGGAGGGGGTGTCTGGGCGCCGATTCACTGCCCCTTCTCTCTGTGAGCTTTAAACAGGATACAGGGTTAAACATCCCTTAATGGAAGTCTGAAATTGTGTGCACTTTAATGGGTGTAAAGTATTTAATGAAGGAACGAAAGTCGGCGTTTGCGGAAACAGATTTACACAATTAAAGAAAAATATATTAAACGGGTCGAGTGCATTAACTGATAAATATTAGACTTAGAATTAGCTGATTATTAAAGCGGTTTATTTACTTTTTATTAAAAAGCTCACAGGTACTAAAAGTATGGGTTTAAATGTCTTCTAAATTTAGCCTAATACTATTTTATATCTAATGACCTAATTAATTAAATTTTAAAGGTCTACCATGTACGAATCGAGTAAAGTGGAGGTCCATTATCTCTGTCTACCCCTTCGGAGAAACGGCATTGTAGTTTGTTTGTTTTTTATTTCAATCAATCAAAACTCAATAAAACGTTTTATTTTTATTTTAGATATATTTTATTTTTTTATAAACCTAAGACGTTAAGACTGTGGAATTTCATAATGACGAACTTTTATGAATAAAAACACAGTTTTTTCCACTTTTGAAAGTGGAAAAAACTGTGTTTTAATTCACGAAAGTAAACAAATACACATAAAGATTCGAAAAATTACGAAAAATTTACATTTGTTATATTATGGTCACACCTGATTATATCCACATAGGTTGATGAAACAGCTGTCGCCTAAAATAAAATACAATTGTGATACAAAAACAATGTTATTTAATTTAACAGTTTAAAACATAAAAGTTTTTGTATTTAAACAGTTAATAATGTTGAAATATCAAAGTATATCCGCCAAAACATTTAAACTATAAATACTTGTAGATAGATTAGAAATGCATTTTTCAATATGACAAGCTAGCTATGTAATCTTAATAGAACTAAGAATATCAAATTTTCACATAAAGCACTCACTTTGTGGTTAGACATTTTAAACTTATTGATATAAAATAATAAAACACTTTGTATTTAACCATGGTATGGTTATTTTATAATAACCATACCGTGGGTTAGTTTATTTTACTTAGAATACTGTTAGAAGTATAGATTTTTTTACTGTATTTAACACCTTTTCTGTTTCTTATATGTACGTTTAAGATATAAAACATAAATTCATCCATATAAAGAAGAACTATTGCCTGATAATTAGTGATGTAAATGGAACTAGAAATAGATTAAGACTGAGGAAAACGTGGCACCATTAAATAAATCAAATATTGAATGTCGGCCACGTCAGGAGTCGTAAAAATCGACGTGCGTGCATGACACCATGTATGAATATTGAGAAAGCGAGAAATGTATCTCAGGAAAGAACAGTGTGGTGGTAAATTCTTTCTGTCTATCCCTTCGAGGAGACGACGCGATGATTAGTTAGTTATTTACAATATCAGTCTTATTTTTGGCTTGCATATAATGGCGATAGATTAGCTACTTATCACATGTCATTAGAATCAATAGCTATAAAAATGTATACCTACAGTAATTAGATTGAAATAACTGGCTATATACAAATATGGAAAACAACGGAAATCATCACATTAAACCCCCAAATGGCATCCCGAGAACCGGTAAAAATCTAAAAATTTTCAATATACCCTCTTGGAATGAAACTAGCAAAGAAGACTATTTTTCGTAAAGTTTAAAATGAATTTTAACCATATGATAATACATTTTTAGTAATTTGTATCACAACACCAACCGGTTTCGCTCCCGCCGGAGCTTCGTCAGGGTGACTTAGTTTTACTCTCTCACCCTGAAGAGGCTCCGGCGGAAGCAAAACCGGTTGGTGATACCAAATAAACTGGTTGTAAATATAAATTGCTAAAAGTTTTATTTATTAGTGTCATACCACAAATTAAGTGTTTCATACGAAAGTTTCGAATTTTAACCATTCAATATATTTTTAAATATTTGCTGTAATAAGAAACACATATTTTATGGTGGTAAATAATGGTACTCATCAGATACATTATTATAAATACATACATATAAATATTGAAGTTTGTTATGAATTAATTAATAACGAAATTTTACTAATATTTCTCAAGAGCCTTCAACTATAAATACATTTTCTTGAACAAATAGTTTATGTAAATAAACCGAAAGAATGACTTTTAAATAAAATTAAATATATTTCGTGAAACACAAAGGAATGAAAATTAACTGTATATAATTAAGGCCATTTTTTATGATATAAACAATTGTGTATTATCATTTGGTCTAGGTATAACCGTCTTCGTAGATTCTACTAAAAACTACTATTCTACTCTAGAATCACTAAAAGTTCTAAAACTAAAAAATCATAGGTGTGGATAAGATGTAACTTTAAAATTAGAATATGTATTTTTTGTGACAAATGAAGCTACGTTCAGATAAAGCATTCCACGGTAAACTTACTTATAAAAAAAACAAGCACTCTCACCCACCCAAAATAAATAACTAACGTTAATGTTATGCAATTACGGAGAAATGTTTAAAAGTTAAGTGATTTAAAGTGAGAGTCATCAATTACGTCCCTTAGAAGATGGAGGGATGCAGTGCTCGTTGCCTACAGGGCGCGGGTAGTGGCCTACGAGCGGGTTTACTACCCCTCAACTGCAGTTAACTGCATCCAAGTGAAACGGACAGATTTATGATAGCAGATTTACGGCCAACCCTCTCTGGCGCCTGCGCTATTTTTGTGTGCACTTTATGCTCGCTCTAGTCACGGCTGATTGATTCCCGCACCGGGGCCCGGCCCGCCTGACGCGCGCGTGAGATAAACGGTGACATGCTCTTAACATCCTAAATCGGAGACAATGACTCATTCGATCGATACATTTTCGTAGCTAAAGATAGGTAATATCTTTATGGGTGACCATGTTTTATACTATCTAAGAAAACTTCAATCAACTTGAAACGAAAAGTCTACGAAGCGTGCGTTCTACCAGTTAGTACTTATGGTCTTGAAACTGTTACATTGTCCAAACAAAGTGCCAAGAAACTGCGAGTGACCCAAAGAGCCATGGAAAGAGCCATGTTAGGAACAAGCCTAAAAGACAGAGTCAGAAACGATACGTTGAGAGAAAAAACAAGGGTCACTGACATCATCCACCGGGTGGTGATTCTAAAATGGCAATGGGCGGGTCACGTAGCCAGAAGCTCAGATGAAAAGTGGACAAGAAGACTGCTGACTTGGAGACCGTGGACGGCAAAGAGAAGAGCAGGGCGACCGCAACTGCGGTGGAAGGATGATCTGAACAGACACGTCGGAATAACCTGGGTGTAGTCTGCACAGGACAGAGTGACATGAAAGCAAATGGAGGAGGCCTTTGTCCAGGAATGGACTGGAATAGGCTAGGGAAGAAGAAGAAAATTTCATTGTTATTATTGTATCGGAGGCAAACTTAACCATGACAAAAATACAACAACCTAGCAAATAACTTCACCCTTTTCGGGCGCTAGCTTCTGTATATGTTATTATCAATATTTAATTTTAAAAAAGGAACTGTGTATGTTAATCACCCCATTAGTAATATTCAACTGGCAAAGTAATAACGCACAGATTCCACAGATTCAACATGATTCATCATGTCGCCTCACGTGTGCCATACGACCGCAGCGACAAAGTTCTGTTGTCACGTCAGAGATGACTTACCTTCGTTAAGAGTTAACCTTAAATGAATCTTTTTAGGAGCTATATATTTTGCATTGCTAGAGCAATATTACATTATTACCTTATACAGTAGAACCGTCATTTATCCGAACGTCAGTTAACCGGAACGTCAATTATCCAGACAAGCCAAGATGATGAAGCTTTCTATACCGTAACCTACACATGACTAATTTTAACGCCAGAGAATTTTCGAAACCCGTGGAATAAATTGATAGGACCAAGTGAAGAGATATTTGATACTACTGAAACTTGAAAGAAGTGATGAGTAAGTTATTCCTCTGTGTTGTTAACTTTAATGATTGTGACAGGGAAGACGCACAAGCATGGTTGAAAAGTGAGAATGACCCAGGTTTCCAAACGATGATGAAATTGTTTCTCTGTTACAAAAAAGTAAGGATGAAGTTGATGTTGAACGCTCAAATGAGGATAATGAAGGAGAACGAATCAGTCATGGAGAAGCCTCTACAGCATTAGAAACGGCGCTTTCATGGTTTGAAGAGCAAGAGGAAAGCAGCTCAACTCAATTTCTTTTATTAAAACGAATCCGCGATTTAGCTGAAAAAAAAGGCGAGGAAATCTTTTTCAAAAATAATCTTGATTATTTTTCCAGTAATGCAGAGTAATGTAAGCCTTTTTATATCCATGTGCTACATATAGCACATAATTGTTTTTGCAGAAATATTTGTAATTTCGTAATCAATAAATGAGCTGAGTAAAAAAATATATTTACACCTTATTTTGCTTAAAACATTAGCGCCTGTTTGATTTTCCGGAACAACTCCTGTCCCAATCAATCCGGATAAACGACATTCTACTGTAATTGATTATTCCCTAGTAAGGCAAAACATATCGGTCTCATATAATATAATAAAATCGAATCTACAAGACATGCGTACGTCCTATAATGACATATGGAATAGAAACGAGAGCTGACACCATCAGAACAAAAAGTCTCCTAAGAACCACGGAAATGAAGACTCTCCGATCCGTTGCGGGAACGACACTCCGAGACAGAATAATAAATTCTGAAATAAGAAATATCTGCAATGTACAAGATCTCGTGCGATGGGGAAGACTGAGAAGACGCTACAGGAGAGATCATGTGGAAAGAGCAAGTTCTGAAAGTGGGATAAATATAGCCGCAAATAAAGTACCAACAGGAAATCGACCTGCAGGAAGACCACTTAAATGATGGCAAGATAGTTGGACATCTGCATCCCAGGAACAGGCTCCGAGAAACAACAGGACATAGTCCTAAATAAAGCAGAAGAAGAAGATAATAAAAAAGGTCACTTTTGGAAAATACAAAACTTATAGTTGCACTTGGGACTCGAAGTGACCGGGGAACAAACCATGCTGGAAAATATATCAGGATAGGGGAAAATATACCCCTGCGAGGAAACGGCGTGATGGTTAGTTAGTTAGTTGTTATTGAGAAACAAACACAAACTAGAGTAGAGTGCAAGGCGAGCGAGAATGGATATGATAAGAAGCAACACGGAGTATTAAAAATAACGCAGAATCCATCCAATTTTTATGGGAATTCCAATTTTGATGGTTCCAAAATAAAATGTTTACGGTACATAAAGATTGGTGAATGTTTATGGATCGTTAACACCAACTGTGAGTGCATTTTTCTTAAAATGTTTGGCTTATTGGTATCTGGGTACTGAGTATTTATAGTCTAATTTAACAACTAAAAACAAGTAATTTTGTTCCTTTTTACAACTTTTTGTTTTAAAAGCTAAGGTGGTCGTTTAAACTGAAGAGATTAACCTAAAACTATTGTGATAAATACAGTCAATGCTGCCAATCAAATAATTTTTAGATTTAGTTATTGTTTCTTGAACTTTTTTGTAAAACTCCATATAAATAAACTCTTTAAAAAAAAAGGTATTCCAATTTAATTTATTGATTTTTTTATATGAGTTGAGGAACCTTTTCTTTCGTGAGTTCTTATAAAATGCTATACCTTCTTCTTCTTCTTTTTCTTTTAATAGATCTGACGATCTGTGACACAGAAATCATGTCTCGTTGGATGATGAGGTGCAGCTGTCCTTCCATCTCTTAGGCGGTCTTCCAGGTGGGCGGTGTCCGGAAGGGATTTCATAAGCGGCTGTATATGCAAGTCTGTCACCATCCATTTGGACTATATAGTCCCTCCAGCATCTTCTTCTGGATCTACTCCACTAAACGATATCCTCTATTTCGCAAGTTTTTCTTATGTCTACGTTGCGGACGCGATCTCTGATTGATCTTAGGGTCCCTTGGTTCGCACAGTGTCGGCCCGCGTCTGTACAGCGTACGTCATGATAGGTTGCACGCATGTTTTATAGATTCTGATCTTGGTGTCGATACGCACGTGCTTGTTATTATTAATATTGATAAACACTCAGTGATAAGAATCGAATATAATACATTTATGATATACGTAATAATAATAATAATAATAATATGTAATAATAAACACTTTAATGTACTTTGGTTCATCGTGGGTGTCCCAAATCGCGGATGGTGCTTATCTCTTACTTGGAACCACGCCCTTTTTCTTATATCCAAATTCCTAATATAAATTCATATCTGTTTACCGCGCCCTTATTCAAGGGCAGCTTACCTTCTTATCAGTAGTCTGTATATAGCCCTTTCTTATCTGAGAATCGCCAGAACATCTCTTAGAGCCTAACAGA
Organism: Lepidostoma basale; assembly: GCA_022606425.2. Taxonomy (NCBI): domain Eukaryota; kingdom Metazoa; phylum Arthropoda; class Insecta; order Trichoptera; family Lepidostomatidae; genus Lepidostoma; species Lepidostoma basale. The sequence goes on along the minus strand of JAHDVF020001408.1, from coordinate 134,810 downwards.
AAACGCACGAAACGAGAAGGAAATTACCAATCAGCAAGAATATAATAAGATTCCACCTCTACTCTGAGAGTGGCAAAACCGTCATCGATATACACAACATCATCTCAACGAGAAGGTCCATGATACGCTGTAATTATACGTGTCATAATTTTTTGAGATTGTTGCGCCGACGGTTTCGTCAACCTATATTGGCATCATCATGTGTTACAAACAGCTAAAGATTCAACAAAAGTACTTAATTTATATAGGAAACAAAATTCTTTTTTGTGATTGGTCAAAGTTATATGAAGATATTATAAAAAAAATTATATGCCAATAAAATAACGATAGGGGAAAAAACAGAAATTAGATATAGACGATTATACTATATATAAGCGAAATTTTCAAAGATGCAAAACTTGTTAGTGCAGTTAATCAATAATAATAGGTGGCACAGAAGAAAATTTTTGTACTCCTTATGCTCGTACTCATGGGCAATTAGTTATATCATATTTTATAGTAGTCGTAAGTGTCACCTTGCTAGAGAATTAACATTTAAAATCTTAAAACATGATATATAATAGCACAGTGGCATTTAGGTGTCTAATAAATCTCTCAAATAAACGCTCATGCATGTTTTTTTTAAATGAAGAAACTAATTGATTTTTTTTCAAATGATTGTTTTTTTACAAAATATATTTCAACGATTTTATAATATTAAATAAAATGACAAACCTTTGTTAATTTCTGTCAGCATCTCCAAACTAGATGTTTGTATCTGAAAACGAAAAAAAAACACTTAAATTTCCATTACTACTGGATTAGAAATCAATACCTTTAGGGAATATAAGCACAAAGACATTTTATTTTTAGAATAAGTTGTATGATGTCAATCCACATTAAATAATATGTCTTTACTCGACGACCTTCGTGGCAGAGTGGCCAAAAGCGATGACGGCCACAACGTAAGTCCTGGATTCGATTCCCGGCAATGGCATTTTGATTCTTACACTGTCTTTGCTATTATGTGGAAGTCAGGTGACAATAAAAATGTTGATAGATTGGCTACCTTTTACATGTCATGAGACTCAATATAATCATTTTATTGAAGGAAATCCACTGTGGAATTCTTTTGTAATTCGAAAAGAATTTAATAACACTGTTTTCAATCCACTTTTATTTATTCTATAAAAATATTTAAAGAACAATAGTGGAATTAAAGCAGTGCTATTTAATTCTATTCCAATATCAAACAAGCTTAAAAAAATTGTACACAGTAATTGGGTTCAAATTACCTGTCGTTTGCAATAGATTACAAATATGTATGTATTACATATGCGACAACGTAAAACATAAACAGAAAATATATTATCCATTCGATTTTCATTGTATATGAGTATTAGGTACAATGAAATAAAATAAAAATCGAATTTCAATAATCCCCATACACGTCAATAATAAACGGCTTCAAGGAGAATCGAACGGCGCCAATCGAGAGCTAGGATATGCCCTTTTATGTGTGCTTTTGACATTTCCTTTTTAAGTCGGAATAATTGCCTTTTTCGGCGAAAAACAAATCACTCTCAGAGAGATTGACGTCGATTGATTTTTTAATCAATGAAAGAACGTCTGAGAAGCGTTTTCACTTACGTATGAAATTACATTTTTCTCGAGTTTATTTGATAGGCCGATTGAAAAGACACGAAGAAGGAGACACAGCATTAAAAGGAAGAAGCAATTTCCTGTTGGGATTCGACTTTTTGAAATTATTACTCGTACAATAATAAGGGGCCGACCACAATCAAGATGTTATTTGGTGATCTGTGTAGCAATACGGCGGGGACTTTGGACGAGGGGACAACTTTTCCCATTAATTTCTGGTATCTACCTCCTTATTGGATATCATACATTCCGAATAAAAATATTCTATTTTGAAAGAGGTTTAATTACCAATATCAATATCTTAATACGTGAAAAATCGTTCAAATAAAAATTACAAATAATAAAGTGTAATTAAACTTTTGTAATAAAATATTACTTTTTAAAAATTTTGTACATCGAAATAAACTTTAAAAAAATGTGTGTCTATGAACAACAAATGTACGTACAACTTTATAAATCTAAAAAGAAAATAAATAGCCCTGCCAAATACGGAAAATAAGTCCATGTCTGTTATTGTCAGCTTCGGCCGACATTTCTTAAAACTTTGCAGACTCCATATTTAGTGTAGTTGTTGTGATAGGCTAAGACTATCTAGGCGTTTACCTGTCTGGTGGCAAATCGAGATTTCTACAACTTTTGACATAACAAATTTAATATAATTTTTAACAAGATTGAAGTTTTGACAATAAAAATATTTCGACATTGTACAACAACAACAACAAACCATCACGCCGTTTCCCCGCAGGGGTACGCAGAGATAATGGACCGCCACACTATTCTATCCTGGAAAACCTCTCTAGCTTCCTCCACATTCATACAACGAGTCATACACGCACGTCGATTCCTCCGACTTCTAACATGACCAACCTTTAAAATTTGATTAATTTGGTCATGCCATGTTTTCGTCGGTCTGCCTCGACTTCGTACCCCATTTACATCATTAACGTATACTTTCTTAACCATTCTTTCTCCATCCATGTGTTCCATATGTCCGAACCAACGCAGCGATCCTTTCATAATTTTGTTCATTATACCTTCTTCCGCTCTACATTCCTTTCTTATATCAGCATTTGAGATTCTGTCGTATATCGTTCTACCACACATACGTCTTAGGGACCTCATCTCTACCGCATTTATTCTGCTCTCATCTTTCTTCTGCCAGTTCCATGCTTCGCTTCCATACATTAGGGTTGGGACCAGAACTTCATTGTGAACGGCCGTTTTCGCTTTCATTGATAAATTCTTGTTTCCAATAACTATTTTTAAAGCTCCATTCACTTTGTTACCTGCACCAACCCTTCTTTCGACGTCACTATCCGTTTCGGGCATCTGCTGTGAACATGCTACCTAAATACACAAATTCCCTCACCTGTTCCAAGTTCTCTTCGTTCACACTTATATTACAAACTGTCATTTGCTCTTCCCTTTCGAAAACCATCACCTTTGACTTTCCGACATTCATCATTAAATCATTTGACTTGCATACCTTATACATTCTCGACACCAAGACTTGTAATTCGTCCGCACTATCCGTAACGAGAACGGCATCGTCCGCGTAAAGCAGACATTGTATTAACTATCAAACGAGTCGTTCTTAAACAGTATTTTATTTTTCAAATCTCGAACACAAATATTTATTTATTTGTCGTTTATTACGAGTACTACGATTATGGTAACCCTCACTTTTATCAGAAGAAATTTGGATTTTAACACCCTTAAATATCGTATGCTGACTTGGAGACCGTGGATGGCGAAGAGAAGTGCAGGGCGACCGCAACTACGGTGGAAGGATGATCTAAACAGACACGTCGGAATAACCTGGATGCAGTCTGCACAGGACAGAATGACATGGAAGCAAATGGAGGTGGCCTTTGTCCAGGAGTGGACGGGAATAGGCTGAGGAAGAAGAAGAAGAAGAAATATAGTGAATGCAGTGCGAATGAAAGTGTTATGAACAAAATAATGTAAGGAACATTAAGATGGTTTGGACATATGGAAATAATGAATAAAGAAATAATGGTAAAAATCATATATTATAACATCTGTCAAAACTGACCATATTTGTGAACAATTTTATAATATTTTAAATATTTATGATGAAGGACTGGTCAGTCCGAAACAAGTTGATATTTTTTTTAATAAATGTGAGTGTTGTATACAAAGTATATAAAAAAGAAACATGAAACATCTAAAACACAAAGTTATGGCGAACATAGAAGAAACGAATGAAATATGTTTCGCCTTACTTATACTCGTATGTTGTACATTTGATAGTGCCTTAGTAAGGCAAAACGTGTCATTCCCGTAAAATGTAATTAACTCACTAACTAACTAATTAACCATCACGCCGTCTCCCCGAAGGGGTAGGCAGAAAGAATGGACTGCCACACTTTTCTTTCCTGACATATTTCTCTCGCTTCCTCAACATTCATACATCGTGTCATGCACGCGCGTCGATTTCTCTGACTCCTCTGACATTCAATATTTGATTTATTTGATCGTGCCACGTTTTCCTCGATCTTCCTCTATTTCTGGTTCCATTTACATCATTAACATATAATTTTTTACCATTCATTCTTTCTTCATTCATTCTTTCCATATGTCCAAACCATCTTAATGATCCTTTCATTATTTTGTTCATGACACCATCATTCGCATCGCATTCACTTCTTATATTTTCATTCGACACTCTATCATACACAGAGTATACACACATTCATCTAAGAGATCTTATTTCTACTGCATTAAAAAATGTAATTATACTTCTTGAAAACGGACGTTTTTATTCGTGTTGATTGTTTAATACAATATGAAGGTTTACATCATTGTTTAAGAAACAATAAACGGAAACTATTTTCCTTCTGTCCAATTATGGGTTAAGGAAGTATACCGCGTAATTGCGGCTAAGAACTCTGTTTTGATACAACTGAATATTTCTCTGTCTAGTTAATTTCTATTTTAGAGTGAACCCTTAATTTAACAACATTACATTATGTAAATGCGCGCATTAAAATCATATTACGAGCGTCGCGGTTCTACCGGCGCCGCGAGAACACGAGAGTGAACAAAAATGGCGCACAAGTCGACCGAAAAGAGTCGCTAAGCCGCGGCCCGAGCGTAAAATAGTTCAACTGAGCGGAAAATATTTGCATAACAATTATTATCGTTGGTATTTCATTTATTTTGCGGCGGCAAAGGCATAAGCCGGCGGAATCGGCGTAGGCGGCGATCGAGGGCGCCCTCTATGAACGAGATTCGCACGCCCTCGCCCTCGCCCTCGCCAATCTAGTCGTCGATGAGAAGGTAAAATAATTCGCTTTTAATGTTGCCCTACTCAATTATTGGGGCAGTACGTATTCTTACAAGATACCTTCAGTTTTTACATGTCATAGATAGCTTATAAAATTATTGAACCTGAATATACGAGTTTAACATCAAATATTATGCATAATGTTAATTCACATTTAATTTGTTGTACATTAAAAATATCCGACCTATCATAACGTACGCTGTAGAGACGCGGGCTGACACTGTGCGAACCAAGGGACTACTAAGAACATCGGAGATGAAGGTCCTAAGATCAATTACTGGAAAACCCCTCCGAGATCGTGTCCGCAACGCAGACTTAAGAAAAACCTGTGAAATAGAGGATATCGTTCAGTGGAGTAGATCCAGAAGAAGATACTGGAGGAACCATGTAGCCCGAATGGATGGTGACAGACTCGCATATACAGCCGCTTATGAAATCCCTTCCGGACACCGCCCACCTGGAAGACCGCCTAAGAGATGGAGGGACAGCTGGATCTCATCATCCGACGAGATATGATTTCTGTGTCACAGATCGTCAGATCTATTAAAAGAAGAAGAAGAAGAAGAAGATTAAAAATATATATTTTAAATTGAAGACCAGAAGACGGCAGCAAGCTGCCGTTGAACAAAAGTGAAAGCCCACTAGATATATTATAATAATTTCGAAATTTTGCACACTTTTTTTTAATTTTATGTTTTACACCACTTAATTTTTTAACGACCAACCGGTTTCGTGCCCACCGGAGATTCGCCAGCCCTGGCGGTAACAATTAAAAAGTTTTTTTTTTAATATTATATGTAATGATGCCACACCATAAATTAAGTACTTCATACAAATAGGCACCTGCTCAGAACCTTGTCCGAAAGGCGTGCATGATGGATCGGCCATGTAATACGTCAAGAAGGTCTCTTGCATGCCATAATGGAGGGTATGACCGAGGGGACAATCTCTAGGGGATGCCCACGCCTAAAGTATACCTGGAGGACCTATTGGTGGACGTGCGCTGCTCATCATATGCAGATTTCAAAAGAGTCGCACAAGACAGGGAAGAATGGAAGAGAAGAATAGAAGAAATTGCTGCAAACCAATTCCAGGATTGAAACTTTCTAACTTACTAACAAATGATAGTATCAAATATTAAAACTAACCAATTGTCCATCAAGCCGTTTTTTCCGGAGGGGTCGGTAGAGAGGATGGACCGCTACACTGCCTCATCATGATATATCTCTGAAACTTCCTTCACATTCATACGTCGTTACATGCAAGCTCGTCGATTTTTTCGACTTCAAATAAGGCCGCCTTTTAGTAATTGAATAATTTAATCATGTCATGTTTTCCTTGTGCATTCTTGGCTTCATTTTCCATTTGCAGTGCTCGTATAAAGCTTTTTACAAAAGAATTATCTTATCCATTACCAATGCACAAACCATCTCAAGAATCTTTTTTTTAATTCTACTTATGATGCAATCATCTAGGATACAATGTTATTTTTAATATAAAAATAATTTAATATAATAAATCTGTAAGACAAGCGTGTGGATACTCTGTGTATGATAGAGTGTCGAATGAAAATATAAGAAGTGAATGCGGTGCGAATGATGGTGTCATGAACAAAATAACGAAAGGATAATTAAGATGGTTTGGACACATGGAAATAATGAATGAAGTAAAAATGGTAAAAAAAAGTTTATGTGAACGATTTAAATGGAACTAGAAAAAGAGGAAGACCGAGGAAATCGTGGCACGATCAAATAAATCAAACATTGAATATGGGCCACGCGAGAAATCGACGCGCGTGCATAACACGATGTGCGTGCATTACACGATGTGCGTGCATTACACGATGTATAAATGTTGAGGAAGCAAGTGAAATGTGTCAGGAAAGAAAAGTGTGTCAGTTTATTATTTCTGCCTACCCCTTCGGGGAGACGGCGTGATGGTTAGTTAGTTTCCTAGTATATAAAAATAACAACTCGCAATTAATATCAAACTAATAATATTAATGACTCGCCAAGAATAAAATTTTAACTGTGGTTGAAAATTTTCTCATTTATATGTCAAACGATTTGAGGGAAAGTCTTTATTTTCTTAATGAAATGAAACACTACCCCCTTAGATTCAGGGCCGGACCATTCACTAATATTTTTAAGTCAAAGCATCGCATTTTACCGACTCCACTACGTCTGTTGTTCTTTCTATTTATTTTGAGCATTTTTCACCTGTTGCTGCATCTCATTTAGAGCCTAGATAAGCAAAGTAAAAAAAAAATCAACGCAAACATTGGTTTGAATAAAAATCTAACATGAAATTTTAATGCTAACGAACCCTTTTAAAAAGAAAGTACATATCAAATATTTATATAATTAATAATTAAATAAAACGATGTTTTTAACTACTTCCACTTTTGTCTTTATTTAGACAGCGACCGGTTTCGCCAGGCTCGCTGGCATCGACAGACTGGTCGCTGTCGAAATAAAGACAAAAATGGAAGTAGTTAAAAAACATCGTTTTATTTCATTATTATTTAAACTAAACTTCCATCAAGAGATTTCAGTAAAATACTTTGATTATTTATATAATTGGTAAAATCTCTCTCCCAATGTAATTTGTTAATCAGATATATAGAAGATATAGAAGATAAATTTTTGGGCGTATTCACATGTCAAGAATTTTGAGGTTCTATATTTCGGGGTTATCCAAACAAAATAAGTGATTGATACGAATTAAAACGTCTGTTTTCTAGGAGTTTTATTATATGTCATGGGAATGACAGGTATCACCAAGATAAAGCATTCGATAATGCTTTAGCTTGGCGAAACATACATTTCTCATAAAATATAATAAAACTTATATAAAACGTACGTTTTTATTCATATTAATAGTTTTATAGTTTTAGGAAATTTTTCTAGGAAACAATAAACAAAAAGTTATTTTTAGTTTAACACCGAAGAAGGGTATATGTACAATATTAAATTCGAACGAAAATATATTACAATGTGAAATAAATGAATTCAAAAAGTTTTTTTTTCACTTTTTTTTCTCGAAAGTGAAAAAAATAGTGTTTTAATTCATAAAAAATGTCGTAATGGAATTCCACAGTGTTCACGCCTTAAGTTTATCTAAAATTTAAAATATCTTTAATTTTTAATTATTAAAATAAATTAAATTTTCAATTATGTGAAGAACAGCACTGCTGACACCGTATTTCAATGGAAAGATGAGTAATTCCTTGTTTTAACAAAAATATTTTAGAGTTTGTCGAAAACAAGTTGCAGCACAAACTATGAAAGTTCGCGAGGGATAGCGGCCTTTTATTTATTCCACAGACTACGCTCAACTCCGGTGTTGCCATTTCAGCTTAAAGTTCCCTCTGTAAAGTCTATGGCCGGCGGGAATTCTCCTAGAAAGCGTTTTAATTCTACCAAATGAACAGTCGGCCAGGACTATTTGCACAAATTAAAGAACATTCGGGATTCACCTCAGTCGAAACGAGGCGAAAGACAATACGCCGGAGACAGTCCCTCGAATGCCGCCAAATTAAATACACATTGGGTTTAATTGGACGCTTGTTTGCAAAATCACTGGGTAGGGCATAAAGGGCCGCCATTTTGTATCTGTGACGCTACTAAAAAATTTATTGACAGCCTCGCTGTTGTCTATGGCCACAACCATCATCATTGTTTTATCGCGGACATTAAAACCTGCATACAGGCCATACTAATTGGGGCACGTTACACACTCTTAGGAAATCATGCCAGTGACTACATCAAATTAATTAAAAGTTCTTGTGTTTTAAATACAAAGTTTTTACCTAAGCATTACTACTACTACTAAAAAAATATGTTTTTTAAATATCATTCCAACATTGAATTAGTATCCTTTATACTCGTATATTATATATTTTACATTTTTATTCTTAATCCAATTCATGCGTAAATGGCTACATTTGTATGATGCAACAAATGTTATAATATTTCAAGATATCTATGATAAACAAAATAGTATAATGTTAGGTCAGTGGTTCTCAAACTTTTTTGTCCCGTGGACCCCTTATGATTTTTTTTTTTTTGTGAAGTCCCCATACTTTCGTAATATTGTTATTTTTACAAATTCACCTAAAAAAACTGTGAAACATTTTTATTATTATTGATGATGATATTTTTCGTTGGTTCCGGCGACCGAGCGTAGCGACCATTTTTTTAGCTCATTCGAAAACCGGACATTCGATTTTCCCAAAGCAGCTAAAAAAATATATAGTCGCTGCCGAATTCTACTGACTGGAAGTTGCTCTTGAGCTATAAAAAATGTCGTTGTTTAGGGTCCCCCAAATTAATTTCAATTTTCCGCGGACCCCCTGAAAGAAAGGAATCCGTACGGGCCACTTTGGGAACCACTATTCTAGGTGATGATGAATAAATATATCAATAAATGTGACGAGCTCTGACGAGCTCTGACTTCCGTGCTGAAGGTCCTGGGTTCGATTCCCGGCGATGGCAGTGTGATTGTCACACTGTCTTTGGTCTGGTGTAGAATTCACGTGACAATAAAATGGCGATAGATTGGCTACCTATCACATGTCACGAGAATCAATATAATAGCTAAAACAATAAAAATTGTATACAGTAATTGGGTCCAAACGACCTGTTGTATACATAAAAAAAAAATCCAGTTAATAACATATTCATAATTATTGAAATAAAAATTAAATAATCAAACATTTTAAACATTGTCCACGTATTCAGACCATAGAAATGTTTAACTGTGACGGTAATGAGATGTCATAGAACACAAGACATTTATTTCATACGAATGAAAACGTCTTTTTTCTTTAAGTTTTATTATATTTAATGAAAATGAATTTTTCGCCTGTTTAAGGCATTATCGAATGTATCGATAATCAAATGCACTGCTGTTTATATTTAAGAATTAAATTAGCAAAATACTGTAATTAAGGTAATTGACGTGACCCAAATCACTGTTGAATACAATTAAGGGATAAACCCCAGAATACAAGAAAGTATTACGTGGAACCAGTTAAATTTATGAATATAATGTTTTCATAGGTGTGGGTGCACAAACAGCGACGGCGAAGTAGACAGTCCAGCAGTGCACGTACAAGAAGCAACACTTCAGAAACAAGCTTAGCGGGTGGCGCGCCTCGCTGAGCGAATCGCGCCTTTTCTAAGTTTAGAACTAATTAAAAAAACAGAGTTTTAATCACCACCATCCCTAGTTATTCCTAATCAGCCGCAACCCACTTAGATTATGACTACTGGATGACGTTATATAAATCAGAAAAGTATTTCAGTGTTCAAAATAATAATTCCTTAGACAGGCTTAATATATCATTCATATAAAATATATTTAAACATCTATAAAACAATTATTTAATTCTATGAATCAATTATTAATGGAGGGACAGCTGAACCTTATCATCCCACGAGACGTGATTTCTGTGTTACAGTTATCAGTTCTAATAAAAGAAGAAGAAAAATATTCATTTTTTTATTCAATAAAATGAGATCAATATTCTGCAATGACAACTGGAACTTGAAACTAGGGCAGAAAATGTTAAAGTGCTATGTCTGGTCTGTATTACTCTATGACTCGGAGACTTGGACCCTGAAAGTGTACACTATGAACCGGTTGGAAGCATTCGAGATGTTGTTGCATAGGAGAATGCATCGCATACCGTGGACAGATTTCGCCAGCAATTTTTGGTGGGTTTGAGGAGAGCTAACTGTAGTAGACAACTGCTAAAGGATGTTAAAGTCCGTAAGATTTTATATCTGGGTCACATTCTGTGGGGAGATAAATACAGTTTGCTCCAACTGATAAAATTTAGGGGCAGCGTGGTCCTGGTAGAAGGCAAACGTCTTGGCTTTGCAACTTAAGAGACTGGACCGGAATGAGACATGTGGGGGAGCTGTTCCGGATTGCGCAAGATAGAAAAGCCTTTACCGGAGTGATTGCCAACGTAAGGGGGACCTGATACGGCACGCGAAGAAGAAGAAGTTTTTTTATTTCTCAATTTTCATTTCATTATTCTATTAGCTGGATTAATTAAAATGTGTTATACTGAGTCAGTCATTTCATAGAATACTGTAAAAGCTCGATAGTATTATGAAGAATCTATATGTAGACGAAGGTCAATTAAATTTAATTGAAAGATAAGAAAACGCTTAAACAATAATAGCACAAATGTGAAACATAGCGGCATCCCTTAATTTCCTTATTAATTGACAACATTTGAAAGAGAGGGCCGTTAAGACTGACTTAGTCCGCTGATAAAGGGTAATAAAGTAATAAACTTTTCTTATCCCCCGAAGCAGTAATGAATGAAAAAGGGTTATGAACGTTTTCACGGGGCGTTCATTAGCCAAACATTGTTTGCTTTTCGTATTAAGAGCGTTTCATATTGTTTAAGGGAAGGTGTTTTTGTGAAAGTTCCCTTGAAATATTACCTCCGTAGAGTACCGCTGATTACCCCAGACCGGCAGCGCACGTTGCTTCGCTTCGTATTAGCTACGTTATAAAATCACCAATTAAACATTCTTAAAATATTCAAACATAAAAAAAAATTGGTAACTTAAGCCGATTTTCATGTCTTTTTTGGGGGGCGTTTTTTTGTTGGAAAATTAAAATGAATCTTTTTGGATATTCAGGATGTTTTTATATTCATCTTTTATCAAAAAAATACATTTGTGAGAACCATTTAAGAATTTAAAAATTAATTAAACAGTTTTTTTTATATATTTGGTACACAACCACTTTATTTTTGAGAATAAAGGCCTACTGGTTTCACTCTATGCGAGCTTCCTCAGGGCTTTATACATACAATGTATTATATAAAGCTCTGAGGAAGCTCGCATAGAGCGAAACCCGAAGGCCCCCATTTCAAAATTAAAATGGTTGTATACCAATTACACAAAAAAATGTTTAATTTATTTTTAAATATGTCCAACCACCAAGTAATAGCTTCTTATCAAAGAATTTAGGAATTGTTTTGAAGCAAATTTGAATTATTTGACCAATTTTAAAATAGTCATGTACTAAACATGTTCCCTATTTTTTAATGATAAAATTAAAACTATTTAAAATTATTTTTAATCATTTCTTCTATATTTGCCATACTTTGTGTTGTAATTACTTTATTTCTCTTTTTATTTTTTATACACTTTGTTTATACAACACTTACATTGAAAAAAAATTAATTACATAGACATGTTTTGGACAACCAGTCCTTTTTCAGTGATACATAAAAATTTTAATTGAATCATAATATTTGTTATATAACAAAAGCATAAACGTTCCAAAATAATTTTTTATAACATCTGTCAGATCATGTAAATAATTTTGTAATATTTTAAATCTGTATTTATATTAATTATATTTATCACTGAAGAAGGACTGGTTGTCCAAAACATGTCTATGTAATTTTAATTTTTATAAAGTAAGTATTGTATAAACAAAAGTGTACAAAAAAATAAAAATATATATTTTTTAATAATGCTAAATTAAATGTTTTACACGAAAGTATAGATTTATTTATTCACATTGCAATCCACCACATACATTGAAATACTAAAACATTTCATAATAGTGTGAATAACCTATTTATTGGTAAGCGCTCTTACAATGCGACACAATCAATCGCATGAATAGAATAATAGTACAGAAATATAATAGCTTTAGAATAGAATCGAGCCACCGCACCGTGCGACGGCGGACTGCCGGACCCGCAACCGGCACAATATTGTTGGCAACTTCTAAGCAAGTCCGCTCGTAAGAATTATTTATAGCGCCAGAGGTTCTGATTTTACTACCCTGAAATATCTTCAAGGAAGCATTCCGTATCAAATATACGGGGAAACTCCATGAACTTTCACTTTTCGCCTAAATTTCCAAATTGTAAAGAAAGTAGTACTTAAGTCGGGACGTGAGGGCCTTTGAATGTTTTCTTTTTATCGCGCTTTAAAATAAAAGTTATTTTCTGAAATGATTGCGCTTCGAGGTGTTACTTCGGTGGAGTCAATTAATAACTCGTAAACGAAGCCTTTTGTCACTTTGCAAAATACTTAAATTTCAAAACCCACCCTTCAATTTTACAAAGTGAGACAAATTGCATATTTTTTATTGGGTAGCGTGTTATTCGAATATTCAAACAACTAATAAACGGTAATGCATTTGCCTTTCGTTCGTTTGGTAATATTAGAATATCATGGTTAACTTATCATTTATTTTATTCTCGTGGGTTCAAATTCGAAGGTTAAAATTAATGAGAATTTTTGTTATGGGAGTACTGTTAATGATACATGCTATTTGAAAATTCTGTCTATGCAAAGAAACAACAAGATCAAATCTAGTACGTTTTTTTTTAGAAAATATTCAATCATATAACAATTCAACACTTATTTTACTATTGAAAAGAAACAATTAATACATTTTCGTATGAAGCACTTAATTTGTGGTGTGAAATTATTAAATAAAATAATAATACACTTTTAGAAATTTGTATTTACGCCACTTTATTTGGTAACACCAACCGGTTTCGTTCCCGCCGAAGCTTCGTCAGGGTGAGAGAGTAAACTAAATATAAAATCAGAGAACAACCTATATAGAAATAAATATAAAGTGGAGGGGAGAAAGAAGAGGGATAAGAGAAAGTGGTCATGAGGACGAATAGACTGTTAAAACGGTGAGTCATGCTCATTAGGGAAAAATATCTAGAATTTCTATTTCAGATTTTAGTGGCGGATAGTGGAGTTTAATTTTTTCAGTTTACTCTCTCACCCTGATGAAGCTCCGGCGAGAGCGAAACCGGTTTGTTTTAACATATAAAGTGGTGTAAACACAAATTACTAAAAGTGTATTATTATTTTATTTAACAATTAATACAGCTGAAAACATCTGTTTTCTAATGGTTTTATTTTATTGTTAATTATTTTAGATGGAACAACATGTTTTGACTTACTATAAAGCATTATCAAATGTTACCTTAGTAATGTATATCATCTAAAAAAATATAACTTTTCATTCGTATAAATTATTAAATATGAAGTTTTACATTAGAATTTAAGAAACAATAAATAAGCATAGCCATGTTTCGAATAATAGTCAACTATCGTTGGTTTAAAAATATTTAACTATTATATATAAAGAGTTACGATCAAGAAGACAGCCATTTGATGACGCGAGAATTATTTATACAATGTAAAGGCAATTTTAGAAGATATTACGTACTTCTAATTTCAACATCTTCATATGTTATATACATGTGTAAGAGCTTTAGAGATTCATCAAATATGATTCCTGGAAAAATATCAAAATTTAAACCTCACATCAGTTAAAATTAATGAGATCTCTTAATCCCTTCTTACTTCCGTCAGACATGTTGATTATTCTATTCTTATTTGGTTTTATCTACAAAATGAAGAAGCAACCATGTTTCTCATTCATCTTATAAGTAACAGGATTATATATAGTACATCGCTGTTAACCCCACTCGGGGATTAGAGCGTTATGATATAAAGATATGCTAAATAATATACACAAGAAGATAGCTTAATGAGTTCTCAAGAAATTTGTTTAACTGCTGGAAGCACAGAACTTGGTACAAACGTTTTAATTTGGGATTTGGATGTTTTTAAAATAATGTAAGAAATTTGATCATTTTATCGTGTTCGTAGAATTCGTTGAATACGACATAATCCATAATTATAGTAGAAAATAATTTAAATAAGACGCTGAATTCATATATTTAATGTCACGGGAGTGGTATCGATAAAAAAACGTTTTACTTCTACAGGAAATCTTTCGATGAGAATGATCTTCGTTTAAGAACATATCAATGATCTAATAAAAGATGAAGCAGAAGTTGAAGGAAAGAGTGTGGGTGGAACCTTTTGAGATAGAATACCCATATAAGAAATTTGCAAAATCTGCAATATTGAAGACTTTGTGAGTTTAGCTAGAGTTTTCCAATGCTTTCATTACGTATCCGTCTTCGTAAATTATAATATAACGTAATCCTTTTTATCTAATAATGAATATTTAGAACTTTCACTAATGTTTATTATATACTTTTACAATAACTAAAATATAATTAATACGAATGAAATGTATATTTCTAGAAGTTTTATAATGTTTTAAGCGAATGATATATTTCCCCTTATTTAAGCACTATCAAATGCCAAACAGAGTAAGGCTAAACATTTCAATCTCATAAAATATAATAAAACTTTTAGAAAAAAAAACAGACGTTTTCGTTAATATTGATTTTTTTTATTAAGTATTTCATCATTATTCAATAACCAATAAAAAAACTAAAATATATTTAATACGTATGTAAACGTCAGTTTTATAGAAGTTTTTTTTATCAGTATGACATATTTTGCCCTTCTAAGGCATTATCAAATATGACATTTGAAAATGCCTTAGAAGGGCGAAACATGTCATTCCCATAAAATATAATAAAACTTCTAAAAAATTACTGTATTATTTATTTGATCAGGAGTTTTATATCATTATTCAAGAAATAGTTATATAGTATTTTTATGTAAAAAAAAACTCAATCGTAACAATAAACACGTAAAATCTTCGAAGGTGTTGATGTAAAGAGTATTTTTTTTCACAGATAGAAATCAGAAATGTTTCCAACAGAAAACACGTTGCAAACTTCTTTATTAGTCGAGAATTGATTGTCAAACAAGTTCTGCTCAGCGGATGTTATCTCTTGAAGTGTTGGAGACCGATATCATCGGGGGGAGACTGCGGCGCCGTCAGGAATAAAGCGCCATTCAACTTTCGGGACTTCCGTGAAAGGAAATCTGTTTTCATTGTACTGTTTTTTTCTATAAGTTGAATCTAAATTCATTCTATAAAATTGTGATATCATTAATAAAAATACTTCTCTCGCTTCTCCGACTCCTCACGTGACCGACATTAAATATTTGATTGATTTGATCGTGCCAAGTTTTCCTAGGCCTTTCCCTATTTCTAGCACCGTTCACATAATTTACATTTACCTTATTAACCATTCTGTCTTTATTCATTCTTTCTATGTGTCCAAACCATCTTAAGGACATTTCATTATACTGTTCATATACTTTCATTCACACCGCATTCATTTCTTATGATATCGCATTTGAAACTCTATCATATACAGATTTACGACATATTTGTCTTAGAGACCCATTTTTACTGCATTTATACTACTATAATCCGTATTTTGCCAGTTCCATGCTTCACTTCCATACATAAGAGTTGACACAAGAACACCATTGTGAACTGCCATCTTAGCTCTTTTGGTTAGCCTTTTGTTTGCGATGACAACGTTAATACTATACGAGTATGCCTAAACAACATTATATTAGAGCTTTAGCAATCATCTCAAAGCATTATAAGGAATAAGCTTGCTTAATCATTGTCGCTTTAATAATACAACATTAAAAGCTCTCTTTAAATGTTGTTTCATTTGAGCGAAATTTATTATAAAGTTAATTTACTTTAAAATAAATGTAGTGCGAATGAAAATGTTATGAACAAGAAAGTATCATTCAGATGCTTTAGACACATTAAAATAACATTTTAACGACGTAAACGGAACTAGAAATAGACAAAGACCGAGGAAAACTTTGCACGATCAAATAAATCAAATATTTAAAATCGAATACATGATAATTCGGATAAATTGACGTGCGTGCATGACACGATATATGAATGATGAGGAAGTAAGAGAAGTATGTCAGAATAGAACAGTGTGTAGGTCCATTATTTTTACTAACCCCTTTAAGAAGACGGCGTAATAGTTAGTTATGTAGTTTTTTTACTTTTAACAAGACAATAGTTTTATCACAATTTCGCACAAATTCACAAGAGGGTATATAAGGAAGATGGATCGCAAAATTCTTTAGTGTTATCATATTCAGTAAAAAGGACGTATTTCTCTCTCACTTCAAATTCCTTAACATCTTGTTAAAGCAATTTTTATTTAATATCTCAAATGTTATGTGTAATATATTACGTACAGAATGTTATCATTCCTACCTCATCCATTTTTTCCAAAATAAATACCGTAAACTTTTCTGAGAGTGGTAAGAGCTCTGATTCCCATTCCGAAGGTTCTGGGTTCGATTCCCGGCGATGGCAGTGTGATTGTCACATTGTCTTTGGTCTGGCGTAGTATTCACGTGACAATAAAATGGCGATAGATTGGCTACCTGTCACGAGAATCAATATATCAGCTTAAAAAAAAAAATGTATACTGTAATTGGGTTCAAGCAACCTGTTGTATACGTTAAAAAAAAAAAAAAAAAAAATTACACAAAAGCTGTTTTTAACCATTATTATCTATTTTTTTAGATAAACTTAAGGCGTTAACACTGTGGAATTTCATAATGACCATTTTTTTATGAATAAAAACACTGTTTTTTCCACTTTTGAGTTTGTTTTCTCGACATGTTTATATCTTCCCCCCGATTATGCAGGTGTAAGCTTTCGAAACATGTCTAGAATAATTAACTCAAAAGTGGAAAAAACAGTGTTTTTATTCATAAAAAAATCGTAATTATTATCTACATAGCATACTAATAATCTTTTGACCGCCATATTGTTCCCTTTTAACATGGTAGTATACTTTTCTACACATTACCGTGATATGTTCCAACTTTTTACATGGGCGCCTAACAGAAATTATTTTATTCGCTTTTTTTATATAATTAGTATATACAACACTAACAAAAAAAATATTATCTAACAGACATGTTTCGGACAACCGAGGATCGATTGTCCGACCGAACCTTAGTGATATTATAAAGACACATATTTAAAATATTATAAAATTCTATATTTTGTAATATTTAAAATATGTATCTTCATAATATGTATCACTGAAGGACTGATTGTCCGAAAAATGTCTATGTAATATTTTTTTAATGAAAGTGTTGTATATACAAAGTATATTAAAATTATTAATAGAGTGTCGAATGAAAATATAAGAAGTGAATGCGGTGCGAATGATGGTGTTATGAACAAAATAATGAAAGGATCATTAAGATTATTCGGATATATGGAAAAAATGAATGAAGAAAGAATGGTAAAAAAGTATTATGTATGATTACGATGTAAATGGAACCAGAAAAAGAGTAAATCCGAGGAAAACGTGTCACGTTCAATAAATCAAATATTGAATGTCGGCCATGTGAGGAGTCAGAGAAATCGACGCGCGTGCATGACACGATGCATGAATGTTGAGGAATCGAGAGAAATCGAGAGAAATATGTCAGGAGAGAAAAGTATGGCAGTCCATTATTTCTACCTACCCCTTCAGAAAGACGGCGTGATGGTTTGTTGAAGATAGGTATGGATTTTGAAGTATATATACATCTTCCAAAAATTTGTCATGCATGATCATAACAAAGGTGGAATGGGGAATGTTGTAATTACATAAAGCGTGCGCTTAACCCAACCAATGACAGGTCATAAGTCCTGTAAACACCTTGATTATCCATATTCAGTTTGCGTCTTCGTCTCTATTGAGATACAATTAAATTTGAATTGACCACCCTTTGGTGAAAATCCAGAATTTCGTATACAAGTATAAGTATACATTCACAAAAATATTAATAAATATGTGTTCAATTAAATTTATCATTTAAAAATATTATCCGTCACAAATTGCCTTATTAGTTGTTGGCAGAGTCGTGGTATTAACTTACCGTGTAGCAAAATTTCCAAAGAGACGAGACTAAGCACATTTTAAGATGCCACAAATCTTAGAAGTGAACAGTGGGAACCAAACTCCTTAAGACAAAGCCCCTAAACCTGTAAACGAGGGATGAATAGGTGATTCGCTTTGAATTAGTTAGTAGTCTTCATTAATCCCCCTGTTTCAGGTATTTTGGAAACGCTGCTTCCACAAACATCACCGAGGCTTATTTTGTAAAGAAATTGGTTACTTTTCAAGAAACATTCCTTATCAATACCCGAAGAGTGGTCTAAGGGAAAATGGTTGACTCCTAATCTAGTTGAAATGGGTTCAATCCTGGACGTGATCTGATCCCTTCTTTATTATGATGTGCTATTTTTTCTACTCATATTGGAATTTTTCATATTTAATGAATAAATTATACTTGAACTAATCTGTGCTTGGTTGTACCGTCTCAAGGACAAGCTAAAACGTTTCTTGAACAATCAATTAAAATTCATATTGATATAATTAATGAAAACGTCTGTTTTACTGAAGTTTAATTATTTTTAATGAGACAATCATGGTTTGTCATGCTTTGGCATCATTTAAAAATTACAGAAAATAGACATTTTCATTCATTTTTATTATATATATGATGGGGTTTTTTTTCGCTTATTACACGTATTCGTATTCAAATAATTTTTAGCGTTCTTATGCTTCAGACTTAACAGTAATGTCGTATTGTAATTTCAACACCATTTTCATATTTAAAAAAACATGATAATTCAATTAAAATATAAGTGTCACAACGCGAACTTATGAATTAATTTACTCCACGTATTTTGAAACTATGAGACAGTCGTGATGATTTCACACTGAGTTTCTACGTTAGATATAGTGCATGTTTAGTAGTCAAGAGAAACAATACGTACGTTGCCAGCGTTGTTAGATCTCACAACATGATATAATCAAATATTTTGAAAACAAGCAGTACAAATAATATAGAGAAAATCTACTTTATCAAGTAGAACAGTTTTTATGGAAAAATAATGTTGAATATTTTAAAATATGTGTGTGCACATTTTTTACACCTTTAGGTAATCACTTATCACGTCACAATTCTTTACCTTTTTTCTCTCATATAAATGACGTAAAAACCTAAGAGCTAATATTTTTTTTATACTTTCAATGCTCTCGAGCAATATTTCACCTTGTTTACAAACAGATGAAAGCTTTAAAAGGGCTTCGGCCATTTCCCTAAAAGGTGTAAAGGTTTTTATTACATGAGAAGAGATTCCTCATTCAGATAGCGTGGGGTGAGATTGCCTGAAATCCTATTGCCTCTCTTGATGTTTCATGTCTAAGTTCCAAACATTAAAGTGATAAATCCGAAAAGTTGCGAAGAATTTACATGAACACGACACTCCCACGCACTGCGTACCGGCCTGCTCTGCTCTGTGGTATGGAGTAACTCTCGAGAAGCGGGAGAACGACTTTTAACTTAAAAACTGATTCTTTCATTGTTACTTATACTGTCCGGATTACGTGAAATAGTGTATTTCGATAAAATATGAAAAATGAAAAAAAAACATACGAAAAAAATATTTCGTCAACAACAACAATAAATCATCACACCGCAGAAATAATGAACCGCCACACAACTCTACCCTGACACTTCTCTAAATTCCTACACATTCATACATGCAAAAAACACTATCACTACTTTTTTGCTTTTGATCTTATTTTTCTAGATATTTCGAAGGTATAACACCCAGATTATCGGTAGAATGATATAGACTTGGTGTTTCTATCATTCTTATAATATGATGAAGGCTTAAAACCTCCGAAACATGTTAGAAAAAAAAAATTTAAAATTTTAAGAAAAAAAAGGGTCAAATCATTGAAAATCATTATCACGGAAAGCCAGATAGAGAACAAGTTCGACGCAAATGGCTGTGACCGGTCACAATCTGAGACGAAATCCAGCCTGCATTGCTCAGAGCGTACTAGACTGGTCCCCTATGGAGGGGAAAAGGAAGCGATGCAGACCTATAGCCACGTGGAAAAGAACCCTGTAGGACGAGGTTTAAGCATCAGACCTCACTTGGGATAATGTTAGGCATCCGGCATGGGATAGAGTTGGGTGGAGAAGGTTCCTTGAGGCCCTATGCACCACGGAGGTGTGACAGAACAAAAAAAAGAAGAAAAATATCACGGAATTCAACAGTTACTTTGAAATAACTAGATTTAAATTACTACAAGATTTATAAATCTGTAGAAATATAAGATATCTTTGTAAAAAATTTGAATGCAAAATGTTGTTATACAAATATGAAAACATTTAGAATAAAATCTTTTTTTTTTGAAAATTCGTTAATGTTATTCGTTATTCGTTAATACTTTTTACAAAGTTAAAAAAGTTTGAAAGAAAATAAATGAAAACGCCTCATCAATCAAGATTCCCGAAAAAGAAATTATTGCATTCTCGTTCCCCGGAGAACGCTCCCCTCCCAGCCCTCGCGGAAAGCTCCCAGCGGCAACAGAGGAAAGCACTCAAAAACAAATTTCACCAAGCGACACACGTGTTTAGCGGAACTATTCGCGCGGCCTGAAAGGAGCAATCACTCAATTCTGACTCTTACTTACTCGCCTCTTCGATCAAATTACTCGGTTCTCATACGAGGGGTGGTGATTAAACGGCCCCATAACACAATCGTTCCCGTGTGCTTTCAATCACTGTATTACATTAAATATAATAACTCAATTTCTATGATATTTAGGAGTGACAGTTTGCGCATATGATAAATGAATAATCACAGAATATAGTGGTACATATTTATTTCGATAACTACAGACACCAGCGTTAAATAAATTAAAACAAAGAGATGATGCTGTTGTAGTCGTCTTTACAAGTAATCGCGCGCACAGAGACGTGCGTGCACGAGGAAGCGTCCGAGGCCAGTGTTAAGACGGATTTTTTGTCTCTAGGCGGCCTTATGCTGTAACCAGCATAGTAGTTCAGTGTAGGTGCAAAATATTACCTGGATACATGGGGATTCACCTCAAAAGGCGCATACAAGTATCATGACACATTGGATCGAATACAGGGCAGTGCTTAGAGTATTAGAAATAAAGAAACTCAGAAGCATACCTGGCTTGATATGACGAGATAAAAAAGGAAACTCATAAATAAGGAAATGCAAAGTCGATGATATCGTTAGGTGAGCAAGGCAAAAGATAAGATACTGGTATATGCATACTGGCACACACGTGTGAAGAATGGATTCATCTTGACTCCCCCTCATTGTGTTGCACGCCAACCCCGGGGTAGACAAAACTCCCGGGCAGATCACCAAAAGATGGATTGACAGCTGGGAATTCTCTGCGGGAGGCCAATCCTTCTTTAGAAACAGGCCATAAGGCCTTCACTAAGAAGCACAGTGTAATTCTAACACGAGCTTGATAAGAAATATTTATAAGATCAAAGTCATTGGTATAATTTTAGAAAAATTGTTGAGTCCTTTATATGGTTCTTCTTTTGTTCGTTAATTGTTCCCTTAATTTGTAATTGATATATTGAAATTATATACGAGTAGAACGTTAGGAATGCCTCCCTAGAACGGGTTACCCCAGTTGGGAGGTATTAAAACCATGTACTTGGTAAATGATCAATTAATAAATAAATGCCTTAAATTTAAAAGTATTGTGATATTTTTAGGAATGAAATTAACCACAATGATTGATAAATATTATAACTTGTTGATATACGAGTATAGTTAAAAACAGAGAAAACTTTATAAAAAAGATGGGATTTTAAGTGTTATAAAACTTTTTTTTATGATTTAAAAAAATTTGTTTTATTTTTATTTTTCGCGATAGCTGTTTCGTCAACACGTTGTAACACCTGATGATGTCAACATGATAAGAAAAAAAAATTGATACACAAACAGAATTTTATAATTTAACACTTAATAATGTTGAAGTATCACAGTGTTTCGGCTTAAACAATGGAAAATTAGTTTTAAGGTTTATATACCATTAAAAAACCTTATTGAAAACTATTTATTAGATGAAACTCAAATAAAATCAAATTGTTATATCAATTTAAAAAGTCGTACTTAAAACGCAAAGAGATTAACTGAAACGCACAGGTAACCCTGAATAAGATTTTAGTATCATTCTGGAACGAAGACTCGATCTAACAGTCGCACATGAGGATTTAATGTGCAACTGTTAGATCTGGTGGTAGATACATTCAATAAAGTAAAAGAGAGAGAATAACCAAGATTACGTTTCATGACCTAGGTTCTGATTGAACCATACATATTGATTTGGGAGCAGAATGTGAAATGTAGAACGTCTTCTTCACGGTGTGTTAAGAGTTATGTAGCCATCTGGTGCTAATAAGCGCTTATTGTACTTGAGCTTAGTGCCTAAACATTAGAAATTGCTACTCACAATAGTCATTAAGTTACTACAGAAGCTAGGCCATTCTCACGGACTTAGCAATAAAGTTCGTTGTATTAGCGAGTAAGATGATTTTAAATTTCGAATTTTCGTGTTAGTTTCAGATGTTTGCACGTTATATATTCAATGCTAGTAAAAGCTAGTAATAATCATGAATAGTAAGCCTATTCAAGCAATGTAAACAAGCTAACTAATCATCAGGCCGTTTCTCCAAAGCGGTAGGGAGAAATAATGGATCGCCACACTGTTTTTTCCTGACATACTACTCTCCCTTCCTCAACATTCATACATGCGAGCACATTGATTTCTCCGACTCCTCACGTGGCTGACACTTAATATTTGATTGATCTGATCTGCCATGTTTTCCTTGATTTCCCTTTATTGATTGTTCCATTTACATCGTTCCTCTACACTTTCCTAATCAATAAATGTTATTTCATTATTACCATCTGCCCAAAGCAGACCCTTTCATTATTTTGTTCCTGGTACTTTCATACGTACTGCATTTACTATTTCTAATATTGCATTTGACCATCATTTACCAAATTTTCCACAAATGTTTCAAAGATCTCACTTCTTATGCATTTAGTCTACTTTTATCCTTCATTTGTCAGTTCCATGCTGAAAACATTCTGCGGGGAGATAAATACAGTTTGCTCCAACTAACATTGATGGGAAAAATTGAGGGACAGCGTGGTCCTGGTAGAAGGCAAACTTCTTGGCTGTGCAACATAAGAGACTGGACCGGGATGAGACATGTGGGGAACTGTTCCGGGTTGTGCAAGATAGAGAAGCCTTCGCCGGAGTGATTTCCAACGTCGGGGGGACCTGATACGGCACGCAAAGAAGAAGATACTTCACTTCCACACATAAGTGTCGTTCAAGAACTCTAGTGTGCACTGCTATCTTAGCTTTTTGGGATATCCTTTTGTTCCGACTATGTATTAGTAAGTAATTTGCGCTACCAAATAAAAACTCTGGCACAAAATACTACCCCCCATGCAACGCATATATTTTGATCCACCAATAAATTTCCCAGCTACAAACTACAAGCAGATCATTTTGCAAATTTTTACTGATTGAAAAGCAAGTGGCGATCATAAATTATTGGTTATCGCAAGAGTAATGGGCCCGAATCACTGAACTTAGCCCGGCCGGGGGCTGACGAATCATCGGCCGCGACCGGGTCGGGGTCGTGTAAGGATGGAAGTATCAAACATTTTCAAAAATCGAATGAATTTTATAATCGAGCCTTTTTTAATTAATATTTTACCTGATAAAGATAGGTGAGCATTATTTTTTAACGGTAAACGAGCAAAAAAATTAATGCGTTTATTTATTGTTTCTTTAATAACGATGTCAAACTCGTTAAAATAAAAAATAAAAATAAACAAGTATTTTTAAAATGCATATTTAGTTAAAATCCAGTAATGCTTGAGTCTTCGACCGGCTTCGGCAGATCACTGCCATCTTCTGGTAGAAGATGGCAGCGAGCTGCCCAAACCGACAGAAGACACAAAAATTAGTGTATATGAATTAAATGATCATTTAAACAAAATACTTTCACTATTCACAATGAACTTTTATCATGAAATCTCAAATAACAACATTTTTTTCTGTAAATCATTAATAATAATGAAAACGTTTGTCTTCAAGAAGTTTTATTTAATATTTTAGATGGAATGGCATGTTTCGTACTTCTAAGCCATTATCCAATGATATATCATTTTATAATACTTTAGAAGGGAAAAATAAAGCATTCCATCTAAAATATAATAAAACTCCTAGAAGACAGATGTTTTCATTCATATTAATTTGTTTGTAGTAATAAAACCAAAAATTTTGTAAGTAAAAAAACTGCCTCCGCGTGTGGTGTTATTATAACTATTATATAACAGCCAGTCCCCCAGGAAACGACACAAAGTAGGCCAAACTTTTTACAGCAATGACCAGAGAAATAGGAAAGAACAGGCCCTACCTACAAAAACAGCTTACCATTGACACGAAGAAGAAGACTTTTGTAGAATTATATTGTAGAATACGCCTGTAGATATTATCTTTTAATATCCAATCGATGATTCCCATCACTAGTCGGGAGTAAAACTGAATATTTAATATGCCAAGCGGACGACAATAGGGCTGGGCAGTCAGTCATCGGACGTGCGGATAAATCATCTCGTGTTCGCTGACAGAGATCGCAGATTTCATTGGATTAACACAGGATTATGTTCGTTTGCCGTACACAAGTTTTACGAATGATTGAATGGCGAGCAGCAAACAAATGACCGCTTCGGTCAGCTTTTCAAAGTGAAATTAATTTCGTTTTGACATTATATGAGACACGTAATCGAAAACAATTTTCTTTGGTCAGTAATAAATAAATAATTAGAGTTTAAGAAACGAAACCTAAGTTTATTATTATATCTAGGATTCATTTCGTTATAGTTTCAAATCTTTATAAAATATGTAAACTCACGATATGTAATTGATACAATATGTAATTGATACGAATAAAAATTTATTAGAAGTTTTATCATATTTTATGGAAAAGTGTAATTCCCATAAAATGTAATAAAACATAAAATTGACGTTTCCATTCGAATTACTAATAAATAATAAGGTGGAGACCCGGGAAAAATAGGAGAAGCGTCGGTAGGCCGCAAAAAAGGTGGGCCGACAACATTGCTGCCGCATGGGGGGGAAATGTGTCTGCAGCTGGCAGAAAATAGAGACGAATGGAAAGGAAGGGAAGAGGCCTATGTCCAGCAATGGACCGATGAAGGCTGACCAAGAAGAAGAAGAAGATTCGAATTAATTACTTATTATTCAAATAACATAAATGTTTAAGTAACAATAAATACTAAACAAGGTATTCAGAACCCCAAAATTCGAATTTATGAAATTATTATATGAAATTTATGAAATTATTATCCAAAAATAAAGTTGTTTAAATATAAAAAAAAATTGTTTAGAATATAATAAATAGAATAATTGAATTATAATGGTAATACCTTTTGGTGAATCAAATAAGAATAAATACTTACGTTGTTTTTGTAAATATAAATGTTAAAAAGAAAAACAGATTTGAAATATAATATTTATATACATGAGAGAAAAAAACATTCAAAAAGTAATTCATTTAAAGAGCTCTTAATAAAATGTTTTTTTTTTCGATTTTCGGGTTTAGAATTTGCACTAAAGGAGGCTATACGGGTACACTATGTATGATATAATATAATACAAGCGAGCATCAACCCTTTTCCTCGGCCCTTATTTTCTGAAGTTGACTTCGTTAAGCAAATTAATTTAACGTCCTCAATAAAGCGTACGAAACATTTAGTGGAATGTGTTCTGTTGTTATTATTTGTTTTCTTACTTGTTATAATTCCCGTCCAATAGTGCCAAGGAGTTAAATAATTTAACGCTCCCCGAACATGCCATGGCCTCATAAACTAGTTTCATTACGGCTTTGGCAGCCCAAATAAAGATATGTAGGTACGCCACCAAAATAACTTGAAATATTGCCTTCATATTGCGCTATGAAACAAAGCTTTTTTGTCAGCGGTTTCCAAATTGGTGATCGGGAAATGGTAGTGTCAAAATGGCGTTAGATTCATAACAAAATTAGAAAAAGATTTCTAATATTGAATATTATAAGACAACCAACAGTCAATATTATTATTTAACGATTAACATACTAAGCCCGACTTTTATTAAATAATAAAAATCTAATCAAATAACTTGAATATTACTTTCGTTCGGCAAAAAACTAATAATAAATATGTCATCATTTAAAAGTGCTGTATATTAAATATAAACCATTAGGGCCATTAAAATATACATTTTTTATTAATTTAAGGTGTTAACACTTTGTAATTCCATAATTATGATTTTTTATGAAATAATAAATTTTTATTTCCACTTTTAAATTTATTTTTCTTAACCCTTAACGTACCGTGTTCAAAACAAAACGCTTGCTCCCATGTGGTAAGTTCAGTTTACCGCTAACTTTATCTAAATATCAAGCATATGACTAGATGAATCAAAATTTAATTTATGTCATCTTGTAGGGAATTTCATTAGGAATAGATCGATATCTATAACATACATGGATTATTTGAAAAACATATCATTATTATTTTTTTTCTGGAACCATGCGATTTCTGATATGTAATGCGTCATAACATACAGGCGACTAAAAATCGGGTCGGGTCGGGTCGAAACTTGTCTGCACGCCGGGCCGGCGGGGCGAAGATAAAGGCACCTAGGCAAAATGTATAGTACGTTCAAGACAACGAGTACGTATTAATATTTGTCCCTTTTGGTAAAGTGTTAATATTTTCACAGTTCTGATATTATTAAGTTACGTGGTGCGTTTTCATCCAGTCGGTATCATTACGTACCTATTGAAAAGGTCAAAGTATAATTTATAATATGTTCAAAACAGCGAGTAAGCATTTGTCACTTTTGATAAAGTTGTAAATATTAGCAAAACAAATTCTACCTTAACACGAATGAAGGTGAGGGCAGTCTTAGAAAATATTTTTTTTTGGGATGAAGGAAGTAATTTTTTGCTTTTTTTTTTTATTACGAAATATTGAGAACACTTCAATGGAGGATTACAATTTTTTTTATAATATTAGGGTCCATAGGTTTTAAGAAAATCAACTTTAAATTGGCAGTGGAAACTCAATTGACCACATGGCAACGCGACGGTTAAATACGTCGAGAGAAATATTCTTAAAAGTATAAAATATATAATGTATATTTGATGAAAAAAATATCAATTTTTCTGAGGTTAATAAAAAGTTTATTATTACCAACGTAATAAATTTTGTATGTATGATATTCTCTTAAATTTTGTAAAAAGTAAAAAAATAATATCCATCATATTGCCATTTCATAAGATTACAATTAAAGAAACAAATGGTAATATTTCCATAGGTCACTTATAAAAAATATAGTTTGAGAAGGTGTGAATATTCAGGCTCGATTGTATTACCTTTCAAAGCAGGGTCACTCCTATGTTCAAAACACCGGCTAAACTGAAGACAATTGAATAACATGAGGGAACTCTTGTTACCATATGTATTAAAACCATTGAAGTTGATTAGCGTATTGCAACTTCTTATTCCAGAAATATTTTTTATAAAATATTATAAAAGCATTTCGAATATAAACCATTAAACCATTAATTATTTGTGTAAAATAAAAATAATAAATTTTCAGGATTCAAAGTATATATAAAAAAAGGAATATAATCTTCTTTGGTTCTTAAATGTAAAATCTCGAATAGATTGTTTCAATATTGATCCGGAATACAAATCTTGGTTCGACAGTAAATGAATCTTGGTCTTGTTTTAAATAAAGAAAATTTGATTGATAAACAATGTTTCTTTTTTATTTGCATGATTATAGAGATCAAACACTTAGCTTCAGATTATCGTGTAAACGCTACTTCTTGTTGACTAACTGCTTTAAGTTAAGCAAGTCAATGAGTTCTGGTTGAGTGAAAGCTTTGGGAGCTGAGAGAATAGGAAGTAGTTGTAGGGAAGATAACTATTTCCTCCGAGTATTATGCATTTTGGTATCATAACCGTATAAAATATATATAAGAGACTATTATGTTGTATTATGAATTAAAAACTACGACATCTGTAATTAAAAAAAAATTAAGAATTCAGAAAATTTTACATAATTATTTTAAGATTATTTTTGTACAGAATCATGGTTACCACCCCTTATCTTTATGTTTATAAAGGACTCCGTTTGCAATAATATTACCAGTCTGTCGATGCCAGCGAGCCTGGAAAAAACGGTCCCTGTCGAAATAAAGACAAAAGTGGAAGTAGTTAAAAACATCGTTTAATTTAATTATTTTTTAGTGAACGTCCATCAAGGGGTTTCAGTAAAATCATTTGACTATCTTAATTAAGAATTGTTAATCGCTTTTTTTATTTCAAATTATCGAAGATACATATATAAAAAATTGTTTTTAATTTTTCTTCAACAATGATATAAAACTCCATATTGAATACTATTTCTAGAAGTTTTATTAAATTTTGTGTGAATTACATATTTCACCTGTCTAAGGCATTACCAAATGTTCATCTGATAATGTCTTAGACAAGCGGAACATTTCATTCAAATTAATTATAATAAAACATCTAGAATGTAGACGTTTTCATTCGTAGTAATTAAATAGATGTTTACTTTTTTACAGTTAGTTTCATACAACAGCTTGCTATTTTGCTATATTTGCTTTTCACCCTTACACAACCTTATCCGTATTACGTATTACCATAACTATTTTATAAAAAATTTAAAAGATTTTTTTTCTTAAAACCACTATCTTCCAAGACACGTGCATTTTGGTTGTATTGGTAATACTGCAAATAATGGATGAAAATCTTAATATAAAAGATACGTAATTAGCTGCATTTATTAGTTGCTATCAAAATATAAATCCAGGGATATACTCGTATACTTATTATCTCTTTATATAAATAATAATAAGATATACATAACTATAAATAGATGTCTGTATTTCTGGATAAAACCGATGAAAATGGACCAAAAAATGTTATTAGTAATGCGAAAATATTAGCAAAAACAATACGAGATTAGTTTATATCCATAGATAGATACAGGCAGAGGACAATAAAGAAATCGGTAAAAAATTATTTTCGTATTGAATAAAATTTAATCAGTTTTTTTAATTAACAATGATACAATGATGAACATGTTATTCGATTTATTAAGAAATATAGTTTCGTTATTTGGAATTTCATGGTAGAAGTTTATTGTAAATAATGAAAAAATATATTTATATTTTTTTAATGTATATTTAGTTAATTTCACCAATGTTTGTGGATTTGACCTGCCTAAGCCATAAGCGTAAGTAATATTAACTAAATATACAGTTAAAAATACATTACTTTTTATTATTTTCATTATTTATAAGAAATAGCTTATGTAAATATTGGATTGATTCGCCATATCAAAGCTCTCTTTGCGAGATATAATTACTACCGCGTAAACCTCAATTAAGCTTAGATATTTACATTCCTTATGTTGCCACTACAACTTCATCTCGTATAATTACCCAATTTTGTTTATGAGTTCGAAAGATTCATCTTACACGCCCCCTAGTAAAATATTCACAATAAACGAGCGCAATTACAGAAGATGATATTATAAAACTCCGTGATTTCGACAAGACTGATTTTTTCCCGCCATGCCCAAATTCCCGCCAAATGACCCGTGAAATAACCAATTTCCGGTGGCAGTATCCCCAGTAGCATTATTACCGGATATACGTCAGCAATTAGCTGGAAGCGATGTTCAATTATTATTATAGATGATATTTTTTGCCCTGCGGAGAATTATCTTGTCACTCTGATGTGGCCATTCAGTTCGCAGCCAGTCAGCCATCACGACTACAATGTTAGGTAGGCTAGACATGCAATTATTAATTGAAATGTTTTGAATATTGATTTGCCGAGAACATTAGGCGGTTAATGGATGGGCTTGGTACCGCAACTCTAGTTTCTGTGTATCAACCTAATGCTTTGACGACGTATGATTGCATATTTGATAGAAAAAAATACAGTTTTTAATTACAGTCAATCACTTTTTGTTGAATGAAATAAATTTTTTAATACCAAAACAGTTACAACACTTCGTAGGAAGCAATACCTTTGTGGTAAAGTATCATTTAATATTTAAATGGTTTTACTGAAGTCTCTTGATGGAAATTCTTTTTAAATAAGAATTAAATAAAACAATGTTTTTTAACTTCTTCCACTTTTGTCTTTATTTCGACAGTGACCAGTTTTGCCAGGCTCAAGCAAATAAAGACATAAGTGGAAGTAGTTAAAAAAAGTTTTATGTAATTATTATTCAAATAATATTATTTAATGAAAACGTTTTACGTTTAAAATCACAAATTGTTTCAAAAACCTTTATCATATTTATAACAATACGCTAACGAATCTGGTTAGTGTTTAAACTAGCAATTTTGTAATAAAGTTAATAGAAACTTCTTTGAATGACTTAAAAAAATACCAATCAAAATTTGTCCGGTTATTTTTATTTGTTTAATATAATATAAAACACTTTAATTCTTTACAGTTCCAAATTTGATAAAACATTAGCAAATTGAAACACGTTTCTGATACACTATCAATTATAAACAGTTGTATTTTTAAACAATTATCCAATTAATGGTCCCTCTTCTAGGGAGGTCTATTTCAGATTTTTCGCTTGACATGATTTTTTATTCTAACTTTACAGTGTTGTTTCTTTAAGGTTGTTGATGTTATGAATTAAAGTACCTATAGAATTAATTCCCACAAAATATAATAAGACGTTTTCATTCGTATTAATTATTTAATATGGAGTTTTACATCATTTTTCAAGAAACAATAAATAATGAAAATATGTAAAACTAATCATTTTAAAGTTTTATGTCAAATCTACCAGGATATCATCAAATGATTGGAATATTATATCCCAGTTACAAAAATAAATTAATTAATAGTATTTTTTAAATCAGCTTCCGCCGCGTAATTTCAGTAATAACAATTGATTTAAGATCCAAGTCCAAGTTAAAATTACGTTAAATTTTATTGTAATAATAATAAAATAGATGGGTTGCAACTTTTAAAGCAATATTCCAAATCAAACACAACAATGCCTTGTTCCTCATTCATTATCCCATCCCATTTTCACATTTTTGCTCGCTCGCGCTAAAACCGTACAATGGGCACCGATTGTACTACATATCAACACCGCATTGTGTGTCAGAAGCAGTATTGTCGATAAGGTCAATAATCAGCTCCGTTGGGTCAATATTCCGCGCAATTGGTGGTAACTTAATCGTTAGAGTTGGTTGTGTAATCTATGTGTGCAACACACTGCGTCATGACGCAATGTGTTACGTATATTTTATGACGCAAAGTTGTGAAATATAATTGTACGCAGAAATGAAATTAGTTTAATTTTTTACTGTTAAAATTTTAAACACTGTCATAATATCACAATTTCTTTTTATTCACTGAGAGTGTCGCGACAGCTGTTTCGTCAATCGGTTGGTTCCATGTATAATTGTACTTTTTAATGACTAGTTTTCACACTTTTATTGTGTTGGCTTGTAATGACATTATTTGTAGCTTCTTTACCTAATTAATATTAATTGTGACAAGACCCTTTAATTTTTTGTATGTATAATTTTCCCTTTTATTCACTGTTTTTTCCCAACTTTGTTATATTTGTTTGTAAAATTGTCAACAGATTTCGCATACTCAATTTTTACTATAACACACTAACACACTAGTACACACTAATTTTTTGCCCTATAAATAGTAAGTCTTTTCATTTGTTACTTTAGTTTATTGTAACACTTGATGATTCCAACATCGGTTGGAGAAACTGCTGTCGCAACATTCTCAGTGAATAAATAGAAATTGTGATCTTATAACTGTATTTAAAATTTTAGCAGTAATAATGTTGAAATAATTGTTTCGGCCAGAATGAACTAGTTTAACCCTTAACGTACCGTGTTCAAAACAAAACGCTCGCTCCCATGTGGTAAATTCAGTTTACCGCTAACTTTATCTAAATATCAAGCATATGACTCGATGAATAAAAAATTAATTTATGTCATCTTGTAGGGAATTTCATTAGGAATAGATCGATATCTATAACATACATGGATTATTTGAAAAACATATCATTATTAATTTTTTTCTGGAACCATGCGATTTCCGAAATGGAATGCGTCACAGCATACGAGCAACTGGACACCCAAGTATAAACTTGTCCCCACGCCGCAGCCGGCGGGCGAGACTTTACGAGATTTTACGTATGATAAAGGCACCTAGGCAAAATGTATACTACGTTCAAGACAACGAGTACGTATTAATATTTGTCCCTTTTGGTAAAGTGTTAATATTTTCACAGTTCTGATATTATTAAGTTGCGTGCTGCGTTTCCATCCAGTCGGTATTATTACGTACCTATTGAAAAGGCCAAACATATAATTTATAATACGTTCAAAACAGCGAGTAAGTATTTGTCACTTTTGATAAAGTTGTAAATATTAGCAAAACAAATTCTACCTTAACACGAATGAAGGTGAGGGCAGTCTTAGAAATTTTTTTTTTTTTGGGATGAAGGAAGTAATTTTTTGCTTTTTTTTATTACGAAATATTGAGAACACTTCAATGGAGGATTACAATTTTTTTTATAATATTAGGGTCCATAGGTTTTAAGAAAATCAACTTTAAATTGGCAGTGGAAACTCAATTGACCACATGGCAACGCGACGGTTAACTTACGCAATAAACATAGTATGAATGCAAACTTTTTGTTTATTAACAAACTTGCTTTATCCAAAAAATATATGTATTAAGCAAATCATGTTGTTGTGGTGTTAAATTTTTTTTTAACTAAGACTAAAAAAAAACAAACAGTATTATAAATAAGATATTCATTCATTTGCCGCATTTTGCCATCCAAGTATTGTAAACATTGTTTAAATATATTGGGCTGTCGCTGAAAACAATAACCCATTTAACGTAGGGATATTAAAAATCGAAGGAGGAATGCACCTGCTCAGGACCTTGTCCAAAAAGCGTACAAGATGGATCGGCCATGTAATAATGCGACAAGAAGGCATTTTGCATGCCATAATGGAGGGTATGACCGAGGAGAACAACTCTAGGGGACGCCGAGAGTACCTGGAGGACCTGTTGTGCGCTACTCATCATATGCAGATTTCAAAAGAGCCGCACAAGACAAGGAAGAATGGAAAGAAAGAAGAATTGAGGAAATTGCTGCAAACTAATCCCAGGATTGAAACCAGAGAGAGAGATTAAAAATAATGATAACTAATTAAACTCCTCAATAATGCTGATCTTAATTTTTTTATTTGATTATATTTATTATCGGTTCGGTTTATTATCGGTTGATTATATTTATTATCGGTTCGGTTTATTATCGGTTGATTATATTTATTTATTAACCATTTCCGTAAATGCAGTTGAAATGAGATCTCTTAGAAGAATGTGTGGATACTCTGTGTACGATAGAGTGCCGAATGAAAATATAAGAAGTGAATGCGGTGCGAATGATGGTGTCATGAACAAAATAATGAAAGGATCATTAAGATGGTTTGACATATTGAAAGAATGAATGAAGAAAGAATGGTAAAAAAATTATATGTTAATGATGTAAATGGAACCAGAAATAGAGGAAGACCGAGGAAAACGTGGCACGATCAAATAAATCAAATATTGAATGTCGGCCATGTGAGGAGTCAGAGAAATCGACGCGCGTGCATGACACGATGTATGAATGTTGAGGAAGCGAGAGAAATATGTCAGGAAAGAAAAGTGTGGCAGTCCATTCTTTCTGCCTACCCCTTCGGGGAGACGGCGTGATGGTTAGTTAGTTAGTTAGTTACCATTTCCGTAATTTGTCAAGTCAGTTCTTTATCTGCCAATATCCCCAACCCCTGCAATATCATCTTCAGCTGCAACCCTGTTTATTTTACGTATTATATGGTATTTTCATTGCTCAGTTAACACTGATAAACATCATAAGAGGGCATGCACTCCTATTGTCCGTGACGCAGAGCCTGACGCGCCGCACTCGGTACCGCGTTGTGAATTAGAACCGACGCCGGGCGAGTATCGCCATAGGATCAAATCATAAACCGCGAAGGCGAACTATAAAAAGGCAATAAATGTTTTATGGCCTTCGCTAAAATGCCGATAGAACGAAGGGTTAAGGCGGGCAAACAAAATAAAAAATACTTCGTAAGTGTCGGCTTTATCGGGCCATTACCAGGGCCGCCGCAAGTGTTGTAAACTCGAACCGCTGCCTGTTTAGGGCAGCACTTGCACGTTAAAGTCCAAATGTGTATTAATCATTTATTAACTTTCATGCCTTTAATAGTCCTTATGATTTCACACCTTTATATATTGCGTCAAATTAATTTATTGAGCTGTTTCTCTTCATGAGATTTATGAACGGAGTCATAGTTTCAAGTACATTAAAAATCATAAAACACCGTGAAACATAATGTATTTATATAAAACATAATTTAAACTTATATTTTTAAAAACATAATTTAAACTTATATTTTTATAAAGCGCTAAAACACATATTTCGATAGAAAAAATGCAATTCAGTGAATAAATGAGAATACTTATTTTATATTCATATATTTTTTTTTAATCAACTCTGAGTGAAAAAGCTAATTAATGTTTATTAGTTGCAACCTGTGAAATATTCACTGATGTAAAGGTTTTATATATTTTTAACTTGATTCACTGTACAATCGTTATCAATTATATTATTTAAATTTTATTGAAAATATTTTTTTTCACACACGTTATAAATTAAAATTTTTTCCTCTTTTTTTCTACATAACTGTCATACAACAATAATCATAACAAATTTCAAAATACTCCAGAACATTTTCGGGCATGCGCATCCAGTGCATTTTTAATTACTTTCGAAGAGAATCGAAGCATTTCTCTCTCACTCTCTTGTATTCAAAATATTATTGTACTCTTTCTTTGTCATCCATTTTTAATTTTTTAAATTTTGACTAGTTTTCTAGGGAGTCAATTTTTTCTGGGAACTCGTTAAATTTATAACGTATATAATAATTAAATAATTAACATAAAACCAAAGGCAAAATTCAACCATGAACACGAGAGAACTCTACACATCTAAAAATAAATAATCGTATATTCCAATGTTTCCCTATTGTGGTAGTATAGTATACAGTAAGGTCGTGCTGTGACGTGTCTAGTACAGAGGCAGGGCTCCTGAATGCCGGGGGTGGGTCTGTCATCGTAAGGGACTGGGCCAAGAGGGGATTTATAGCACTTAAAGAGGCTGAGATCTCAGAGCTTAAAAATTAGGTGGGCGTCCTATGAGGTCCTGAGCGTCAGTTCAAGTGGTATCCGGCAGCGCGAAGAATCCGAAAGACCTGCCTCAAAAATTAAATGATCATCTTTAAAATTATTGCAGTATCAAAGTAAGTATGTTACTAGATGCCATTCGCTTATTTTAAAACTCAATCTTGTCATATTATGAGTTTGATCCTCATTTGTAATCTCTCTATTTTTATTAATTTCAGTATATGCAATTGCATATAATCAACTTTTTTTTGTTTCTTCTGATACAGTTTTTTTCACAAAATTACATTATTATTTGTTATATGACAATTATAAATTATTTGCTCTCGTGTAAATCTCTTTATTTATGATGTGACATTTTCAAATAAATTACAGAAATAGTATTATTTATTTATTATTCCTTGAACAATGATGTAAAACTCCAAATTAAATTATTAATATGTATGAAAAAACGATTGTTTTTAAGGAGTCCTTTTAAAATATATACGTTTGATATGTTTTGCCCTTCTATGGCATTATAAATCATTATCATTATCAAGGCATTATCATTTGATTATTATTATTCAATGCATTATCATTATCAAGGCATTAATCATGTATTATCAAATGCATTATCATTATCAAGGCATTATCATTTGATAATGCATTAGAAGGACAAAAAATGTCATTCATAAATATTATAATAAAACTCATTGAAAACTATCTTTTTTTCATACATATTAATGAAATAATTTTTATACTTTTCAGAAACCGATGTTAATAAATTTTTCCAATAGGTTTGTTTTAATAACCTGACTAAGCTCTAGTTAGAACAAAAGCCGGTCCTTAATTTCAAACAACAATAATAATAATAAGTTGGTGTAAAACCAATTTATTCCTAAATTATTTGATAAAAGTAGTAGTATTTTTGTATATCAGTTTAGATTGTTTTAATGCTACGAGTATCTTCTAGATCATCATCAGAAATTTCAATTTCAGAAAATAACTATTTGAAAGCCAGTCGGTGTTTATTTTACCGGAACACTGCTTGTGGCAGAGTGGTTTTAAATTACCTCGCTCTTAACAATACTGAGAAAGAATGCGATTGACCGGGTTTTTCACAAATGGATTCTAATTTTGTTCATCATCAATTGTAGCGCGACTATTGTCTCGATGAGTTACTTCTGAATCCCCGTTATTGGTTCCCGTTCGATACAAACGAACTTCAACCAGCTTTAACCCCAGTTATCCGTAGCTGCATCCACATTAGTCATCCTCGGTCTACTTATACTTCTGTCAGTGCTTTACTAGATTTTCTGATAGAATGCTTTCACCCGAGGATTCAATAATTAATCGTGTGCTTAACGGGCTCCAAAGGGGTAGGCAGAAATAATGGAATACCACATTATTTCCAGACTTACTTTTCTCGCTTACTCAAGATTCATACATCATGTCATGCACGCACTTCGATTTTTACGACTTCTCAAGTGGCCAACATTCAATATTTGATTAATTTAATCTTGTCATATTTTCCTTGGTTGTCTTCTTATTCAAATTCAATTTGCATCGTAAACATTTTTTTACCATTCATTCTTCATTCGTTATTTCCATGTGTACAAAACAACTAAATGTTCTATTCATTGTTTTGTTTATAGCACTTTCATTCGCACTGCATTATTTTATTGTATTTTCTTTCGACACTATGATACACAAATTTTCTACACATTCATCTAAGATATATTATTTTTACTGCATTTATTATATTATACTTTATTTTATTATGTTAGTATGTAAAAACCCAACACACCGCGTCTCCCGCGGGGGTGAAAATGGACGGATGGAGTGCTGCATCGGTTAAAGTGTGGTGATCCATTCTGTCTGCCTACCCCTTCGGGGAGACGGCGTGATGGTTAGTTAGTTAGTATAGTATGTAAAAAATAGTTTAGTTATGTTAAAATATTTTTAATTCCACTTTCCGATGATAAAGAAATACAAATAAAGCGCATATGTATTCTTGAGTGTATTCTTTCTTCATTAGGTGGAGCATTTGGCTTTAGGGGGATCCGACATATTTCAT
The DNA here is from genome assembly GCA_022606425.2 of Lepidostoma basale. Lineage (NCBI taxonomy): Eukaryota > Metazoa > Arthropoda > Insecta > Trichoptera > Lepidostomatidae > Lepidostoma > Lepidostoma basale. The sequence continues at coordinate 96,711 of JAHDVF020001408.1, read as the reverse complement.
AGCCAATAAAGAAGCAAATATTTATTGCGGTAGCATTGTGTATCGAAGACGGGCCTAACAAAAGAAAAATGAGTTATTGGGAAAACTTCAACGGAAATCGAATTAATATAGCATACTCCTCTCTCGATACAATTTATTGTGGGATGATATATTAACGTGTCGTAACTTCATTTGAAAATTATAGTCGCTTTTTCAGGGTTCATGTTGTTCTGATTGGGAGAAGTGGATTATTGCCGGGAAACCTGAAACTTCGGAAAGAAATTAAACTACGCTATTGAACGGGTCGATGAAAGGTAATACCGTTCAGGCAATAGGCAAAAGTAATCTGGAAGATTCGTGTCTTAGATTCTGTTTAACATGAGCTATTACTAACGAATCTTTACTATTTCGTCCTTCAATTATTAGTATCTAAGGTGTGTTTTTCTTATGTTCCTTTAGATAAAATAAAGAATTAGCTTGTTATAGATAAGAGACAAAACCGGTAAAAATGGTTTTATATTAAAAAAAAATTAAAATACTTTAACTTGTTTTAAAACAACTTTATTTTTGTCAAACCAACCGGTTTTGCTGCCACCGGAGCTTCATCAGGGTTACTAAATAAGCATAAAAAGTGTATTTTTTTGTTACGCTGATGAAGCTCCGACGGGAACGAAACCGGTTGGTTTGACAAAAATATAGTTGTGTAAAAAAATAAAAATGTTTAAACATTATTCTTAATAATGCAACCCCACAAGTTAAATGTTTCTTACGAAAACATTAAAATAATTTTAAATAATAATTAAATAAAACAACGTTTTAAACTACTTCTACTTTTATCTTTATTTCGACAGCGACCGGTTTCGCCAGGCTCGCTGGTATCGATAGACATCATAGCTGGCACCAACGGCCATCGACAGAGTCTGTCGATGCCAGCAAGCCTGGCGAAACCAATCGCTGTCGAAATAAAAAACCAAATGGGAAATAGTTTAAAAAAGCATCGTTTTATTTAATTATTTTTTAAAATGAACTTTCGTCAGGAGTTTTCGGTAAATCATTTGTTTATCTTAAAATAAGTTTTAACGAGTAGATATTAATTACTTGTTTTGTTGGATATTTATTTCGAGCAGTTTCTGGTGTATAGCAATCACATACTAGGAACAAACTAGACAAAAGATGTACAATAAAATATTTTAACTTTATTTACTATAAAATACTTACGTTGATTTATTTTTGATTTTTGATTTTTTACTTGAAAATTTCCCCCTAGCCAAGTTCAAGTGAAAACACATCAAAAAATTCGAAAAAAACATTTGATTATTAATATGACTTCTTGAGAACCAGCAAAAAACCACTTTGCTGCGTAACAACCCATTAGATTCAAACTACCGAAGAAGAATATGACGATGGAAATTTCGATATTCACGAAAATGTTGATAAAAATAGTTATGTTAAAGTATTTTTAACTTTTGAAAACAAAATGATTGTTTTCATGTAAACACTGTGATTATTTTCAAAACGTTTGTGATTAATTTCAAAAAGATTTTTCAAGATACAGTTTTCTCCGTACAAAACGTGTTAATTTATTACGCCCATATATAAGAAAAATTATTTTTTCTGTCTCACATAAAAACAAGTGAAACGTGTCCCAGTTTTGTGAAAAATTGTCCGAAAGGGCGGGACCCTTGGTAAATTATTTGTTTTAATTAAAGGTAAACTGTAAAGGTCAGACCCGTGTGTGCTGCGGGTAGGTATTGGTCTTGGGTTTGGTATTACCTGCGACACGCAATCGCCGAACCAAAAATAAAAATGTTTCTTAATTAATCTGTAATTGTAACACCATTTAACAGTTTTATTTGAGCAACCCGCCAATATTTGATAAGAAAAAAAGGTATGAATTTCGATCGAACATTCAACATACCTCTATTTTATTTGTGAGTGTTGGAATAACGAATAGGACTCGAATAACTGGAAGTAGCACTTTTCTAGAAGGTATATACATATGAAATGCCGTGAAACGTCACCTTCCATGGCAACAGCTAGATTTCCAATAAATCCGACTCCCTGTCTTCATAGAGTAGTCGTCGTGATTCTTTGAGTCTCGAGCAATATGATAACTGAAAGATAGAGAGCGTATGACGTATCTTCGGCACCACAAAGCCGAGACCCACCACTAAAGGAACGTAAACCCTAAAATTGTCGATTAAATAAAATTACCTGATTATTCATTTAAAATACGAGTAGTTTATAATACTCAAACTGACAAGATGTCAGTTTGAGAATGCACTCGCAAGGCGAAGCAAATTTGTCACTTTTTATATAATTTATATAAATTAAATCCAAGTAAAACCACTAAACAATCGTATTTACTATTGTCAATTAATCATGGAGTTTTACAAAACTAATACCTCAACCATCAATTAGCCTGATTATTCATTTGTTTGACCAAGAAGATGCAAGTCTTTAATTTTGGTTCCGTATCTTTTATTTTTACGTTTGTTTAAATATAATATTAGATTTTTTAATTATTCTTAAATTGATATTAAATATTGCGTTACATTATATTTGAAGTATTTCCAAGTGTGTTTAATTTCAATGGCTTTGGACTTATGAAGTCTAGCCCTTATTTTAATCTAGTGAGGTTTTTTTCTTTGCTCGACGGAATCAAAAAAAACTTTTGGCAGCATTTAAAACCGCGCTGTTCGGAGCAGCATTCCTTGGGGGTCAATTTCTCACAAACTTAAATTAAAACCGCTTAACGTTTCTGTACATATTTACATATTTTTATTGACTATTCGGTCCATAAAGTAAATGGACTAAAAGTTTTAGGGGAAAAGTTTATGTGAATTTCCAGATAAGAATATTAAGGCCTTATAATAATAATAAGAAACAGTGTTCCGAAGTTCTTAACAGGTTTCCGATATCCCGTCGAACAGTAAAATCGATTTAAAGCGTTTCATAACGAGGTTCTAGACTTAATTTTTCCTTGAAAATTGCCAGGAGTGATATTTCAGAAGGCGGCGTACACCATCATAGCTTCATACACACTTTGCATACTTTACATTATCACTTACAACACTTCTCATAAAAAAAAACATTGGTACTTACTAGAGCAAAAGACGGTGTACAGTATAGGTTCCGAGACTCTGTAAGGTACTAAGTATTGTGCAAAGCCTATTAATTTTATTGTAGAATTAAGGATGTCTTAAAAAAACTTTTATAAAAGAACGTTTGAATTGAATTTAAACTAAACGTAAAATAAAATGTGTACGAGCTTAAAGTGTGCATTATTTAGATGTGATAAAATGTGATTTAAAAAAGTAGATTTCTCAATCACTCTTAGTGAATCAAATAAACTACAAAATCAAATGAACTAAATAACTCCACCAGATGAATAGCACAATATATTTGAGATTTTTTAACATGTTCATTTGTTAGCTGAAAATATAATAGATGGCGCTTGTGTGTAGATTGAAACTAACATGTGACGTTTAGTGTTGCATATTAACATATATTATACCCTTCTTACGACCACCTTCCAAAAAAATTGTCAGACATGGTGGTCGTAAGAAGGGTGGAATGGGAAATGTTGTATTACATACAGCGTGCGCTTAACCCAACCAATGACAGGTCATAAGTCCTGTAAATACCTCGATCACCATATTCTGTTTCCAATTTGCATCTTCGGCTCTATTGAGATATAATTAATTCTTGAAAATATAATGTTTACACTGAGGAAGAGCGTCTGTGCCCTGAAACGTATTTGTAAAAAGTTTTGGGGAAGTATAAAATTATCAAAAAAATATTATTCAAATATTCACCAAAGTATTATATATTCTAACTCACAAAGAAACAGTTTCTAAACATTCCATTTTTTTTCCTACATCTAGCAATTTGATCACAATATTCTAGACATTATCATTATCTGTGAATATGCTTCAGAAAAAAATGCATTATAATGAAACTATAAGTATCCATATACAGTTACCGCATTATTAAAAGCATCAGTAATAAATATTTTATTATTAAAACTCTAGAAGTTTATTACATTAGTACTCTTTTATATGAACACGTCTAAATTACATTTTACTAGCCAAATATTATTTGTTATACGTACTTTATAGTGAAACCCTCTAGGCCTTTTGATATAAAAATACAATGTGATATAAAGATAGCCTAAAATATCTAGTTTCTAAACAAAGAAGATTTCTCAAGTGTTCTTCTCACACTACTCTAACGGAAAAGAGGCGGGACAAGGTGATTGTTAAGAAGGAAAAATAGAAACATCAGTCTACTACAATGAAGCGAAATTCCCTTAACATATAGGCGAAAATATAAAATGACTTAACCCTGGTATCGCTGTTTAAATTTACTCAGTTTAATTTCCTTCGGGCTATCGGAAAAGTTAATCAACACATCAATTAACGCAATGTGTCGACTTTGACCCAAAATAATAATTAACTAAAAATGCTCGTAATTTTAAGACTTTTCTTTTGAAATATACTTATACGAGTACACCATGGTTATATAAATTCTGAGATAATTTAAATCGATTACTTGAAACCATTCAAGAGTGGCGAGTAATTCAGCTACAACAGTTTAATAATAGAGCTGGTTAGCTCGTCACGAGATGAATCTCTGATCACCTTGTGTTTTGTCACACGCATCGTCTCATCTCTCTCTTGCGGAGGCACCCACCCCCGTAAGCCTCTTTAATGGGTGCCCAAATAGCCTTTCAATAGCTTCGATTTTCTCCGCCAGTTTTTGCCCTCCCGAAGGATCGTTACGGGCTGCAAGGGTGTTATTATGTCTTATGTATTACATAAAGAAAGCGTATTGGTTAGAGAGACAGGGTCTCATGGTACAAAAAGTGAGGTGGAATTATCCGGATTTAAACTAAGGGTAGGAGGATGCTTAATTTTAGAAACAACGTCGCAATCGCAAGAGTTCTGTTTTCGTATAGGCTAAAAAACAAAACAATTGTTTATTTTTTTAATTTTATGAGCGAAAGAAATATCATTATTCTCAACAATCATTTATACTAAAAAAAATCATTAAAATTTTGGGATTTATATAATTTTACGTATTGACGACGTGCGTACATGACGTGATGTATGAATTTTGAGGAAGCTGGTGACCTCTCTAGGTAAGCTCTGACCTTTTATATTGGGAATCAAACGAGGTGACAGTCGAACTCCGTTTCTTTTTAATCTCATCAGACAAGACCATAGAGGAGGTCGCATATCTTAGCCTATCTGGTATGGTCTATCTGGTATGCTCTATTGACGATGCAACGACACTGGCAGAAAGTGAAGACGATCTTCAACGAATGCTTTGTAGGTTTCATCTTGCGTCTAAGAAGTATAATATGACGATATCCGTCGAAAAAATAATACGTATAACAATATCCAGACAGCCTCTGGGTTGCAAATTTGTTGTAAACGATAGACCCACAGAACAAATCTTGAAGTTCAGATATCTGAGTATGGAGATATCTATATAATGAAGTTAAAGAACAACAACCTCTGAATGCCTGAATGATACTATTTGGGACAATAAGCATATGATAATGGAAAACAAAGTTAGGATTTTTAAAATATGCATCAGGCCCATAATGATTTACGAAATCGAAGCAAGAGCAGACACTATCAGAACTAAACATCTCCTTAGAGCAGCAGAAATTAAAACATTGCGACCTTTCATGGGTAGAACCCTTAGAAATAGGATACCAACTGAAGAAATTTGCAGATCCTGCAAAAATTATGACATAGTCAGATGGCATAGGGAGAGAAGACGATTCTGGAAGGACCACATCGAGAGGATGGATCCAGCGAGGATTCCTAAGATCGTGGTGCACGAGATTCCAGAGGGTCGACGACCAGCAGGACGACCACTTAATAGATGGAGAAAGAACTGGTTGTCTTAATCACAGGAAGAAAGTTGATATCCTGCATAAACAGACCGCAAGATCTACAATAATGGTAAGAAGAAGAACACGATTTAATAAAAGAAAATCGGATCTTACCAGACGCCACCCAGAACAGATAGTCCCGGAGACGCCATACTTGATTAAACAAACCAATTGAATGGGAGATATGCTAGGAAGAAAAAGAATACTACAAAATTTCAATGAAAACGTAAGATTTTTTAAAATATAATGTTAATTATGCAACTTATATATCTGAAATTTTATAAGGTTTTGCCATGGCCTTGCTTACAAAATTCTCGTAAACTCACAAAAGTAATTGTAGTCAATATCATGTCAATATTATTATATGTAGCCACGAAGGTCATCGTATACATGTGGAAATGATTTTTATAAAGAGTATGTAAATTTCTTAAAAAGCAAATAGTAATAAAATATTGTGACAAATAATGTGAATACCGAGCGTCGAACATTAATCTAATATTATACAAGTATTAACCCAACCCATGCGATACTTTAACTTTAATATTTAATTAAGTTAGGTTGATATTCTTAGTGAGATGTTCGTGCTTCCCATTTATCCTTTGAATAAATACGGAGAATGGTACATTATTAGTGCGGAGGAACTTAGTCCTCTGGTGGCCAAAGGTCTAAATCACAGCGAGTTAAGATCTCCTAATCCCCAAATGAAGTAAAAGGAAGGCTTTTAACTAAACCATCATTTATTGAAGATAAAACATTGAATTTTCAGAGATTTTTGGGCTTTTAACGGTAATGCGAGTTTCTCGTTATTCTTGCCAATAAAAGTGAGTTATCAAGGAATAATAACCGTAAAAAGGAAATAAAAAGATTCTTATATCACTCGGGGCTCTTCTGCTATTGTTTACAACGTGGTTTAGTAAGCTCACTGGGATTACGTGGGATTATTTTGTTTTACGAGTACTATGGGCCAGTTTTGCAAAATCCCTCTCAAACTTTTTTCTTATATTGAATCGAGTGGAGGAGTTCAATTGAGGCTTCCATTATATTTGATACTGCTGTTGAAAATCCGGAATTCTTTCATCGATCTAATTTTAATAATAAGGCACGCTATATCAACACGTCAAACGGGTGGTGTTTCTCTCACCGTAAAGGTCTCTAGTACTCTTGACTCCTGATCCAAGGGACTTGAGTTCAAGCCTGGACCTTATTCCTTCTTCATAACAATGAGCTATTTACTGCTCATATTATAGATTGTATAACAAATTCTAATAACATTGATTTAAGCCCTTGGTGTCGATCGTAAACTAACCTCATTTTAAAGCATAAACTGAGGTACTATCAAATTTGGATTACCTTGGACATACCTTAGCATGGCAAATTATGAAATTCCCATTAAATAAAATCTTACTTCTCGAAAATAAAAGGTTTCATTAGTATAAATTATTCAATATACAGTTTTCCATTATTGTTCGAGAAACAATAAATATTTTTTACAACCATGAACATAACAAATATATCCATAATATAAAAGTCAGGTTAGGACCTGTGAATGACGGTGAAGGCTGGAGAGTGCAGCAACATGACAATATTTACAAAGCTCCCAGTCTCTCCACACAGGTCAGACTGAATAGACTGAGATGGGCTGGTCACGTGCAGAGGATGCCGTCATCGCGAACCCCAAAAAGATTGCTGGAGTGGCACCCAGGTGGTAGAAGACCAATTGGACGACCAAGGCTGGGATGGGAGGATGAAGTTGGGAGAGATGGGGCAAGATTGTTAAGGGTGTCGGATTGGAGGGTCGAAGCGGAGGGCAGGAGGAGTTGGAGGCGAAGAATACTAGAGGCTAAGGCTCGATATGGGCTGTAGGGCCATCGAAGAAGAATAATATAAAAGTTATTGTTTTACATTAAAAATAATAAAGTGATATACTCGTATATCTTGCAAATATTAAAAAAAAAAAGTTTCTCCAGATATATATCCATATCATTTCAATTAATTTCATAAAGCCTCACGAATAGTCTTTGATTTAGTGATTAAATGCGTTATAATAGATCTCACCTCAACAGACTACTGCAATAACGTTCACAATATTTTAATGTATATATTTATTAAAATATTTCTATAGGAAATCCGAAAAAATGATAAATATATTAATATGAGTAGTCAACAAAGTATTGTAGAATACAATATTTATATTTACGATATGGCAATTGTGAATTACGATACGGAACTTATTTTTCAATATATTTTCAAGTTTATACGATTTTTTACTACTAATAACCCAAATTTAATACAAATAACGTCTCTTAAAATACAATTTATTTCAATTCTATAAAAAACAATTTTTTTATAGCTTAATGTTTATGGTTCATAACCGTTACATAAATTAATTAAATTGTTTATAAGACAAGGCGTTGTTGTTAAAAGCAGCATAATAACAAAAGCTACTTAATTTTTGGGGCCATTTAAAAAAAGAAAGACGTACAGATAGTTGTCACGTTCATCCTATCAAATCTTAGATCCCCTTTACTATAAAGATATACGTATAAACCAAGCACCGAATTCGATTGAGATTGTTAGAATAATTATTTTTACACAAACGAATTACATTTAACGGTCAATACCAAAAAAAATTCTTGGAGTCAATAGAAACATTTTTAATGTCATGAGAGGATTTATTGTATAATATTATTATATTTTATGTGAATTTCACATTGGAATGGCATTATCAAACATGCATCATGTGACTTTATTATACAACTTTTAGCAAATACCAAAAATTTATATTTGGTTCATTGATAATACGCGTGATAGGGAGACATACATTTTGGTAGATATATATTTTTTACACTTAACAATTTCAGAAAACCTGAAATAATCTGAATAGTTTATAGAAATCATTATTGATTTACCTAGAAAAATTGTAGGAGACATGTTGAAAGAAGGATTGGGCCAGGCTATAAGGTGAATGGTGCACTTCAAGTCGTCATCGCAAACGAAAGTCAACCATAAAAGTTAATATATTATGGTAGTGCTCAATGTGTTTTTTCTACCGACTCTTACGTATGAAAGTAAAGTATAGTAGAACTGGTTAAACAAGTATGAAAGGAGAATAAATGCAATGGAAATGATAGAGAGTCATATGCAAATATAAGAAGTGAATGCTGTTTGAAAGAAAACATCCGCGTGGATGATTTAGACACATGAAAACAATAAATGAAGAAAGAGTGGTATATAAAGTATTCGTTAACGATATTAACGGAATGGAAAGTAGAGGATGACCAAGAAAAAATTAGCATGATAAAATACATATTAATATGACTCCCAACATGGAAGCCTTCAAGAATTTTAAACTTTTGTTTAAAGAAACGCGGTACGAGTTTTGACTGGTTAAATGTCTGTTTATTTATTTTCATTGGGAAAGCTAAATAGTTGTATACAGTTAGTAAAAAGCAACGCACATTAAAGGCCCAAGTGGCACCACAAGAATCAACAAATTGTTACAAGTTGCTGCAAACCAAAAAATTGGATTGAAAGTAGCGAAGAAGAATGAAAAAATAATAAATGATTGAGAGAAGAAACAGTTTGGTCTTAGACTTATTTAATAATACTTTTCAAATTAACACCAAAGAATTTTCCTTTGAATCTATAAATATTATATAACACACACACTCACAAAATAAAATTAAATATGCAGGAAGTGTTAACCCCAATATCATTAATTTGGGGGTAGGTGACTTCACAGGTTCCCTTTTAATTATTCGGAAACGAATACCTATGTAAAACGCGATATGAACGAATTTGTATGTCGACAAATAAAATTCCCTAATAACTTGGGAATATTTACCTTCGCAGTGTACAGTTACATACTATATATCCCGTATATTACAGGTGCTACGGCTTGGTCCAAATCTTCGCACACAACGCCGAAATGGGGAAAACGCTTATGGAAGCATTAATTCAGGGAAATTCAGAGCCAGCCGGTGAGCCGCATTTTAATATATTCAATTAGGAACGATAAACACGCATTAATGAAGGAGGAAAATAGTTGGAGAAATTGAGGTAAAAGCTAGGATTATTTCGGAGGTACATTCAATAAGGCTGAGAGGTGTTTTATTAGGAAAATTTAATACTGCGCGATCGTACCTTTATAAATGTATTTATTCATATTCATTCACTTTAAGTAGATTCTGCTTGTATTTTGTACAATGAGCTTACTTTAATAAACAATATTAAATATTGGAACATACACATATAAGAGAATTTAAGGATTTTAATGAAATCTCAAGGTGGAAGTTCATTTTGAATGATTATTAAATATTTCGATGTTTTTTTTAAAAACTACTTCTACTCTTGTTTTTATTTTAACAATGACCGGTTTTGCCAGTGGTTGGTTGGTTAGATAGCTCACTATCTAAATAAAGAATAAAGTGGAAGAAGCCAACAAAAATATCGTTTTATTGTGAGTTTCATCAGAATATTCGTAATCTTATATAGTGTTGCAGTATAGCCCTTTCATGGCTTTCGAGAAGGAAGAATGTATGGCGATTTGTGATAAAAGTGCGATGGGCGAGAAATTGGATCAAGTTACCGAATTTACGTATCTGGGAAGCTTGTTTACAAGAGACGGAAAAATGGAGAAAGACATCGAAAGAATGGCTGGGAATAAAATAAATGGCGCACTCAAAGTCATTACTGCAAATAGAAATATTGGATCGCTTCGAAATTTTGACACAACGTTACATTAAATTACATGAATGATTTTATAAATTCTTATGTTTCTTCGTCTTCTTCTTTTTTTTTGGAAAAAAACGATGCTCTGAAATTTTGTTATTTACCGATTGTTCAAATTTTTGACACAATGTTGCATTATAATACGCGGGTGTTTTTTTAAATTGTATAAATCTGAATAGCTAACCAAAAGAAGAACCCAATTTTTGTATTTATGTTTAGAACGTTACTTTAATAATGACGTGATTTTTAAAAGAAAAGACGACGCGAGAACATGCTTAAGTACGGAAAAATCTAAATTCGAATTTATTTCGCAATAAACGCACGAAATATTGATTTGTTAATCCCTTGTATCTTCCCCTGAAAGATCTCATTATTGTGAATCCTGGCAACTTCTCGGTAGCATTCCAGTCAACATATAAACTGAGGAATGCGGCCCCATGCAAGGACCTGCGCGGCCTGGAGCCTATTGTTGGTTACCAAATCTAGATATTACAATAATAACAAAGTGCCCAAAATATGTACGTATTTTCAATAATAATATAATAACCCCCAATGGAGTAAACAAGCAAATTAATACAATATTTATCTTTAGAATGTTTCCTAGTTTATCAATATTAGTATTAATTATATAATAACTCACTAATGTATGGAAGTGAAGCTTGTCGCTGGCAAAAGAAGGATTAAAGCAAGATAAACGCGAATAGAAATGAGATCACTAAGAAGAATGTGCAGGAAAACGTTGTATGATAGAATACCGAACGATGAAATAAGAAAGAAATATAAGGCAGATGACTGCATCATGGATAAAATTAAAAAAGGATCTCGGAGATGGTTTGGACATATGGAACGAATGGGTGAGAATAGAATGGTTTAAAAGTTGTACACAAGCAGCGTGAATGGAAAAAAAAAGCCGAAGACGACCGAGGAAAACATGGCATGACCAAATTAATCAATTACTAAAAGGCGGCCACATTCGAAGTCGGAATAATCGACGTGCGTGCATGGTACGATGTATGAATGTAGAGGAAACTCGAGAGGTATGCCAGGACAGAGCATTGTGGCGATCCATCCTCTCTGCCTACCCCTCCGGGGAAATTGCGTTATGGTTAGTTAGTTAGTTACTTAGTTATAACTTACTAAACTACGAAACTAACTAACCATCACGCCCTCTCGCGGACGGGGAGGCAGAAAGAATGGACCGCCACAGTGCTCTTCCCGGCATAGTTCTCTCACTTCCTCAACACTCATACAATCATGTCATGCAAGTACGTCGAATTCTCCGACTCCTCACGTGGCCAACATTGAATGATTTGATCATGCCACATTTTCCGTGGCCTTCCAATATTGTATAGTCAGTCCCGTTTACGTCGTTTACATGTATTTTATTTTCTATTTTTTCTGCATTCATTCTTTCCATCTGTCCAAACCATATTAATGATCCTTGCATAATTTGGTTCATAATACTTTATTATAATGTATTTGCATTTGACACTCTGATTTGTCATATACAGATCTATCATATCATATCTACATTTATTCTACTTTCATTTTTCTTTTGCCAGTTCCAATAATTTTATAATTACAATACATTTAAACAACTTTTGAAAATTCACTGAGAACCACTCAAAGAATATTATGTAATTAAGAAAACAGGGCTTAATAAAATACGAAAATTATTCTGGAAAACTTAAAATAGAAACATTATTTCCATCTCAGTCGGTTCAAGCAAATACACAACACTTTTTACCAAGCACGGACGTTGACAAGCAAATAAGCTATTAATTTTAATAATCATGATTTGATATTTATTTTACAATGAAAACAGTTTATTTCTACAGACAAGTGTCATAAATATTAATTATTCATGACACCAATTCGGTTCTAGAAAAGAACTGAACTGAACAATAAATGATTTCCACTTCTAGCACGAACATTCCTAAATTGATATGAAAAATGCTGATCTTCAAAATAATAACACTCGGTACTTCGGGAGTACTTGTGCTTGAAACGTGAGCATTACGAGAGGCAAGTTAAATTTGGAAACTGGGAGGTGAGACAATTTGAGGAACACCAAAATTGTCATCGCAAACAAAAGTCTACCCAGAAACAGCCAAGATGCCGTGCACAATAGTATTATTTGAACCGACCCTTAAGCATGGAAGTGAAACATAGAACTGGCAAAAGAAAGATAAAAGTAGTGTCAAATGCAAATATGTGCGAATGAAATTATTATGACCAAAAAATATAAGAATCATTTAGATCGATTCGTCCACAAACGAAGTACAATAGAAAAAAATGTTAAACGGAACAATATATAGAGTAAGACTGAGAACGTGGCATGATCAAATCAATCAAATATTAAATATCGGCTGAATGAAGAAGCGGAGAAATTTAAATTGCATGATTTTATGTATTGTATGAATGAATAAAAAGCGAGAGAAGTACGCCAGGAAATAACAGTGTGACGGTCCATTATTTCTGCTAACCTATTCTGTAAGACAGCGTGATGGTTTGTTAGTTATCCAAGAAGAGAATAAAATCCTTTCATTAGAAGACCATGGATATACAACAAGTTTATACAATATTTCAGTAAAGTAGTTTTGTTTTATGAACCTCATTTGAATGCGCGTAATAAAATTCCATCCCTGGTCGGACGGGTGATAAAGGGGTAGTTTTCCGCGTGCTCAAGTCGCACACGGGGTTGCGTGGAGCCTGGGGAGTTACGGTGAGATTTCAATCATTATTACTGAATGTGTAAAGTGCGAGAAAGGTACTTATACGGAGAACTTGGAGCGAGGAGTCAATATTTGATCTCAACTCGCGCCGAATGATCATATTAAATCTCGCCTACGCGAAGCATGCCTGGCCCGGGATAAACTAATAAGTAAAGTTATGGAATTGCCAGGTATGCAGAATTAAAACAGAATAAAACATTAATTAGATAATGTAATTCGATGTTGTAGGTAGGTCGCGAAAAAAAAGTGAATAATGTTTTTTTTAAGGATTTCGATAATGCTGAAATATGCAAAGTTAAAGAAAACTGGAGAAGTATTCTCCTGGCGTTGTATAGCAAATGTAGCCTTTCACATTGCATTAATTAAAGAATTTCTGCTTAATGCTTACACCTATTCTTAATAGATGGCGCTAGTGTAGATTGAACTAATAACATATGAAGTGTGGTGCAACATAGTAGCATATATACGACTTCCAAAAATTTGTCAGACGTGGTGTGTTCGTAAGAAGGGCGGAATGGGGAATGTTGTTAACATAAAGCGATCGCTTAACCCAACCAATGACAGGTCATAAGTCCTGTAAACGCCTCGACCACCATATTCTGTTTCCAAAAAAAACAATTTACATATTCGTCTCTATTGGGATACAATCAATCCTTAAAGATAAAGAATATTTTTTTTTAATTGTATCTCAATAGAGAAGAAGACGCAAACTGGAAACTGAATATGGATGATCAAGGTGTTTACAGGACTTATGACCTGTCATTGGTTGGGTTAAGCGCACGCTTTAGGTAATTACAACATTCCCCATTCCACCATTGTTATTATGATCATGCATGATAAATTTTGGAAGTTGTATGCATGATCATAATAACAATGGTGGAATGGGGAATGTTGTAATTACATAAAGCGTGCGCTTAACCCAACCAATGACAGGTCATAAGTCCTGTAAACACCTTGATCATCCATATTCATTTTCCAGTTTGCGTCTTCGTCTCTATTGAGATACAATTAAATTTGAATTAACCACCCACCATGGGTGAAAATCCAGGATTCGTATACAAGTATAAGTATACATTCACAAAAAATATTATATTTAAAGAATATTAGTTCAAATACGATTTAGTTTCATATAGTCATCAAATTGGAACAAGAAATACAATATGAAACTAACTAACTAACTAACCACCACGCCGTCTCTCTGGGAGGGGTAGGTAGTAAGAATAGACTACCAATCTGTCAAATGTCCTGACATACTTCTCTCGTTTATTCTACATTGTGTCACGTTTTCCTCGGCCTTCCACTTTTTCTAGCTCCGTTCACGTCGTTTACATATACTTTCTTTACCATTCTGTCTTCACTCATTATTTTCATGTTTCCAAACCATCTTAACGACCCTTTCATTATTATATTCATTACACTTTAATTTGCAACGCATTCACTTCTTATATTTGCATTTGACACTATCATATACCGATTAACCACACATTCGTCTCAGAGATCTCATTTCTACTGCATTTATTTTTCATACAAACCAACAAAAAAATGTATATTGCGATATTTTTGTCAGAAGCCAACAAATCATAACATTATATTATAATATCAAACAAACGAAAAATATATAATATTCTATATATTTTATACATATGTAATTCATTACTTAAGTATGGTATATTTTAAATATATTCTGGTAAAAAATATTTCTTTAATTGTGCTTCAATTTATTTTAATGAAAACGAAAGATCGCGTTCTAATACAACTTACTTGAATAAAGCTTTGATGAATTGGATTAAAACATCACTTTAATGTTTATCCTTGAACTTTGAATATGTCGCGTGATTTCGTCAAAAATGTATTAGAATTGTTTTGCCAACATATCATTGTAAAGTGCATTGTCTTTCACACGTCAAAGAAGGTCTGGTCTGATGTAGAATTTACGTGACAATAAAATGTCGTTAAATTAGCTTCCTATCACGTGTTACAAGAATCAATATCATATCTATACCCTTAATACCGATTTGGGTCGTGCTGTAATGATGTAAAGAACGATTTACAAAATAATAATACCTATATTTTTAATATGTTCAATTTTACGTGAAATTCTTTAAATATAATATTAATTTGGATTCAAACCACTTTATTCTTTACAAACTACCAACCGGTTTCACTCTTGCCGTAGCTTCGACAGGGTTACAAGACACTCAATATGTATAAAATATTTAGTGTCTTTGTAACCCTAATGTGTGTATTAATATTGTATTCCTAATAACGTCACGCCACAAATTAAGTACTTCATACGAAAGTTATTCACAAGTATTTTGAAAACAAAACTTGAGCAAAAGATAACTAAATTAATAATAGGGAATCACAGCAGGGTTTTCGAAGAAAATAACAAAAACTTGCAAAATGGAGTACCTATATCGTTCAGTGGAGTAGATCCAGAAAAAGATACTGGAGGGACCATGTAGCCCGAATGAATGGTGACAGACTTGCATATACAGCCGCTTATGAAATCCCCTCCAGACACCGCCCACCTGAAAGCCGCCTAAGAGATAGAGGAACAGCTCGATCTCATCATCCGATGAGATATGATTTCTGGGTCACGGATCGTCAGATCTATTATATTAAAAGAAAAAATAGAAGAAAATACGAAAGTATATAAAATTCTTTATTTTGATTTTCTCCATAATTTTTGCGGCTACGTCCAATATGTACGACGTAATAAATGACACACCTACAGAAAACGTTCCGTTGCGGCGAATTTAAAAAAGATGATTACCATTTATTTTTCCTTTCCAAGATATCAGAAACACTTTATTATTCATGGAATCATATTTTATATGGGCGTAAACAAATTGTTCGGGGGTAATATTAAAACTAAATTTAGCAGAAAAATGCGTCCAAATCTCCAATTCGTGATTCGGTGGGAGGCACTTTATGTTCCGCGGGGGCCATAAAAATGATTTACACCTTTCTGCTCGTGATAACCAAACACGGCGGAAATAGACCTCACTTTGCCCTGCCGCGCCACTTGGAACTGTATACAAACTACTTTAAAGCATTCTTATTAAGCGTTAAAAGGAAATAAACTCTTCTTGTCTGACTATAAAAATTACTGAAAGATACAATCTGTTCCTAATACAATACAATTTCAAGAAAAAAATAACGTGCGTTTGCATCGTAATATGCACGCATAAAATGTTTTCTTGGGATGAGTTACTCATGAAATCGGCGCTATACAAATTAGCCTAATTATTTTTTTTATATTATATTTCCATTTGTCCTTTTCTTTTATATATACTTTGGATATACAATACTAACTTTAAAAAAAATAAAATTAAACATCAGACATGTTTCGGATAACCCGATCCTTCCTCAGTGATATTATAAAGATATTTAAAAATTTATAAAATTGTTACAAAATAAATCTTTATAACATCTGTCAAAACTTTTTAACAATTTTATAATATTTTAAATATCTTTATAATATCACTGAGAAAGGACCGAGTTGTCCAAAACATGCCTGATATACATATATATATTTTTTTAGTGTTGTGTTTACAAAGTATATAAAAAAGAAAAAGACAAATAAAACATCTACGAGTACAACACAAAGTATGGCGAATACAGAAAATGTTATATTTCCAGCTGGATATTTGGTTCGATATGGACAACAGTTATAACTAACTGGCTCACCAAAAGTACTGGGTTCGATTCCTGGCGATGACAATGTGATTACTACACTGTCTTTGGTCTGGGGTAGGATTCACATGATGATAAAATAGCGATAGATTAGCTCCCTATCACGTCAAGAGAATCAATATAATAGCTATACCCTTTACATTGATTTGGCTCGCGCTGTTATGATTTAATGAGCTATAAAACAAAATAGTAATAATAATAATATTTGTTACTTAGATGTAGCTTCTTATATTAATAGTAATGTAATACTCTCTTAAGGGTCCAAAAGGGTAGTAGGGCCACGATGGAGTATGTTTTGCTGGAAAGCATGTCTCCACAAAATGTCGTAAGGTGCCATGTTGCATTTACAACACCAACACTACTATCAAGTCCAACTCTCTAGCGTCCACGAGAGGTATTTTAAAGACCCTGCGAACCCCGGTCAATGTGGCACATATTACTTAGTGCCATAGCAGATAGAGAGAGGACGAATGGCGAGCTTCTAGCGCCATAAAACTGGACACACCCAGCTAAGGGAAGGTAACCCCGACAGAAAATCCTTCAGAGAAGGCAAGGGGATACCACTCTGGATATTTTCCCCCAGGTCATCACTATGAAGGGTGATAGCCAACGTTAGGGAGACCTGACAGGACACAGAAAGAAGAAGATGAATACTCTCTTAAACACAATTAGGGTTATTACTAGTGGCGATAATTCTTGTACCTTTATCTGATTTATATTGATTAGTTTATATGCCAATTTCCTAGAGAGCGTTATTGCGGTAATATTTTTTAAAGATATTTATTACACTCAAATGGTCACGTACCAGGAAAATTAATTTTGTAATTTATTTACTGTGCTGAAATTTAGTTAAACTCTTAAATATATTTTTAATACCATTTGATTAGTTTCTTAAACAACTGACAGGTTTCATTCGCAGCGGAGCATTTCTGAAAAAATTCCGCGTCGATCAATACCAATCGGTAGGTTTGAAAAACAAAAAATTGGATTATTTCTAAAAATATAATACTGTGAATTATGTGCTTCACACAAAGGATCATATGTTTTTCAATCAATAACAAATTTGTATGCGCCCGAACATGAACGCATTGTTTTGTTGTATTAAATTATACCGAAAACATAACGCTTAAGGCCAGTGACTCGTCAACCTTGCGTCCTTGCCAACATTTCATTTTTCTTATTTAAAAATTATGCGGTAGTAACAAACTTATACGTAAGTAGGAGAAAACTATATTAACAACGTAAGATTCGACGGATAAGAGGCTTAATGGATCAGGTCACGTGACTGTACTGGATTTATGACAACTGATAACTGGTTTCGTCAGAGTTAATAGGTAAATTCGGTAACTGTAATCGAAAAACAGGCAGTTTTTCCGAAAATATCTCTTTGAAATACCGAATGAAAGCCACCGATAAGATCAAGAATGCTGAAAACTTTTAAATTTTACGGTCATAAAGAGATTTTCCTTAATAATAATTATATCTATATAAGAGAAAGGCGGCCTTCATGGAAATAGCTATGACTGCCACACCGAAGGTCCCGAAAGCCTGAAAAAATAAACAAAATTCTCACGCTACATAATATGTTCTGGTAAAATTCCAGTGACAATAAAAATGCCGATAGACTAGCCACCTATCACATGGCATGAGAATCAAAAGCTTAAAAAATGGATACTGTCATTATGTTCAAATCGCCTTATGTATACAAAAATGCGGAAAGCAACAGGAAACTACTACATTTAAAAAGGTCCAAGTGGCTTTGCTAGAACCAGTAAAGATGTTAATAGACTTTGCTGAAAATCGGCCCCTAGGATTGAAACTGAATAAAAAACAGAAATTGGTTCTAATATTTTATTATATCAATTTATTTATTGTTTCTTGAACTAAGCTGAAAAACTCCATATTGAATAATTTATACGAATGAAAACCTCTGTTTTCTATAAGTTATAATAAAATATAATAAATGTTTTGAAAACAGGCGTTTTCATTTTTATTAATATAAAACAACAACAAACCATCACATCGTTTTCTCGTGGGGTAGGCAGAGAGAATGGACCGCCACACTACTCTATCCTGGCACACCTCTCTAAATTCCTTCACATTCATACAGCGAATCATACACGCACGTTGATTCTTCCGGCTTCTTACATGACCAACCTTTATAATTTGATTTATTTGGTCATGCCATGTTTTCCTCGGTCTGCCTCGACTCCGTATTCCATTTATATCATTAACGTATACTTTCTTAACCATTCTTTCTCCATCCATGCGCTCCATATGTCCGAACCAACGCAACGATCCTTTCATAATTTTGTTCATAATACCTTCTTCCACTCTATATTCCTTTCTTATATCAGCATTTATTGTTTAGAATTAATTGTATCTAATTAGAGACGAAGACGTAATTTTTATTTTATTTTTGGAAACAGAATATGGTAGTCGAGGCGTTTACAGGACTTATGACCTGTCATTGGTTGGGTTAAGCGATCACTTTATGTTAACAACAATCCCCATTCCGCCCTTCTTACGACCACAACGTCTGACAAATTTTTGGAACTTGTATATATGTTACTTTGTTAAATAACTTCACATTTTTTGCCCAATCTACACTAGCGCCATCTATTAATCCGCAATGGGTAAAATCAAGTATCTATTTACAAGTATTTGTATACATTCAAAAAACAAATTAATTGTTTATTTTATCATTTTATTTATTGTTTCTTGAACAACAAATCAATGATAAAATAAAAATGTATAGAAGCTAAGCATGGAACTGAAAGAAGAAAAATGAGAGCAGAATTAATGCGGTAGAGATGAGGTCCCTAATACGTATGTGTGATATCAATATAAAACTAAGCATATTAACCGTTTTAAGGAATTGCAGCTTAGGGGATTGATGGAAGGGATTCTATTTCTAATCTCAGCTGAGGTTGTTAGTGTTGGGAAGGCCACCCCCCGAAAGTGCAGACAGCGCTCTTCATGTACGAGGAATGACCGCCATCCATCTCCCGGGTACATCTCTAATGGGCGTATCGTTACACAACTGGAGCGTTCTGTGCTAGGGATGTTCGTGATGTATATCACTCGTGTATTACAAAACGGCCATATATTACAACACATTTGGAAAATTTGTATTTTTTTTTTATTAACAATATTATTTTATACTCGTAGATTTAAAATATTAAATCACTTTGTATTTCACCACGGTATGGTTATTATAATTGATGCTAACTAGTTTCGCTTCGGGTCAAGATTCATCGTCACTATGTCATAACTGTTATTGTTGTTATTTATTGTTTCTTGAATAATGATGTAAAACTCCATATTAAATAATCAATACGAATGAAAATGTCAGTTTTCTAGAAGTTTTATTATATTTTATGGGAATGACACGTTTCGCCCTTCTAAGGCATTATCACATTTGTTAATGCCTTAGGAGGGCGAAACGTGTCATTCCCATAAAATATAATAAAACTTCTAGAAAACTGTCGTTTTCATTTGTATTAATTATTATTGTTCTTATTACGTTGCCCTGGTGAAGCTTGGGTCCAAGCAAAACTAGTTGCCTTTTGTGGTTAAATACAAAGTGTTTTGTTATTTTATTTCTAAAAAAATTAAATGCCTTACCATAGTTAAGTGACTGCTTCAAGTTAAAATTATATTATCATAACTTATTGAACGGTAAGGCTTTAACACTGTGGAATTTCAAAGTAATGTACTCAGGAAATTGAAAATAACTTTGTTTAATCCACAAAATATAAAAAAATACGCCATGTTTCGGAGGATATCTTGAAGATGGAGGTATCCTCCAAAACATGTCGTGTTTTGTATTTTTTTTTTTATATTTTTGGATTAAACAAAGTTACTTTTAATTTCCTATGTATATATTATTTTAATATTAACTTTATTTGAAGCAAATATGGCTGGGCACAATGGGACTCTAGTGCCGAGCCTTATGTATGAAAGTGAAGATTTGAGTTGGTAGAAGGTTCAAAGTAGGATAAATGCCTTAGAAATGATATCACTAATAAGAATGTGTAGAAAACCGTGTATGATAGAATACCGAACAAAGAAGTAAGAAAGTTATATAAGGCGTCTGAACGCTTCCAAAATAAAATATGACAGGTTTGGACATGTGGAACGAGTAGATGTGGATGAATTGCTAAAAATATAAGACCAAGGAAAACATGGCATGATTAAATTAATCAATTACTAAAATGGGGTCATTTTTGAAAACGGAATAATCGATGAGCGTGCGTGCACGTATATGAATGTAAAAGGGGCGCAAGTGGTTTATCAGGATAGAACAGTGTGGCGATCCAATCTCTCTGCCTACCCCTCCGGGGAAACGGCGTGATGGCTTATTAATAAGTTTATTTAAATATAATATATTTAAAATGTTCCTGGTGTATTTCGCAATGTAGCCTGTAATAATAGGATTGCCTTACTGAGAGCAGTAAGGTAGTAGTTACTGTTAGCGCAGCAGAAATCATACATCGTGTCATGCACGCACGTTGATTTCTCCGACTCCTTACGTGGTCGATATTCAATATTCCATTTATTTGATTGTGCTACGTTTTCCGCGGTTTTCCTCTTTTTCTAGTTCCGTTTACATCGTTAACATATTATGCTTATTTTACGTTAAATGATTTTAATAAATAAAATAAGTACATGATTTCTCGATTATTGATGTAAAACTCCATAATATATTAATAATGTTATTTAAAATTTCATACTAGAAATTCATTATTAATAATATTTTTTTTTTTTTTTAATTGTAATTTTTTTAAAGATGTATATTTAGTTTAAATCCACTGGTGTTTACATACATGAAAATATCTAATTTCAAATTAATATGTATTTTAATAAGACATTCCAAAAAAAAAAAAATTGTAAAAACCAATGGTGGTTTGACATATTAAAAAATTTAATTAAACTTTTTTATAAAAAACACTTTATTTTGAGTTAGGAGCGCCAACTGGCTTCACTCTGTAACGAGCTTCCTCAGGACTATACACAAAGTTTGTATGAGGAAGCTCGTTAATAGATAAAACTAAAAAAAAATTAACGAAATTTATATACTTATAAGCTTTAAGATGGCCAAAATTGGCGTATTTTTTGGAGAGCTTGATTTTCGGATGCAGACGAGGTAAATTTGTAAAAACTTCACGGACGTCTGTGTCGCAAAGTAGGGCAAAAAGTGGCGTCAAATGGTTCAGGTAACACGCCGAGATAGGGACACGTGATAAACGTTTGGATTGGAATTTTGGTACACGTGGGCGGGCTTTGTACCTTGTTCCACACACGAGGGTGAGAGCTCCACCTAACTTTGCGGTTACTTCGGTATGAGTAACGCTCATTGTATACCATACAGATAATATCTCGCACTATTATTATCAACTGAATAATTATCACACCGTTATTCCAACAGAATGATAGGCGGCCAAACTGTTAGAATATTCGTCTTATACACATTGGCTATATACTGCATTGTTATGATTTGTCGAAATGATAAATCTTCTTAAACGAAACCAATAATATCAATTAAAAAATAAAAACATTTTATTAAAAAGAACAAACAACAACTTATTACATTATGAATAATCAATCTCAACTAAAATGACTGGAAGCGTCACAGCAGGACATACCCTGCTGTAAGGTAACCTATAAAACACCGAGAATCGCCACCTTGGATAACAACAGCAAGACTTCTAGTAAGTCGGATTTCGCGTCCAAGAGTGGTCCTCTTGAGTTCCGGGTAATGTGATCTCTGACCAGGGTCATAGCTGTCAGGGAAAGAGCATGTGACTTATCTTCGACGCCACAATACCGAGACTCATTAGCTAAAGGAAGGTAACTAATACAGAAAAAACCTGGAGAGGCAGTGTGAAACCACTGCAGCACTATTTCCTAAGAAATCACTGTGGCGAGAAAGCTTTCGCCATAGTAATAGATAATTTCACGGGAAACTGACTGACGCTATTAGAAAAAGATAAACAATCACATAATATCTTCTTCTATATTCGCCATAACTTTGTGTTGTTGATGTTTAATGTTTCTCTTTATTATAGTTTATTATTAAAATGTTTAACTTTCCCTCGGTATATTGTATTTAAGAAATATATCGTTTGTTGCTTCTCCCATAGTTTAACCATGTTTGCTTGAAAGATCTCATCCCTCCGAAAATGTCGAATGCTCTTTTTTAAAATACAATGCATATGCAAGTGATGGATCTTAAATGAATTCACTCACACGAATCCAATTGCAAAGATATCTGAAGTAAGATCCATTCCTCGCATTTCTCACAACCTTTTAAACCTCGCGGCGTCTTTTTAGCTTTCTCCTGCAGTCACGCGGAAAAGAAATTCGCTATGATATATTTTCTTGAAAGGAAACGAAAGCACACTGCAAACGTGTAATATATAAGATGGATTCAAAGAGAAATAAAATAAAAGGATCATAGGATCTAAAATTATAACTACGAGTTGAGTGTGCCATTCACGTCAAGTAACATAAAGTAAAATATATATATATAATATTTAAATCTCAATTATTTCTTCTATTTTCTATAAATTTTATTATTATTTATCTTTTTAATTTTTATAACAAAAGAAAACGAAGATCACAAGGAAATCGAAAGAAGAATCACAATTGGTAACAAAACATTCTTCTCTATACTACCAGCGCTCAAATCAAGAAACGTACACTGGAAAACCAAAATCACCCTGTATAAAACAATCATCCGAACAGTAGTGACCTATGGGTGTGAGGCGTGGACAATGACAGTGAAATCTGCAGAGCGACTGGATACTTTTGAGAGAAGGGTGCTGCGCAGAATTCTGGGGCCTATGAATGACGGTGAAGGCTGAAGAGTGCGGCATAATGACGAGCTGTACAATATTTACAAAGTTCCCAGTCTCTCCACACAGGTCAGACTGAATAGACTGAGATGGGCCGGTCACGTGCAGAGGATGCCGTCATCGCGAACCCCAAAAAGATTGCTGGAGTGGCACCCAGGTGGTAGAAGACCAATTGGACGACCAAGGCTGCGATGGGAAGATGAAGTTGGGAGAGATGGAACAAGATTGTTAAGAGTATCAGATTGGAGGGCCGAAGCGGAGGACAGGAGGAGTTGGAGGCGAAGAATACTAGAGGCTAAGGCTCGATATGGGCTGTAGGGCCATCGAAGAAGAAGAAGAATTTTTATATACTTTTTATATACAACACTTACATTAAAAAAAATTACATAGACATGTTTCGGACAACCAGTCCTTCTTCAGTGATACATATTTAAAATATTATAAAATTGTTTACATGATCTGACAGACGTTATAATGATTGTCCGAATATCATGTAATTTTTTTTAATATAATTGTTGTATATTCAAAGTATTATAATATATATATATATATATATATATTTAGATATATATATATATATATATATATATATATATATATATATATATAGCATATATATATATATATATAGCAGCAGGCATAGGCATAGCAGCAGAGCAGTGCATATATATATATATATATATATATATATATAGCAGCAGCAGTGAGTATATATATATATATATATATATATATATATATATATATATATATATAGCAGAGCATATTATTATTACATACATATTATTATTATACAAGACATACATGCCACACACATTAGCTAGCAACATGCATACATATTGTTGTTATTATTATTACACACATACATACATACATACAGGCTATTATACATATGCCGTTATTATTATTATTATTATTATTACATATTATTATTACATATTACACATATTATTATTACATATTACATATTATTATTAATATTACATATTATTATTATTACATATTGGCCATTATTATTATTACACATTATTATTGTTGTTGCTGGCTATGAAGACATTATTGCTGTTGCCACATTATTATTGTTGCCATATTGGCCATTACACATATTATTACATGCTACACATTATTACACACATACACACACACACACATTATTATTACATATATATATATATAAGATGTTATATATGTCGGGGGAAGATGTCGGCGTGTTGAGCGAGTTGCTTTGGTTGGAACAGTGAACGGTATATATGTTATAGCATAATCAAATTAATAGACTTTTAATCAAATATTATATTTAATAACCATGGCGTTACGCCATTCAACTAAAAAAGACTTGATGATAGCTGGGAGATATCGCGTAGTTCGTAAAATCGGTAGTGGCTCTTTTGGTGACATTTATTTGGGCATCAATATTGCAAATGGAGAGGAAGTGGCTATTAAAATGGAGTCCATCAACTCGCGGCACCCACAACTGCTATACGAAAGCAAACTTTACAGGGTCTTGCACGGGGCCGTTGGAATACCACATATACGATGGTTTGGACAAGAACGGGATCACAATGTACTCGTTATGGATCTCCTGGGACCCAGTTTAGAAGACTTGTTCAACTTTTGTTCTAGACGGTTTTCTATAAAAACAGTTCTCATGTTAGTTGACCAGATGGTAGGGCGCGTCGAGTACCTGCACTGCAAGAGCTTTATCCACCGGGACATAAAGCCGGACAACTTCCTGATGGGCATCGGCCGCCACTGCAACAAGCTCTACCTCATCGACTTTGGTCTGGCCAAGAAGTATCGGGACACGCGCACCCGCATGCACATCAACTACAGAGAGGACAAGAGCCTCACGGGGACGGCGCGCTATGCCTCCATCAACGCGCACCTCGGCATAGAACAGTCTAGAAGAGACGACATGGAATCTCTCGGATATGTACTCATGTACTTCAATAGAGGCACTTTACCTTGGCAAGGACTTCGTGCTGCAACAAAACGACAAAAGTACGAGAGGATCAGTGAAAAGAAAATGTCCACGCCAGTAGAAGTACTTTGCAGGGGAGTACCCGCCGAATTTGCAATGTATTTAAATTACACCCGAGGATTGCATTTTGAGGAAGCACCTGATTACATGTATCTTAGACAACTGTTCCGTATCCTGTTCCGTACGCTGAACCACCAATACGACTACAACTTCGACTGGACGCTCCTCCGGCAGAACATGGATGATCCAGCTGGAGCCTCGCAGTTCTCGTTGGCGCCCACCGCCTCCAGCCAGCAAGCCCCACTCAACACCCAGCCCCCAGCCAAGTCCGGTAAGGACAAAGTACCAAAAGCCGAGTCTTAAGCGTTCCGAAGCCAAACTATCGTAGAGGCCATCGCCAACTTGCGGCACTCCGGCCTAGCTTCACAGTTCCAATTTGCATCCCTCATTATTTCGACATTTATTATTTCACACAACAAATGGATCGGTGTGCGTAAACTGTGTACTCTTTGTTTTTCTCTAACCTGCAATACCCATCTGATCCAACCTTCAATCCGCATATCGTCGCCCCAGAGCAGTAGTGGGATAAACCAGTGCCATCTTGACAATATAACAAGCCGTAATGTTCCTTTGATATTACTTAGGAGACTCAAATAAGTGCAAGGCCTCCACCAAGTCAAACCATAAACAATATCAAAGGAGCATTACGGCTTGTTATATTGTTAACCATTATTTATTACTTGTTTTATTTTAGAAGCTTTCACTTGCATTCTTGAGCTTAAAATATTTTTTTTTAGAACATGATTAAACATTATGTAATTCCCATTTATTGTGTCTCGTAAACACATTTTGTTGCTACAACAAGGAAGATTCATTAAACCCATATAATAAAAATTACCGCACTTGTAGAATAGTCTGTTTAACCGCCTTACCTTCAGGTAAGTTTATAATAACTTTTTTACATTATATTTTTTCAGATATGTTTTAAATATAATATTCCTGAATGTAACGTAAAATCGAAACAGGAATATAGTATCTGAAATTGGATACCTTTTGTTTTAAAGTTTTGAAACAATATTGCTATTAACCCTTATCAGACGCTAGCTTTTGTAAATGTTATTCTATAAATATGCGGGAGATGCCTGTTGGTGGCGATGAGGTTCGCAACCCATCACACCAAGTCTCTCGCGATGGCGAAAAGAGAAGGATGGAGTGCCCCATCGATTAAAGTGTGGCAGTCCATTCTTTCTGCCTACCCTTTCGGGGAGACGGCGTGATGGTTAGTTAGTTAGTTAGTTATATATATATATATATATATATATATATATATATATATATTATATATATATATATATATATATATATATATATATATATATATATATATATATATATATATATATATATATATATATATATATATATATATATATATATATATATATATATATATATATATATATATGTGCATATATTAAAAAGAAAAAAAGAGAAATTAAGCATCTACAACACAAAGTATGGCGAATATAGTAGAAATTTCATTATTCTTTATGGAAATTGGAAGTATCGCCTTGCTAAAGACTTTATCAATAATTTTCCAATATTAAAGTTACAGATATAGAGATTTATTAAAAAATAAACATGTATTATAATTTATACTTTAAAATATCACTTTTTGATAATGTTACGTAAAAGAGACCCTCAAACGTAAACACATATAATATTTGTTTATTCAACATTTTGAATGTATACAAATTCTTGTAGACAAATACTAGATTTTACCCATTGCGGATAAATTATTTTTTATAAGGATTAATTGTATCTCAATAGAGACGAAGATGTGTATTGTTTTTCTTGGAACAGAATGTGGTGGCCGAGGCGCTTACGGGACTCATGACCTGTTATTGGTTGGGTTGAGCGATCGCTTTATGTTTAACAACATTCCCCATTCCGCCTTTCTTATGACCACCGCATCTGATAAATTTTTGAAACTTGTATATATGCTAGAATCCCACGCTTATCTTTACATTTTTAAGTTCACTCTACACTAGCGTATTTTTTATCGTTATACACTTGTATAAAATACAAATAAAATAAATATTTTTGGTTTAAGATACAAAATTGGTTTGGTAAGAAACAAATATTCATTTTTTTATGAATAGTGACTATTTTTTCGCATATTCTGTCTTGTTTGTTTGATAATGGCCAGAAAAGTTAAAGGATTTGAACTATTTGGAAAATCAAAAAAACTGTTTTCTTTTCTTAGTTTCACTTTCTCCCACCATGAGTCTCCCCTATATTGCACTACATAAGCAGGGACCTCCTCATAGGAACACAACCTCACGGAACTTGTCCTTGTAGAGATCCTCCTAAAATATGGAAGAACAGCTGGGAATCCACTTCATAGGTGGAGCAACCCTCTAGAGATCAAACCGCATAAATCTAGAGCAAGGAAAAATAGGAAGAAACAACTTTCTGAATGAGTACGTAAAATTAAAAATGTATTGAATATTAAAACATGCAATAAAATACTATGAATATCGATGAAAAAGAATTATAGGCAGGACTCTAGGCGACAGAATAAGAAATATCACTTATTTATTGTGTTCTGAACAATGATGTAAAACTCCATATTAAATAATTAATGAAAACGTCAGATTTCCAGAAGTAACTTAACAATTTCCAAGAAACACATTCCATTATTTCTGGGCCTACCCAAATAACTATTTGTTAAAAATTGTATATATAAAGTCACATCAATTACGTTAATTGCCATATTGTGCTTCATTTACTAGTGTATATAAACTGCAAAGAGCTGATATTTCGTCACATTTGGTAATGCCTTAGAAGGGCGAAACACGTCATTCCCATAAAATATTATAAAACTTCTAGAAAACTTACATTCGTATTAATTGAGAAATATCACGATCAGAGAAGTGCGTGTTATCCAGGATGTTGTCAGATGGAGAAGACAAAGAAATAGGCATTGTAGACACCATTATGAATAAATGAACGTCCAAAGACAACCACATCTTGCCTTACATAGGAAACCAGAGTGAAGAAGGATGCCTGGAAGACCCCCAAAGTCAAAGATGGAAAGACAGCTGAGAGATGAACAAACACAAGCAAGTCTTCGACCAGTTAAGAAAGAATGGAATATCTATGATACTATACGTTTTCATGGAACTATGTATTTTAATATCAGCAAAATGATATTTGCGTCTTTAGTCCGTTTTTAATAATAATTTAAGAAGTATCAAGTTATTAATTTTTTGTTCGTGATAGTGTAGTAATTGTATGTGTACCAATATACAGTAGCATGTTATAAACCGTGAAAACTAAAAGGTAGAACATCCAACACTCGGAGCTTTAAATACAGCAAGTTTATTTATTTAACATCTCTCGTTCAAATAAATTTAAGAAGACTACCAAAACTAGCAAAAAATAAAATCGTGAAAAGCGAGACCCGCCCACCGTAATACCGGAGATTTGTGTAGTCTGATTAGGGGCAGAGGCCTGTTTATACAGCCCATCATATCCTCAGCAATTTGAGGCAAGATTTTATTGTTTTCCCCATAATGCCGGAAAATTTTCCTGGCCTCTGAGTGATTCGAGGTTCGCATGACGGAATACTTTCGGATCTGCGGCGGTTTGGGTAATGGCCCCGCATTTGTCATCACTTTTTCCAGACCGCAGGCCCTCTATGGAATCACCTGCATTATTTCACGGCTATATTTTGTTGACATGAACCACACCGTAGTGTATTACTTATCGCCGAGCGATGCGGGACCATCATTTTGTTTTTGTGTTTCCTCAACCGTTGATTTTATTAATATTCTAAAAAATACATATATACAGAATTCCATTTGTAAGAATATGTGCATATTTTTAAATATAATAACCTTTAAAAAAAATTAGAGAACAACAAATAATATCCTTGTAAAACATTACTACCCTTAAAGATTTTCAACTTTTCTCTCTATTTTTTCAATGCACTGATAAACTTAAGGCGTTAACACAATGGAAATCCATAATGATTTTTCATGTTTCGAAAGTTTTGCGCCTTCATTGTCGGAAGAATGGTACAAACTGGAAAACTGGAATGATTTATATAACGTTTTTATCGTTCTCCCAATGATGAAGGTGTAAATTCTTCGGAAATAGATATGGAAAATAAACTAAAAAAAACGGGGATTTAATTCATAATAATTCGTGAACAAATTCATATTTAATCTTAATTTAAATCTTTATTGATCATATAAAAATATATTTATTTTATTATTTATTTATTTTAGATTTATTTTGTGGGTGTTGCACGATCAGAGTGTGCGCGGGAGATACCTATTGGTGGCGATGAGGTTCGCAACCCATCACACCGCGTCTCCCGCGGAGCGAAAAGAGAAGGATGGAGTGCCGCATCAGTAAAAGTGTGACAGTCCATTCTTTCTGCCTACCCTTTCAGGGAGATGGCGTGATGGTTAGTTAGTTAGTTAGTTTTTAAAAATATATTCAACATCATTTTGATATACTATACAACATATAATATAACTTGTGCATACATTATTTTGAAACTTAAAAAAACGATTTTTTTTTCATTGAAACCGCCATTGTTTTAGATTCTCTAAATAAAATTGCATTTACAGCCAATATCCAGCAGTAAATATTTTTTTAATTAAAATTATTTTAACTATTTAGTACAAAAGACTTTTTTTCATTTTAAAAAGGGAACTTGTACAATTATATTTTTTTTAAATATTAATCTAGTTTTTTGTTAAAACGAATCATCATGTCACGCTTGAATCTTATAAATGCGAAGATAGTATTTATAGATAACATGAATGATTGTCTCATCGTCTCTGCTAAAATTATGATGAAACATGTGAATGATTGTTTCTAAAAGAATGATGTTATTATACATCCTGTTTATATTTTAGAAGGGCGAAACATATCATTCCATCTAAAATATAATATAATTTCTAAAAGACAAACGTTTTCATTCATTTCAATTATGAAACATGTAAATATTTCAATAATATACCTACGTGGAAAAGAACTGGAGGAAACTATAAATACCTGGAAAATGGATATGAATGGCCAAAGACAGGAGTCAGTGGAGGTCTGCTACGAAGGAGGCCAAATCCCTTACCGGAATGTAACGTTGAAATAAGTAAACAATGTTCCTGGTTTATAAGAATGAATTGTAATATGATGGTGAATCTTAAAACAACAATCATAATTTGATGTTCCATTAACCCTGTGCTTTTGCAAAGTAGTATAATCAGTAATATAATCAGTAATAAGTCATATAATTTTGTAGCAACGTTAACAAATATTAATTGATTAAATGCAAATACGGAAACCAAAGATTTCTGGGCGTGAAAGCTAATATTATATTTGCGGGTATTTCACGCACTGTTATATCCCGTCCTTGCTACCCCCTCGCTGTTCATTGCCATCAGAAGACACATTGATATTAAAACAAATACAGCTCCCACGAAGCGGTCTTCCCGATTAATCTTATCGAAAACCACGCACTCCGTGGGGCGGTCTCGGGACTCACTTTACGAAGCCCTTCTGATGCGAAATGAGAGCTTAATTGCTCTTCTGGTACATATAACGGGGAACCGAATCGGCCTCTTCCGCCATTTATAACTGCCGAATTCAGCTTACCTATGACTTGTAATCTTCACATGTGGCTTATACCCAACCGCGCGCAACAAGAAATCTAATAACCGAGCTTCCACTAGGTAAAAGGGCGCATTCAAATCATGCGAGCAATTAAACACGCTTACGGAATGATTTGGTATTTTCGCGTTTATGGACTGTGCTAAGTTGGGTAATTTCATCCTGTGGTTCCCGAAATATATACCCTCGGTTGAGATATTAAACTTCCGTACTTGTCAGATATTATGTAGTTTCCGCAAATAGCGAGATCTTTCAATCAACATTCCTGGCGGGACTCGGGCGGTGAGAGCGCTCTGGCACTAATGATAAATAACGAAACAAATTGAACAGATCATGTGTTATTAGGCTTAATAATATCACTCTTTTGATTAATGGGGTTTGTTTTAGTGCCCACATATTAGTTATTTTTATCGAATAGTTATTTTTTCATAAAAGTTATTAACAATTAAAAATATTAAAAAAATATTGTTACTATAAAAAATTCAAAACAAGGTTTTTGTACCATTTTCTAACTGACAAATCATAAGAATAATTCAGATTCGAATTATAAGTCTCAACATGTAAATAAGAAAAAATATTATAGCCTAACTGTAGTCAATTCAATACGTATTTCATAAAACATCGCTTTTGAAGAATTGTTGATGTTGGTGATGAGCGAGAGAGATTATATAGAGAAGACAAATATTTTTAGACGAGCCTCGTGAAACCTGTAACCTGGCTATAACAATACCAGAAATCGTAACAGAAACCGAAATGTTTTGTGCTGTGAAAAAATAAAAATAAATAGAAGGAATAGATAATATCTCCAATGAACTAATGAAATATGCGGGTGACGAGCTAACTGGAGAAATAAGAAAACTATTCAATAAAATACTGGCACAAGGCGAGATTCCTGAAGAATGGTGCACCAGTATCACAGTACCGATATTTAAGAAAGGGGAAAAGATTAACCCAGAAAACTGCCGTGGAATATCCTTGCTGAGGGCTGTTCAGAAACTGCTGACATATCATTTAAACAAAATTAGAAAAAACAGTAGTTAATAGAGAAGAGCAGCAAGAATTCAGAAGAAACAAGTCCACCATGAATGCTTTATTTATAATCAAACAACTTTAATCTCTAGAGTTTAACAAGCCACTGTTAGTGTGTTTTATAGACCTGTCTAAAGCTTTTGACAAAGAGAGAATACAATATCTCTTCATCAATGATCAAAACTATCCACAGTATGAATAGCAATGGTAAGACGCGGATGAGAACAGGCGGAGATTTAACAAAAGAAATACCCACTATAACTGGCATAAAACAGGGAGACAGTCTCAGTCCTTTTTTATTTGACATTTTTATGGATAAAATAATAGAAGAGGTGTCTTCACTGGACCTAGGTTACAGAATGGGAAAAAATGTTATCAATATAATATGCTATGCTGACGACGCTGCAATACTAGCAGAGAATAAAGATGACCTTCAGAGAATGCTCTACAAATTCTATCTCACATCTAAAAAATATAACATGACAATTTCTATTAGTAATAAGAAAAGAGCCTCACAGATGTAAACTGATCATTGATAGTACACCTATTGAGCAAGTCATGCGATTCACTTACCTAGGCATAGAGATCGGTAGCTACAGTGACCTATATGACGAGGTGTGAACACAAACCAACAAAGCGACAACCGTGGCTGGCCGCCTGCGCGATACCATATGAAGGAACAGATACTTGTTACCCGAAAGTAAAGTCAAGATATACAAGGCATGCGTTTGCCCCATCATGACGTATGTAATAGAGGTCAGAGCCGATACCAATAGAACTAAGAACCTTCTTAGAATAGCAGAACTGCGAACCCTACGCTCCAACGCAGGCAAAACCCTCAGATATCGGATCAGAAATGAAACGATAAGGTCTGTCTGTGGTGTTTAGCACATACTGAGATGGGGGAGAAGCAGAAAGCGCTTTTAGAGAGACCAAGTGGACCGCATGGAGAACACAATAATTGCCTAAATGGTTAAAGATGAAAACCCAAGCAGCAAGAGATTACCAGGCCGCCGAAGAGATGGAGAGATGGCTGGTCATACGACTTAAACTAAGAGGATGAAGAAGAAGAAGATCGCTTTTGACAGCAGTGAGGAAAACGATAAGATATATACGAATATACTCATATGATGCAATTATTAGTGAACGTACCAAACGTATATTGAAAAGCTATTGATTGTGTAATCTATAAATTTTGTAACATTACAAGCAATTTTTCACTCACTTTGGTAACTTCGTACAGAATTTCATCATTAATAATTTCCCGTTTCACGCAACCGTTGATTCAATATTTAATTAATTCGTCGGCTACTGAAATGTTCGGAGATTAAAAGTAAATTGTGTTGGATTTTTAATTAGTTCAGCACTCATAAATACGTCACAATCCTCCAGGGCTGTCGTTGCTACAGCCGGCTGAATAATGCGTCTGCCCCACAGTATCTCCATACATAATTTAATATGCTGCTAGATTAATAACATCAATATTTTCGCATGACCCTTACCCGGGTGAAAAGGTTTCAAAATAAGTCAATAAGAGAAGCAAACAAGAAAGAAGTAAATTAAACGAGTCAAACTTTTTAATGACACTTATAGCCTATTGATAAATTCTTGTGCCGTCTGAGTGGTATCTTGTATGATACACTGCCCTCTATAAATTATTCAAATTTATACCGACAAGGGAAAGGCACGCCATAAGAAAATTGACTTCAGGATGAAATTTCGCAGGATTCTAGACTTTTTTTTTAAAACACTACGCTGGATTTGAACCAGAGCCACAACGAAAATAAGTGGCAATTTTTTCTTTTATACAAGCAAAGGTGAAAATTTAAAGGATTTTCTCTAGAAATTGGCTGGCTATTGGGCTTTCTTAAAAAGACTACTCTTAGGAGGTTCTACAATCCTGCAAAATTCCATCCTGAAATTAATTTCCTACGTCGGTCCCTCTCCTTGTGAGCATCATCAAGGTAATTTTGTATAATGATTGTTTTTTTTTTTAATAGGCAAATACGATTATATTTTTATTTTATATACAAATGGTAACTTAAAATAAAAATCAACGTGCCACATCGAATTTTTATTGTATAACGCTCAGGAAATACTAAATTATTATAAAACCAACTATTATCTGATTGAAACCTATCCAAAAAAGCTTAAATGGCGGTGCACAAAGGTGTTCTTGTACCGACCCTTATGTATGGAAGCGAAGCATGGAACTGGCAAAAGAAGGATGAAAGTAGAATAAATGCAGTAGAAATGAGATCTCTTAGACGAATGTGTGATACTCTGTGTATGATAGTGTCGAATTAAAATATAAGAAGTGAATGCGGTGCGAATGATGGTGTTATGAACAAAAGAATGAATGGATCATTAAGATGGTTCAGACACATGGAAAGAATGAATGAAGAAAGAATGGTAAAAAAATTATATGTTTACAATGCAAATAGAACTAGAAATAGAGGCAGACCGAGGAAAACGCGGCACGATCAAATAAATCAAATATTGAATGTCGGCAACGTGAGGAGTCATAGAAATCGACGCGCGTGCATGACACGATGTATTAATTTTTTAATAAAACGAGAGAAATATGTCAAGAAAGAAAATTGTGGCAGTCCATTCTTTCTGCCTACCCATTCGGCGAGACGGCGTGATGGTTAGATACGAGGGCAGTTTGATAAGTCAGTGACTTTTTGAATTTCCCGTGCAGTAACTTTAAATGTAACACTGCTCCCGTCAACTACCATCTATGAATAGACTACTGTACAATTTTGAGAAGGCTGCGCCATTTTGTTCGTATTTGACAGCCATTGAAAGCAAACAACCCATCACCGAAACCAATAAAAGGCTTGATAAATACTATGTGAACTCTGCACCATCAATTTCAATGGTTAAGAAGTAGCTTACTGAGTTACGTTGTGGTCGTACCAGCACAAGAGACGCCGAACGTTCAGGTCGCCCAAAAGAGGTCATTACGCCAGAAATCTTCGATAAAATCCCTGAAATGGTATTGGACGAACGGAGAATGAGAGTGCGTGAGATGGCTGAGGCTGTAGGCATCTTACTGAGCGGGTACATCACATTTTACATGAATATTTGGACATGAAAAAGCTATCCGCGCGATGGCTGCCGCAATTGCTCACACTCGACCACATGCGCAACCGTATGACCACTTCAAAGGAGTGTTTGGCGATGTTCACACGCAATCGGAACGAGTTTTTTCGCGATTCATTATCGTAGACAAAACATGGATCCATTATACTACACCATAGACTAAAGAAAATTCAAGACAGTGGATTTCTCCGGGTGAACGTGCAGCAAAGAAGGCCAAGGTGGGTCTGTCGGCCAACATGGTCATAGTCACAGTTTTTTTAAATGCACGCGATGTATTCCCATCAATTACCCTGAAAATGGTAAAACGATCACCGGCGCATATTATTCAGAGCTTTTGGACATATTCGATATTGATTTGAAGCAGAAACGACCGCATTTGAAGAAGAAAAAGTGCTGTTCCATCAAGACAATGCACAGGTAAACACGTGTGTAGTCGCCATGGCAAAAATCCATAAATTGGGCTATGCACTGCTACCCCGTCTGGCATATTCTCTAGATTTACCCCTTTGCGACTATTTTCTGTTTCCGAACCTGAAGAAATGGCTGGGCGGTAAGAGATTTGGGTCGAATGAAGAGTTCATCACTGAAAAAATGCCAATTTTGAGGGCCTTGAGAAAATTATTTTTTTTGGAAGGAAAAAAAGATTGAAAAAACGCGGGATAAAACGTATCGAGCTAAAAGAAGACTATGTTGAGAAACAAAACGCTTATTTGCCGAAAAATACATCCTATATACAAAATGTCACTGACTTATCAAACCGCCCTCGTAGTTAGTTAGGTTTTTTTATCTGATTGCTGGTGTCAGATGTACCTTCCACGACTATTTAAAAAAATATTTTCAAATCGCGTGAGATACCTATACGCGAAAACGACGTTAATTAATTATTTGACAAAATCGATTTGTATAGGTACGCGTTATGTGGCCAATTAAAAATTTCTTTATTAAAATTCAAACAAAACAAACGTACATTCAACAGCGATTTTAAAAGCGATTTCTTGAATTCTTTTATTTAAATTAAAAGCGATTTCTTGAAAATTGATAGAAAATCCAATTGATGCGAATTATGGTGTGAAATGAACGAATCAAAAAGAAAATATTTTGTAAAATAAGTTCAGAGAAAGTAAAAGAAATAAACCGGCTGAAAGTACCCACTCGGGCGAGGAATCGGACTCGTTATGACTCTCCCCGATACAGAATAAGCTGGAGGAAAGAGTACAAGACCTTCGTCCTTCCTCTCCATTTGAGAAGGAAACGAAAAGTTTTTCAGTCCCGCATGATAATCTTTCATAAATTTATTTCAACAACTTCGGGGCGAAGAAGCTCCCGTTCAGACCTTGAAGTTATTGCGAAATTGGAAAACTTCGTATTTTGTCAATATAACAGTTATTCCCGGAGCTTAAGTGCGTAAGGCTCTTTCATCGAAAGGGTAAATAAACTTTTTGCCTCATTTTGCCCTTTTGCCCCGTAAAAAACTTAGACGCGATACAATACGAACTGATTAAAACAACCCTTCTGCTTTTGTTCCGTGGAACTTAAATTCGGAATTAAGTGTTTTAAGTTAAAGTTGAATTGAGCTCACCGATTCTGAATTCTTTTACTCGCCAACAATTTAAGTATCCTTATAAGCTGCTGAAGACCATCGTCGTGCCTACTGACAGCAACTTTATTCGTTCAGAGCTACTTTAAACCTTTCTACGTTTACTCAAAAACATGAAAACGTTTTGAACCAACTCCTTACTAATCGATTTTGAAGAGAAGAGTTATTTTGAGAATCTTGAACAGCCAAGAATAAATTTACATGTTTTAAGCCATGCTGATATAATTATAACGTTTCATAAAAAAATCAACAAAATAATTATTATAATATTTATTATATGGTCTGTTCTACTATATGGCTGTGAAACTTGGACTTTGAAAGTGAATTAAATGAACCGGTTGGAGGCGTTTGATCCGTATACCGTGAACCGATAGAGTCAGTAATGCAGACGTACTACAGAGAGCCAGAGACAAAAGAGAGCTGTTTTCGAGTGTGAAAGTAAGAAAGATCTCATATTTAGGTCATATGCTTAGAGGAGAAAAATACCACCTCCTTCGACTGATATTAATAGGTAAAATAGAGGGACGTCGGAGAGTTGGTAGAAGGCGGTTGTCCGTTCAGAACCAGTTCCAAGTGGTGCAGGACAGAGATGCCTTCGCTGCAGTGATCGCCAACATTGGGAGGATCTGACACGACACCAAAAGAAGAAGAATATTTATTATTATAAAAACACAAAATTGTTTGTACGAAAATTAAATTTGGTCACTTTCACATAATAATAAGTTTCAATACCAATGATGAAAAATTGTTATAATCAAAATGTGTTTTATTTTATTATATTTTTTTTTTTAATTTTATTGGCAACATTATTTTTATTACATTATTCTTATCTTACTTTGTTTTAATTTTATAAGTTAATATGAATAAAATACAAAAAAACTAATATTTAAACTCGTCTCAAAGGTTTGAAAAAATATTGTTGGATTAAAAAATATTACTCTGCAAAGCTCAAACCACTTTTAAAACCTTTTTCTGCGTTTCCGTTATTCAAGGAAAATGCTCGCTTTACCTACGCAGCAAAATAATTCCCCAAACCATTCCTTCTCCTGGCCAGTACATAGATCAAATCACTAAGCTGTTTACAGCTGTAATTTTTTACGACCAAGTCCAATCCACCCTATTATAATCATCAATCATCCCTTTACAGGCCCTAGGACTAGAGCGAATTCAGCCTCGAATGACGCACGTTCGTTTTTTTTTAAATCATTATCTGCCACAAATTTTACTCGGTTAGTCAGTCTTTACGTGTTAGCCATCGATTCCAAAAGAAAAACGTATGTAGGTGAAAGTACTCGCAGATACCAAATACCTTACATTCTTACATAATGAACTTTCTTACACAAAGATATTTTACAAGATATAAAAACAATTTTTATTTATTAAACATGATCAACTATACTTTTGAACCGATCGTTTTGTTAAGCGGTCACATTTAGATATTTAGATTTAAAACACGTCTCAATGCGCCCTTGAGGTGATTACATCACAAAAACGGCGCTTTAAAAGTTAGCATATTATTATTATTATATAAAAAATACTATGATTAAATATATAATATTACAATTTATTTATATGAGATTGTCACGACAGTTATTTCGCCAATCAGAATCAAAACAAATTTTAGAATTAATAGAACATTATCAAGGGGTTCCGAAAACAGATTTTTTTACAAGGGTTTGAAAGCATTTAATAGCTTACCGCAAGTCATGAAGGAATCAGATAATGTTCACAAATTCCGCAACCAATGTATATTGTACGTCCGGTCACATTTTTATGTTTTAAAGTTATTAATTTTTTTCTTGTTGTTAAATTTCTTCTTTGTGTGTTTTGTGCCTAATTACTCTTTTATAATTTGTTTTAATTATAAATTTAACTATTATGTATTTAAATATGTTATATACTAGTTGTAAGAAATATGTCATTTTTTTATAACTAAATAAAGAAATTTCAAAATATATATATAGGCATCATCAGGACCAACAGCTGTTGCGCCAATCTCATAAAAAATATTGTTTTGATACGTATAACTGTGTTTGCATGCCATAATGGAGGGTATGATCGAGGGGACAAACTCTAGGGGACGCCCACGCCGAGAGTACCTGGAGGACCTGTTGGTGGACGTACGCTGCTCATCATATGCAGATCTCAAAAGAGCCGCACAAGACAGGGAAAAATGGAAGAGAATAATGGAGGAAATTGCTGCAAACCAATCCCAGGATTGAAACCAGAGAAGAAGAACTGTGTTTGAAATTTAAACATTTAATACCTTTGAAGTATCATAGTGTTTCGGTCAAAACAATGGATTGTCCAATCAATGTTTTTACAAAAAATCACGAAATTGTGAATTCACGTAAATTTTATATAATGCAAACTAATGTGTAAACCAAATCATACTCTAAAAACTTCCGAGATAATCGAAAACCGTGCTTAGAGGTCGTGGTCCTCAGCAATAAAGAAACAAGCAGGTTATTTCTACTGGATTAATAATATTGTTTGTTTTTTTTTTGTAGATTCTGACGTGAATATAGGGTATGCTCTTCTGGAACGCTTGCCTTTAAAAAATCTCGTAATGTGTCATGTTGCAA
This sequence comes from Lepidostoma basale, assembly GCA_022606425.2. Taxonomy (NCBI): domain Eukaryota; kingdom Metazoa; phylum Arthropoda; class Insecta; order Trichoptera; family Lepidostomatidae; genus Lepidostoma; species Lepidostoma basale. The sequence goes on along the minus strand of JAHDVF020001408.1, from coordinate 56,814 downwards.
TAAAACTAGCAACACTACTTCCAAAGCGAAGCTGCCTCCTGCTTCCTTAGCGTTCACGAGTGATCTCTTAGACCCGAGACCACAGACATTACCATCAGTATCATAGAAAATAGGGAGTGGACGAATGGCAAATTACCTAATTCATAAAACTGAATTGACCTGGATACAAAAAGGTATTCCCAACAGAAAATAATAATTAAATTAAACCAGATTTTTTAAGAACTACTTACACTTTTTTTATTTCTGAACGGTTTAGCCAGGCTCGCTGGCATCGACATACCAATATGTTTATACGTAAGATGTTATTTTAAAACGTTATTTTATTTATTAGTATTTCATTTTATAAATTCATAAAATGATTTCTGTAAAATCAAAAGAATACAATGGTCCAGAGAGGACAAAGGAAAACCACTCTAGATATCATTCCACAGGTCAACACTTTGAAGAGGAATCAAACCATATCCCGAGTCAGAGGCGACACTTGAACGGGCCAGGGATGCATTTTCCAAGGACAGGAAATTACTTTCAAATGATAGTCAACGTCGGTGGACCAGACGTGACTCTGGTAGGAAAAGAAGCGTATTTTCACTGATTTTTCCAAAAACTAAATAATTTTCTAGGTATTTGATCACCCACACATTGGATATAAATATTTTCGTACATTTATACAATAGTTATATACGCTTTAAATAAAAATGATTTGTTATTTCTTCATACGAATGAAAACATCTGTTTTCTAGAAGTTTAATCAGATTTTATGTGAATATTAAGTTTCGCCGTCTAAGACATTATCGAATATCCAGACATTTAAAAGACAGACGAAACTTTCGTATTAACTATTTAATATGGAGTTTAACATCATTGTTCAAGAAACAATATATATGTTAGTTACATCTAAATATGTTCGTATGTATATTAACTAAAAAAACTAACTAACTAACCATCACGCCGTCTCCCCGAAGGGGTAGTCAGAAAGAATAGAGTGCCACACTTTTCTTTCCTGACATATTTCTCTCGCTTCCTCAACATTCATTCATCGTGCAATGTACGCTTGTTGATTTCTCTGACTCCACACGTGGCCGACATTCAATATTTGATTATCAGTTGATTTTTCAAATAGAATTGAGAAGAAATTTTTCTTTTAGATTTAGTTAATTTGTATATAAATATGGCAATATTATAATATTTAAATTAATATGTGAATATATGTTAAATACAAATATAAACTATCATGATTAAAAATTCAAATCATATTTCCTTTCAACTTAATTACTCTGATTTTACAATAGTATAAAACAAATGATAGAGTAAAGACAATATCGATGACTCCAAATGCCTGCATGTATCTGACTCACATAAAAGGTGGCATTTAAACGACTTTATAAACCGAACAGCGTAAGCGCTGTCAGTAATTTCCTTTAATGGTATATCTTAATATGAAAGTAATTTAATGTGTAAAATTTTAAAGAGTCTTGAAGGGTGCTAAAGAAGCGGTGAACGATCTCGCTGCTACATCTTCGTAATGCCAACATAAACAGCGTGAGTATTGAATAAATCTCTCCAGATAAACCCACGTGATGGATGCGTCTGGCGCAATGTAAGGATCGGATTTACAGCAAGACATCGGACGGCCGCAACCCCTAACCCCTCGAGCCCGGCGCTAACTTATCGCGGGGGCTTGTAATAACTACCTTCAAACAGTGCAACGGTATTATTTTAACATTTATATTAAATTTGAATTTTATAAATGTTGATTGAGTATTGACAATATAACTTACAAGATAAGTGTAGACTTGTAATGTGTCAAATAAATAAGTTTTTTGCATTTTATCTTTTGACTTAAGTATCTCCAATTAGGTTTGTTCATTAATTATTACTGTAGGCTAAAACTGCATTATTTAACGTATTAATATAATCAGATAAAGCTGAATACAAAAAAAATTTGGTTGAATATTAGAAGTTTAGGTTGAAATGATATCAATGTATTGGTTAAATGATAAAATTTTCAAAAATGAATTCAATTTGATAATCTCATTCTTCTAGCTGTGATCGCTTTCGGCAGCTCTCTCTATAGAGACCAGCAAACGGAAATATATCAAAATATCCTAAAATATTTATTAGAAAATAGTATAAATAATTATTGAATAATTTGGATTTATCTAATTATTTAAAATCATGATTTTAGAATAGTCATATTTTGGCTTGTAAAATCATTGGTTATATCATGTTGGTAAACGTTGTTTCAGCTTAGATTTTTGATTCGATGCAAGGTGACAACCATGTTGAAATCACATTTGTTGAAAGAAGAATTAAAAAAAAGTGAAGACGCAAATATACGAAGTCAATTTCAACATTTTGCTGTTACAGTGAACACGTTGCGTATGTTTCGTCATATTTTATATGCGCTTAAGATAACTTAATAAAACTTCTTTTGTATGTAAATAAAAAACACATTTTCGCGTAACAATGCAAATGTTTGCGTCACGACTTGAAGGGGTAGAATATTGATGGATCGAGGGGTGTGTGTGTGTGTGGCGTGCAAGCCATCCCTCCGGAGGGATGGGAAAGGGTGAAGGGTATCCGCCACGAGCCTACTTTGTCACGTGGAAGACATTTGTCAAGCACGTGTGCTACCTGGAGATGACATCGCATTTCAATGACGGAACAAGATGATGTTCGTAAGGAATGTGGCTTGAGATGGGTAATTTTTTATATAAAACGGAGAAAATTTGGATATGGCAAACGTCGTTTTTCGTGTTTGAATTTGTGATGATGAATAATGGATGCACGGAAGCACTTTCTTCCGTTAGAATTGTATAGTTTAACGTAGGTACTTATATAATCAGATAAAACCGAATGAAAAAGCTTGGTTTCCCCTTTGGTTACTGTTAGAAGTTTAAGTTGTTATGATAACAATGTTTTATTACAAAGATCAGTATATCATTTTTATTTATTGTATTATAAAAATATCCGTTATTTTCAAAAACGATTATTATTTTATTCATCTCATTATTCTAGTTGTGATCACTTTCGATTACTCTCTACCATTATCTAGACCATCGAACGGTTATTATAACTTTATAAAAATTATATTCAATGCACATAATTAAAAAAGATTTAAGCGTGGTGATTATATATAAAACTTACTCAAGCTTTAACCCGTCCGAACAAGGTGTAAAGAAAATAAATAAATTATTATAAGCATAAAAGGCCATTTTAACGCGAATGGTACATGGGTCTATGATTCATGCATACTGCCGGTGATAACTTATGGGATGGAGACTCTGACCCTCACCAAGAGAAATGTAGAGAGATTATGAGTCACGCAGCGTTCCATGAAAAGACATATGCTCGGCGTCAGTCTCCGAGATAAAACAGAAATGAGGAGATTAGACGCCGAACAAAAATAACGGACATCATGGAACGACTAGCGAGACTGAAGTGGCAATGGGCGGGTCATGTGGCGAGACAAAATGAGGATAGATGAACCCAGAAAATAATAAATTGGAGACCATAGGAAAATAGGAGAAGCGTCGGCAGGCCGCAAAAAAGGTGGGACGATGACATTGCTGCCGTGGGGTGGAAATGTGGCTGCAGCTGTCAGAAAATAGAGACGAGTGGAAAGGAAGGGAAGAGGCCTATGTCCGGCAGTTGACCGATGAAGGCTGACGAAGAAGTAGAAGAACATTCGAATTTACATCTTCACATCTTTACGTCTTCGTCATCGGGAAACTAATATAAACTGTTAGAAGAACAATAAAATCGCCTTCAATTGTTTGGCTGATGTGGCAGAAGAAAATGACGAAGGAGCAAGTTCGAACTCATATTCTTTCTCGACATGCTTCGAAGATTTAAAACCTTCGAAACATGTCAGGATAAATTTACACGAAAGTAGAAAAAACAGTATTTTATTAATGTCAACAAGAATTTAAAAATATATGTATTAGAAACAAGTATATTACAAAATATTAACAAACGAATAAAAATAATAATACATGTGAAGTATAAAAGCTATTATTTACCCATTTTGTAGACAAACTCTCACCGCTAGATCTGAAAAAAAAAATTAATTACCATATTGCAAGATAAATATTTATTAAGCTGGTATTTTACAATATATAAATGAAACCCGATCATTAAATAACAACATGAACGTTCATTGTACATATGATCAGAAGGCACCCTAATACCTCCACGCGAACACAATGGTTCACTCTTTGCTTTGTAATTTATTATCTTTTCAGTAGATTAATTTATTTCATTCGCATCATAAAACAAATGAGAGGAATCTCGAAAAGAGAGTGTTAGTACAGGAAATGCGAAGCGGATATCCGCCTCACAATTCTCTCATTAACCAAACCAACACATTACGAGCTCTATTAAGATCGCATCGACGGTGGAAATACTAAAGGGGCCGGACATAAAATATTAATTCTCATATTTAATGATAATTAAATACCCCCTTTTTTAAGTACTTGTGGAATTCTTAAAATTTACTTTTTAGAACTGATTATCTAAGGTAAAATTAACGGAGAACGTTGGAAAACGAGAAGTGTCAGGAGAACAAAAAAAACTGATGTGGACGTTCGAGAATGATTCCGTTGCAATAAAACATCACTGTTTAGAGATGCCGTATCAAGAGTAAAAAAATCCATAATGTTGTCCATCCTCCGATAGAAGAGAAACGAGAAGAATAAGAATTAATTCTTGATTCTAATATAGCACACACGTTATATCTTCTATATATGAAAATGAACGTTCGCTTGTGTGTCCATGGTTTTCTTGATAATTACTAAACCGATTTCGCTGAAAATTTCTGTATGTTAGTATTTGTCCTAGGAAGGTTTTTAGAATATTTTAAATGAAATCCAATCCTTTTCTTCCTCTTTTGGAAAAAACCGATTGCTTTGAAATTTCGTTATTTGCCGATTGCTTCGAAATTTTTATTCAACCTTGCATTAAAATACACGAGTGTTTTTATATATTCCTCTTTTTCGTCTTCTTTTAGAAAAAAACCGATAGCTTTGAAATTTTCTTATTTAATTTTGACACAACGTTGCATTGGTATACGCGCGTGTTTTTATATACTTTTTTTCTTATTTTGGAAAAAAACCGATTGCTTTACATTTTTGTTATTTACCGATTGCTTCGAAATTTTCACACAACATTGCATTAGAATACGCGCTTTTTATATACTCTTATTTGTCTCATTTTTTTTTCTTTTGGAAAATAGCGATTGCTTTGAAATTTTATTATTTACCGATTGCTTTTAAATTTTGACACGTTTATTTTTACAAACAATTCTTCAATAGTAAAGCGCCATCTGTTAAATTTAAATATAACAACAACATAATCATCGCGGATTTGCTAAATCATTTTTAGTGTTTATATTCGCTACAATACATAAATAATAATGTAAATGTTCGTGTTCAACATTTAAAATCTTCGAAAGAAATCGGCTTTGAAATATTGACACATTTTGCATTTGATTTCATACACAATGGTCTAGAAGATGTTATTACTACTGCATTTATTTTTCTTTCATCCTTTTTGTCAGTTCCATGCCTCACTTCCATACATAAAGGTTGGCACAATAACACTATTGTGCACCTCCATCATCTGATATGTCATTCTAATAAAATAAAATAAAACTTTTAAAAACAAACATTTTCATCATTATTAAATAATAAAGCTATGTCTATTTTTCATTTGTTAGTAATGGTTATAAAAGTTACTAATATATGGTATATTATAGATATAGTTTTCTCGGAGTATGACCCCTTTTGCCTTTCCACCGTCGGCACGTTTCAGGCTTCGTGGGATATTTCCATATATTTAAATAATGTAACTAGAAGGTGTTGCCTACAAATTAGATGTGCGTTTCTGGGACTTTTTGATTTGTGACACTCAAATGGGAATATCATTTCGCCCGGAATAATATTTGTATTCAAATGGTCAAATTTATACAAGGCCGGTCAAACTTGGTTTCAAATTAACCAACACAACTCTCTGCTTGTATATTGTATTATACTGTCCGCTTATTTTGCTTACTTTTCATACTTGCGATTCATATAACCTTTGTTTAGATTTTCTAATAAACAAGGTGGCACCACTGAAAAAGGCAACATTTAATTTATACATATTTCACATTTATTTTGGACCCTAAAATATTTCACATTTTGGCGACCTTCTTAGCAAAATGGCAACAGCTATGACTACTACGGGTCACGGATGGTCACGGATGGTCACGGATGGTCACGACGGAGGTCACGGATGAAGAAGAAAAGCAATAGTAGGCGAATGAATGCGTTCTAAATAAAATTAAGAAAGGGTCACAAAGATAGTTGGAAAAATGTAGCAAATGGACAAGATAATGAAAATATATACAAGTAGTGTAAATCTAAAAGTCGAGGAAGACCAAGGAAGACATGGCATGACCAAATTAATCAATTACTGAAAGGCGTCCATGTTAGATGTAGGAACCATCGACAAGCGTAAATGTCACGAAGTGTGAATGTGGAAGAGGTTCGAGAGTTATGTCAGGATTGAACAGCGTGGCGGTCTTTCCTCCCTGCTTACCCCTCCGGGGAAATGGCGTGATTGTTAGTTAAATATAATGACAACTCAAGTAAAAATATGTTTATTATCTATGAATGCGTCAAAGTGGTCTAATGGCATTAAATTCTGTATTTAAAATTTCTATTTTATAAATTTTTGTATGGATTTTTTTTTAATAAAACAGATATCGCTAAGTAAACACTTTAAAAATACGAGTGTATGATAAATTTGTTAATATATTTTACAGATATAAAAAGTTTAGTAAATTTCCGTGTTTGTTTTTATAACTCCATAATCAATTATATAAAAACGAATTTACGTGTATACTCTTAAAGTTCTTGAAAACAAACATAGGGTCTCAGCAAATATTTGGTTATAAATATAAACTGGTAGAAATGTGTAATTTATTCCTTTTGAGGATCGTTTGCAGGTGAGTGGGCGTCCCGAGGACTACAAATCTTGTTGACTAAGGACTTCCATAAATAAGCAAGCCGACCTAATATGTTTGGGAACAATTAGAGCCGAGGTAGATATTTAAACACCTGAATTGTTTATTCATGGAGATATGAGTATTAATCAGAGATACCTCGCTTAGTGTACACACCGCTCTTATTCTGTATCAATTCCACCAATCGCACATTACGCGAGGAACACGGGAACTAGGAACATATTTCCTTATGTTCATCTTCTAAATATGACTCTAACTAAATGTATTCCTTACTCAAACTTTACTTACACTATCAAGGTTGACAGGGAGGTTTCTTTATTGGGTATTCGCCCATGTATCAACAAAACGCTTTCTATGTGCTACAATATATTTTATCCGGCTTACAGAGATTCAGCTCTTGTGGCTATTCCTCTTAGGTCTGATGGGAACATTGTTAGAAGGTGATTTGGTGGGTTGTCGGTTTATGCGGGGGCATGATTTGTGTGGCCCGGAGTATAAATATAGGAGATATTCCTGATATGACGGGTTAAGGATAGACAATTATTATAGTACATTTTTTACGAAATGCATTCAATTGGCATGTTATTTTTTACCCTTTATAGTATATGACATTTCATTAAGAAGTTTTAAGATAAACGAAATTTAATTCAATTAACATCAGTCTATTGAGCTAGGAAAAATAGGAGCACTTGTATAAAGGTGTAATGCATATTGACCATAGTCTACCTACGTGATGATATAAATACAAAAATATAATTTTAGATGGAAATTAACAAAAAAAATATTCCTAACAATTGTGGTAGTATCAATATTTACCTCCTTCCTATAAAGTGTTAATCCGATGTAAGTTTTTTTTTTAAATCGTGACAAAATTAAAAAAGATAAGTCAGGAATTTGAAGTTAACTTGAATAATTGTACAAAACTCAATATGAAGTGTGTCATATTGCGAACATATACGTCTTATGGAAGTTATATTTTATTTTATGAGAAGGACATATTTCACCTCATTCTGGCATTATTAAAAAAATATTGTTAGACCATTTTCACGAGTTTTTAAGGGTGCTTTTTATCTGGGAAGCTCCTCGGTAAATTAGAAATTTCGGAAATCAATAGACTCAAATACAACACCCTGACCAAATAATTCTAAATGATCAATTATTGTTTGCTTACTCCCCTTTGTTATACCCAATATAAACTAATAAAAAATATTTCTAGAATCGATTACTACCGAAAAATTATTTTGTTATGATTCCAGACCTTTTCCTAATAGATGGAAAAACCAAAAAAGGCGACGCCAACCTAATGGACCAAGATGTATATAACGTATAATATTTCAATTCAGTAATATTAAAAACAAAGGTATTTATTTTTCAAATGTTATATGTACATAACGTTTGAAAAAATAAAATTTAAAATCAATTATATTGAATACAAATCCTCTTAAATAACTTCAATACCAATATTTAAATTCAGTAAATTTTACACAATTATTTTCAAATTATTTTTGTAAAGAATCATCTTTACCACCCCTGATCTGTATGCAAAAGTGTCACCAGTCAGTCGATGCCAACAAGTCTGGCGAAACCGTTCACTGTCGAAATAAAGGCAAAAGTGGAAGTTAATCACATGATTTTAATGAAATCTTGTCTTGATTGCGAATATATTAAGGGAAATTTTCCACGCCGTCGCGTCGGTTCCACGATGCCTTTGATGATATTATATAATGCTTTAGCAGGGTAAAACATGTCATTCACATCGAATATAACAAAACTTCTAGAAAAGGCATGTTTCCTAAATACCAAATATATCATAATATTTGTGTACCAATTTGCTTCAAGGACGCCTGACTGGACAGAGTTATAAGCAGTAATGCTCTAATGTACAACAATTGGCCCACTTAGCATAATATTCCCGCGTCGGGTGTAAAGATTTCAACATAATTACTTTAATTAATTCTAAAGAGTACTAATGAGAATTTGACGAGCACAGAATGAAAGGAAAACCATTTTGTTACCTACAGCGGGTACTTGTATTGTTTCGGGTGATTAATTATTAACAAACTGTTGGCTTTAGCAGAAATAATATTATGACTTCGCAGTGTTCAGTTGAAAAATTGCATCAATTCAAATTATATCTTAATTTCGTTTATGGAGCTAGTTAGACGGTCTTTGCTAATTATACTAATTATTATATTAGACGGTCTATGGTTCAAAATTAACATAGATTACGGGTGTAAATAAAAGTGTTTTAGTTGGATAAATGCCGTAGAAATGAGGTCACTCAGAAGAATGTACGAAAAAATAATGTATGATAGAATACCTAATGATCATTGAAAGAAATGTAAGGCGGATGAATGCGTCCAAAAAAAATTAATAAAGTGTCATTAAGATGGTTTGAATATAGATTAGATGGATGAGAAAACAATGGTTAAAAAGATATATACAAGTAGTGTAAATGGAAAAAGAAGTCGGGGGAGGCCAAAGAAGACATGTTATGACCAAATTCATCAATTACGCAAAGGCGGCCGATGTAAAAAAGAAAAAAATGTTCGAAGTTGGAACAATCGATACGAATCATCCTGTTCTACATCATTGACCAGAAGCTAAAAGAAAACAGGTTAATTCAGATTTTTTTTTGTTTTTACATATATTATTAAAAAAATATACTGAGAGGAGTTAGGAACCAACGATTTGAATATTACTTTAAACATATGATATTTTTTGTACACATTTACAAAGGTGTATATTTTATAATCGAGCAGCTAACTAATACAAATGTTGATTAATTAAAAAATATTTCGGAATCTTAATTTAATAATTAAAACTAAAAAAGTATTCATCAAAGTTAATTTACGTTATTAAATTATAATTTATCAGTATATAATTTAAAGCGAAAATTTATAAGACTTGCGTGCGACCTATCTTGACATATGGGATCGAGTGCAAGGCGGACACCACAGTCACAAAAACGCGCTCAGAGTGTGGATAAAGGAGATATGCGAGGTCGAGGATGTCGTTAGGTGGGGAAGGCAAAGAAGAAGATACTGGTTTGCACACGTGAGGAGAATGGATTCATCCAGACTCCCCTTCATTGTGTTGCACGGCCAGCACCAGGGAAGACAACAACCGGGCAGACCACCAAAGAGATGGATTGACGGCTGGGGGTCGACGTCGCAGGAGGCCAATTCCTCTTAAGAAACAGCCCACAAGGCCTATAATAAGGCAAAGGCACCAAGGCCTTAATAGATCTAATGATTTTCTTATAAAAATGAGCTCCTAGTCTGAAAGTTCCATAAGGCTACGTATTCGAGATAATTTAGGTTTTTACAGAGTGCTTGAAATAAAATATATTTTTTTATATTTTTAGTTCTCTTTTAAATTTGCAAGATCCAATTTTATGCGATAGAGAAAACTTTGTTATATGATGAAATGAGAACTTTATTATAACCCGAAAGCTCAGGAGAAGTTTGTCGGAAAGGCTTCGTTGAATATATCCCGAGGACGAGGGAGTTGAATATGAGATGTTTTAATTAAAATAATGCTATTACCATTCGTCCAGACAGAGAGCTTTTTTAACATGTCTTTCTGACGACGTTGCTGAGAGAACAAATTGTTTTCATTCGACCGCTGTTTTATAATATTCTTAAAAGGATTGAAATTGAAGCTACCTTTTATTTGCATTTCAATCAGTTTAAATCCTAATGCTAATTTATTGATTCTCGAACTATGATGTTAAAGCCCACATGTTTTTTTTTACATTTTATGGGAATGACACGTTTTGACTTTGATAAAGCATTATTAAATATAGCGAAAATATGTTAAGCCCTATATTTTTATATGCGTGATCACATCATGAATTACCTTCATTACCATTAATCTATTTAGTCGGGATTTTATTTAATCAAAACTTTAATGTGAATAAATAGGAACGCAATTTGTATCACAACACTTTATTTTTTTTTTTTATAGACATATTTCCGTCCTTCTTTTTACTTTCGGTCTTTCTTTTAACAACAAACTTGCGCAGAAGATGAACCGAATAAGGACCGAAAATATATATCTGCAATTAAAAATATAATAAAGTGTTGCGATAATTCAAAGCGCGTTTATATTTCTTCAAATGTGAATCCACAACATAAAGTAAAGGTGAATATAGAAGAAAAAAATAATTATTTTGTGCTTAAATTAAACAATAATCAATCGATAAAAAACACCCATATATAAAGATTTATCATATGTGTAATATTAAGAGAGCTGTGTAAATTTCCCAACACTCTGAATCTTCACTTAAAAGGAAAATCTATTCGCACCGTAACTGAATGGTGTAACTGCTTTCAGTGGAACAACGAAAGCATTTTATTCGGAAAACAAAATAAATAGGATGGCTCACATTTCTGTAAGGGCTCGTGCTAGGTGCGCAGGACTCGCGTGCTAAGGGCTACAAGGTGTCCTTAACAAATTGGCTTAATTTAATTAACACGTCTGGGAAGATTGATGGCCACTTTTGTTATTCCCCGGTGACCGCCATTTATAATAAAATACGCATCTTTTTTTCAACCGGCGCGGCGCTGAAATATCGCCTAGGTGCGCCGGATACTATCAGCCAAATGAGGTAGAAACGTTTTTTTAATGCTCGTCCATTACTCTCGTGCCATAGTTTCAATTTTAAATTCTCTAGTCATACCTGTATACTTCAAACGTATGTATCGTAAAGCGAAATTCGAGAGATGCCTAAAAGCTCTAAGTCTTGTCAAACATATATCACATTGTTACAATTTAATTTCTTTGAAATACATAATTTATTAAAGAGACCATGGTTTTGGCCGCAACATTTGATACCTTAACATTTTAAACTGTTTATGAATAAACTTTGTTTTTTGTATCACAATTGTATTTTATTTTACGCGACAGCTGTTTGATGAAACAGCTGTCGCGTAAAATAAAATACAATTGTGATACAAAAAACAAAGTTTATTCATTAATAGTTTTAAAATAATTAATTGTTGGTACAATATAATATAAAGTTTTAAAATAACCCATACATGTGTAATAATATCTTGGTATTGACATGAAGAAGAAAAATAATTCAATCAAATTATTTAATTACTGTTTACGTTAACGTAGACTTTATTTAAAGAAGTACCTTCGTTCTCACTGCATTCATTTAGAGTTTTTTTTGTTATTTTTTCGAGATGGCGATTTTTTGTGAATATTAAATCCTCAAATAATTCTCTGAACTATAAAATAATAACTTAATGGCTGTGGTTACGTTTGGGATCTCTGGCAAAAAGGGTAAAATAAGGTTCCTCGGTAGCTGTCGCAAAGCTGGGATGATCAATGGCCCTGTGATGTGAGATCATAATAGTCCGTAGTTCCGGCACCCCCTACCCTTCTCGTGTTTAGTGGAACACGATAAAATACAACCCTTAATTCAATAAACACCCTCTTTGCGTGCAGTTAAACGTTAATATATCCCTTGACTTCCCACACTTCCAAACTAGATCAGAGCACACGCTTGCTTAACTTTATACCTTAGAGACACTGGCATGGTTATTTATTGTTTCTTTTACGATAATGTCAAATTCAAATTAAACATTTTAAATTACTGAAAACGTCCGTTTTCTAGAATTATTAAACAAAATAGTAATGTTTGCAATGTTTGCAATGTTTGCATTGCTAGGGAATAATCATATCATAATTGCTTAGAAAAACCATATTTAATCAATATGGTAATTCCTTCAAAAGTGATAATTGTCGCCAGAAAATTTTATATTTAATTTCCTGATGCACCCTTTATTATTTAAACGCAAAGCACTAAAGTTCAATCATGCTCCTTTTTGTGAAAAGTGTATTTTTAATATATTATACTTATTTTATCCAAAAAGCTTGTTTTTAATAATTGAGATAAAAACTGTATTGTTTTTGTTGTACTCGTATAACATAAATTTTGATATTTTCATTTAATAAAAAAAAATTATTTTCTTTTTAAAGTTTTAGATTTCTACGGTAACAGGTAATAAATAATATATTTTATTGTCTCAAAGAAGAGTAAATTACATATAAAAAAAAACGTTAAGGTTCTACGATCAAATCAATTATACATTAAATGTCGGCCATGTGAAGAGACGAGCGTGCATGACACGGTGTATGAATGCCGAGAAATTAAGAAACACGTTCAAGAAAGAACATTGTAACTGCTCATTCTTTCTGTCTACTCCTTCAGAGAGATGGCATGATGATTAGTTAGTTACGTAGTTAAAAAACAGATTATCATAAATTGATCAGAGAATATAAAATATGTTTGTTATAAGAATTTAACTCTTTGCATATTTTTTTATGTTTGCGCATTTCTACGGAAAAAAAAACTATAAACCTTTATACTATGCTGAAAAAAAAAATATTTTTATGTAGGCCTTATCACTTAAGGCAGATTAGTCTGAAAGCTCGCTGAAGGGTAAGATCCAACCTATGAACTATTAACTCGGGACTAGGACTCGGGGTTGGCATAACGAGATGTTTTATTTTGATTGCTGGAACTCTTGTATAGAATTTACATAATCAAATATTTTTTAATAAAAAATAAGTCCTTTAGAAACAAAATCAAAATGTTTTAATAAACATTTAAATCTCCAAAGGGGCAGATTTTCTCTTAAATGTGGAATTGAATATGTATTTAAAATGTATGCTTTCACTGTTCTTTCACTTAAGCTGAAGCATTTTGTCATCATTTACATTGGAATAAATTGGATTAATTATATAAATAAGCCACTTCGAGGGTACTAAAAGCATAAACAATGACTTTTACTGGGTGCTTGTTTAAGCTTTTATGTTGTATTCAACATTGAATCGAGTTAATAAAACTTTTCTTACCAATTGATCCCATAAATTTTCAAATAAAAAAATTGAAAGAATTTTATAATACCTTCTTTTTTTATATACTAAGTATAACAACACTCATACTTGTGAGTGTTCAAAAGGTAGTGTTGTATACTAAGTGTGTGAAAAAAACATTAAACATTTACAACACAAAGTTATGGCGAATACAGAATACATTATATAAATAATTAGAAATATTGTATCTAATACAATCAAAATTAGCATTAACCCTATCTTTATACTACGTTAGAGTATCTAGAGCATGGTAAGCTGTTAATCCGCTAGAATGAATCTGCATCTATGAAATCAAATTTAAATATTCATCGTATCTTAATTTTTATACAATTTCAACAACAACAGCAACAAAACATCACGCCGTTTCTCCTGAAAGGTAGGCAGAGAGAATGGACCGCCCCACTACTTGTCCTGACACAACTCTCTAGCTTTCTCCATATTTATACAGCGGGTTATACACGCGCGTCGATTTTTCCGACTTCTAACATGACCGACCTTTAAAAGTTGTTAATTTAATTATGGCAAGTTTTTTTCGGTCTCCCACGACTCTCCGTACTTGATTCTCATCGTTAACGTATACTTTGTTAACCATTATTTCTTCATCCATACGTTCCATATATCCAAAATTCGTTTTTGTTCAAAATTTTCGTTCTTCTTCTTCTTCTCCTCCTTATAGACCGTTGATCTGTTTCAGCAATCAGGCTGGCCTCTCTTAGGAGGTTGACTCCCAACTACCTCTCCACCTCTTCGGCGGTCTTCCGGGGAGACGGCAGCCGGCAGGAATCTGATACGCCACAGCGTGTAGGATTCTGGTGGGATCCATCCTCTGCACACCCGCATTCCAGTATCTTCTGCGTTGCCTGCCAAATCTCACGACATCCTCCACCTTGCAGATCTCGCGGATAGCCGTGTTCCTCACCCTATCTCGAATAGTCCTTCCTGCCATCATCCTCAGCGTCCTCATCTCTTCCACCCGTACTTGAGCGTTCGTTCTTGTGGTATCCGCTCTGGTCTCAATAGTATAAGTCAGTATAGGCCTTACACAGGTTTTTTATATTCTAACCTTACTGTCAGTTCTCATATACTTGTTTTTCCATATTACATCCTTGAGAGAACTTGATACCGCCGAAGCCTTGCTGACTTGTCCTATTATTTCACTGACAAGATCATTTTGACTGAGCAGATCCGCTCCCAGAAATCTAAACTTTGCAACCTGTTCCAGCATTCTGGCATTTAAGGATAACCTGCATCCCAAGGGTTTTTTTGAGAATGTCATGATTTTTTTTCTCAACTGAGATTATCATATTGAAGTTGGCGGCCGAAGTCTGGAATCTTTAAATTTTCGTTAATTTTATAATTTTGGTCATCATACTTTCTTCTGCTCTACATTCCATCCTTATTTTAGCTTTTGGAATTATATCGTAACATTGAATTGCATCACCTTACCACACATATGTCTGAAGGATCTCATCTCAAGCGTATTTATTTTGCTCTCATCCTTCTTTTGACAGTTCCATGCTTCACTTCCATATTGTGAATGGCCATTTTTGCTTTCTTTATATTATATTATACGATTTCATAAAATTTTAATTGCTTTGGTATTATTTGCGTCATCAGTCTGAAGATGACAAATGTCTAGATAACTAAAATAATTAATTTTCACATATTCCCCCAGAACTTGTTGAATGTGTATTCAAATACGAGTTTTCAGTTATTTTAGAACAAAATCAATCTCGTGTCGTGAACCGATGAAACATTTTCCCCGAAATTTAGTTCCTGAAAATTAATCAAAGAATATGAAAAGCTTTCACCGACGTGAAAAGCAATAATGTAATTCGAACCGGATATTAATTTTCTCCTGAAATGAATTTTGAATGTTGACGTACGCTCCGTAAATTCGCCTGACACACGTGTTTTATTAGAAAGCCCATACAGGCTGACAGCGCCTCAACAATATGGGGCATGAGTTCTAGGAATCTTTCGTTTAAATAAATTGAATAGCTTGTATCGAGTTATTTAAATTAAATTAAAATGGGAGTTACGTATTCCACCTTGCTAGGACATTATCCGATGACTGGGGTTAGAAACATAATCAAGAATAAAATAAAAATAAATTTATATTAGATATGTGGTACTTATGTCGTTAACACTGTGAAATTCCATAGTGACGATTTTTTTATGAATTAAAACACATGTTTTCCGACTTTTGAGTTTACTTTTCTCAACATCTTTCGAAGGCTTACACTTTCATCGTCGGTAGAACGATATAAACTTATTTTGCATCATTAGTTTATATCGTTTTCCGGATGATGAAGGTGTAAGCTTTCGAAACATGTTGAGATAAATGAACTCAAAAGTGGAAAGAATATTTTTTTAAAGGATTAATTGTATCTCAATAGAGACGAAGATGTAAATTATTTGAAAACAGAATATGGTAGTCGAGACGTTTACAGGACTTATGACCTGTCATTGGTTGGGCTTAGCGATCACTTTATGTTAACAACATTCCCCATTCAGTAAGAAGTGTGGAAATAATATTGTTTTAATTCATAAAAAAATACATATTTTTGTTAATTTTTTTAATTGAGTTTTCTTGAACCGGTTTCGGCAGTGTGCTGTCATCTTCTGGTGGTTCCCAGGAGATGGCAGCAAGCTGCCGAAACCGGTCAGCGTTATACAAAAGTTGAAGCCCACTAAATATATAATAATGAAGCAATTTTACTTTTAATTTTCATGATTTACATATTTTTGTTATCTCCGAATTAAAAAATAACGTTTTATATGCATTGTTATAATCAAATAGTTAAAGGAATATAAATAAATGCTTTATCGATACTCCCCTGTGCCAATGATTTATATAACTTTCTGAATTTACACGCATTCGTACAAATATTAGAATATTAAACAACGTTTTAGGCATCAGAGCAGTTTGAAAAATCTTTTATATTAGATCTTATATTAAATCTTTAATATAATGGGTCTGGGAAAAAATTCGGGACGTCTTTCCCGATATATGCCAGCAATCGCAAATAACTCAAGAAACATAGATCATAGCGACACCACTTAACGTTCTTTGAAAATGTGACACTTTAAACGTTACTTTGAGTGTATAAATATTGAAATTGGTTAGTTAGATTACTTGGATTATAGCTTGGTGAGTTGAGGATAGGTGTTGTCTCCATCATGACAACGTCCGACCATACACTTTTTTGATGACCCGCAAAAAATTGCAAGAGCTTGATTGGGAAGGTTTGATGCATCCACCATTTATTCAATACATAGCACCATCTGACTATTATTTTTACCGATCTCTGGAGAACTCTCTCAATGAAATTAAACTGCTTTTAAAAGAAGCCTGTGAAAACCACTTGATTCAGTTTTTCAATCACAAACCACCAAAATTTTTCACCAATGGCATCACGGCTCTATCCAAAAAATGGCGAAACATTGTCGATAATAATAGAGCATATTTGGTTTAAATAAATTCGTTTTTCACACTATAAGAAAACTAACATAAACCCACAAACTTTTTCAGACACAATATTTCAATTTGATGCAATCGCGCTCTCAAATATATAATAACATGAAATATTTGCGTTAGAGCCTTCATAAAATGTTTTAATATATTCAACCGTTACGCCACCAATGTAAAATTCAAAGAAAATCGATATCTTATAAAAACTTTATTAAAATTGGAATTTTCTGTATAATACAATTTACGTGCCTCGCTTAATATTCTAGTTGTGTTAGATTTCAGTTTCGAACAAAATACATTATAAACATTTTGTGTTAGATCGACTCTGGAAACTCCGGGCATTGTTCTGTACCACTTGAAGTCTGAAGTAAGTGTTTATAATTCCATCAATACTCCACAATGCCACTAATGTAATTCAGATTCGTGGAGAGTTTATTTAAATAGGCCGCAGAAGTTTTTGAAAGCATTTTCTACAAGGGAGAAGATCAGATATTTAAATAACAGTTGGAGGCCTGTTGAATTTTGGACAAATACGAAAATTCTAAAGGGTTGTAAGCTGACTTAGTCGCTGAATGGTTTCTTCTTCAGATTTCACAGCCTAAAACTCACAGTGTCATATCTTCAGTTTATTAATAAAAAAATCAGACATTTAATCAATTACATTGTTTATTTTTATTCGTAAAGATTTTTCTTTTCTTAAAACAAGAAATAAACTCAACAATAACAACAACAACAAACCACCACCCGTTACCCCGTTAAGGTAGGCAGAGAGAATGAATCGCCACACAACTCTATCCTGGCACACCTCTCTAGATTCCTCCACATTCATACAGCGAGTCATACACGCACGTCGATTCTTCCGACTTCTAACATGACCAACCTTTAAAATTTCATTAATTTGGTCTTGCCATGTTTCCCTTGGTCTGCCTCGATTACATACATAATAAAGAAACTCAATATTTACAAATCAAAGAGTTTATAAATATGAAAAAAATATGTAGTATGGATTTTTTTCCGTAACTACGAATTCTAATTAATTATAATTAATAAAATTACTAACTTAGATATAAATCATATGTATGTTTGTAATTAAGTTTCAATTAGCTTCGCAACCTACTTTTATAGTTTATTTGACTTAAACCCAAAAACAAACAGAATTAATTTGAATACAATAAAAAAAATCAAAAACAACATAAATAAACAACAATAAACAACATAAATATATCTTAATATTGGATTTTGTTTTTGTTATTTTCCTTACGCTATGTAATATCAATTTCGCATATTAAAATAATATGAAAATGTAGCTGAGTTTCAGTTGAAATTGGTTTGAGTAGAGCTTCGCATTATGTGAAAAATTATATGAGGTTGAAGAAATAAATTAATATTTAGGAAATAATTACGTCTTATATTTAGAAACAAGCTATTGTAGAAAGATTTTTAGAAGGGGGAGTGATGAAGAAAATGAGATACGCCTCTTAGATTTTTTAACATTGCGAATCAGTAACAATTCCCGCAACAGATTCGCCGTCTGTTATCTAGGTCTGAATGTTTTCGCAGGTTTTCGTTTCTTAAAATTTACCATTTCGTCTAATTTATAATTCACTGAATCCATTATTTTCTCTCTCGTAATTATATTCAACAATCTAGTTTGATAACGAAAATGTTAATTTTTACCAGAATATTTGCTGCGTTAAGAAATTCAACACAATCTTGACATCTCTCCTGCTTTAATAACGAAAAAAAATTAACTAAATTTAACACAAGTATGCAGGCTCTGAGCTTGCGTATTTTTTACCCTAGGTACCTTTAACCTCACCTAAGAACCCTCCTCCGTTTGCTTTTGACCTATAATGACTTATGGAATTGAGACGAGGGCGGACACCATCAGAACAAAAAATCTCCGAAGAACCACAGAAATGAAGACTCTCAGATACCCAGAGAATCTCTAATAAGGGAGATCTGCAATTTCGAATGTTTTGCGATGGGGAAAAACGAGAAGATGTTACCAGAAAGACCATGTGGAGAGAGCGTGTCCTGAAAGAGTGATAAGTAAAGTGACACTCCAGGAAGACCACCCTAAAGATGGCTAAATAGCTGGACTGTCTGTCACCGAGAAATAACAGGACACAGTCCTAAAATAAATCAGAAAAAGAAGAAAAAAAAGAACTCGAGTATCTAAAACACCGGTTTGATTATATCAACCACCATATATGAAACAAAATACAATGGGAATTTTTGAAAAAAAAGCGTTGAATTTTCTTGGTCTTATTTTGTTTGAGTGAGTTTATGTCGTTTTCTTAAGGAAGAGAGAAAATAATTATTAGGAACAATTAGCTTTAATGTTTAAAAAAATTAATTTATTCAAAATTCAAAACTGGAAATCCACAAAAATGTTCGTGTTCTGTTAATTGTACCGCCAGAAAACCATTTATAACATTCTTCTTTTGAAAAACTTATTTTCATAGGAAAAATGTGAATATAAAACAACTTATAAGTGAAACATACAGTGTTCTGATTAGAAAAAAAATTACACTCAAATGTTAAGAATGTGTTGTATGAGAGTTATATACGAGTATCTCTTAATTTTCTTTCTTTGAAATGGTGCAACAATTGTTTATTTTTAAATATTATTGAAAAAGGATTTCTAGAATTGTATTATATAATGAGGGAGTATCATGTTCCACATAAGGTGTAACCCAATTTTAAAGGTTTGAGGCAGAATCAAGGCAAAAGTTCCACATACTCGTAATATGATAAAACTTCTAAAAAACCTTTGTTTTCAACAATATTAATTTATATATACGGAAAACTATGTTAAAGTTGTTATTATTTAAAATGTTGTTTTTAACGTTGTAAAATGTTGTTAACATAAAACGATTGCTTAACCCAATGACAGGTCATAAGTCCTGTGAACGCCTCGGCCACCATATTCTGTTTCCAAAAAAAAAAACAATTTACATATTCGTCTCTATTGAGATTCAATTAATCCTTAATAATGATTAACCCGCAATGGGTAAAATCCAGTTATATCCAGTCTACAAGTATTTGTATACATTCAAAAACAAAACTATTTATTCCAACATTCAGCTGCTTCCAACTAAGAAGGCTTTTTTACTCTAAATCACTAGAACCTTTACGTATGTACGGATTAAAGTATCAGAATTATTATATTTACAAAAAGGTGCCTATACGACTGTATATTGCTTCAGAATATGTAATTTGGGTAACTTCGTTTTGTGAGGGAAATTACAAACTGTGAGCTAAACACTCAAATTCTCGTCTGCCTCACGTGAAACTGCCAAGAGCTTAGCTTAATGATTACGGGAACTTAAGTAAATTAATTCGCTCCAAAAATTAACATAAATTTGTTTACAAATTTGGTAGAACTGATTTCGCTCTTATTACGGAATATAAATTGTCTACTCCCGAAACAATTCGGTACCTATAAAGTTATGAATACTAACAGCGTATTACGAAAATAGTGAGCCGAACAATCTATGCTAATTCGATGAAAGGAATAATTTAAATTATTGTAAAACAAATCTCTTTACGCCTGATTATACTATAAGGGAGGAGTCGATTTGTTTAGGAATAATAATCTATACCCTCGATACAAACTATCGGTTGTGTTGCGATACTAAAGTTTTTGTTGCTTTGTTTTCCTTTAATATGTGCGATATTGCATCCTATTAATAAGCGTTTTCCATACACAAGCGGGATTTAATTTAAACCCAAATCGTATCGTCGCTTTTACAACTTCACGTACTAAAGTAAATATTATAAAAACGCATATTATAGGCTCATTGGTTTTAAACATATAATTTATAAATAATGTCATATAAAAAATAATCAATCCCAATTTTAACGATAATCAAAAAGAATATTTAATAAACCCTTTGTTTACGACATTGCTTACGTCTGATGTTTTCAGTGTTTGAATTGAGTTTTTTGATTGGAAAAAAATTGCATATTTATTGTTTCTGGAAAAATTATGTAAAACTGCTTAACAAATGTTTAAAATTGATCAAATCGTGTGATTATTTCTGTAGTTTTATTATATTTTATTAGAATGATATGTATCGCTGTACGCTTTATCAAATGCATGCTATTAAATATTAAAAAAAAACTTTTAGAAAACGAACGGAAAACCAATATTAAACACAACTTCTATATGTATTTTCCCCCTATACAGATTTTAGAAATATTTAGATAAAACCACCACCGTCTTTGGTGGATATAGAGTTAAATACGTTGAAATGAGATGAAAAATAGTAAATATGTATCATTCTTATTAATTTTAATATCCTTGAAATGAACTAACTAATCATCACACCGTCTCGCTGAAGAAAGAATGGAGCGTCACAATGTGCTTTCCAGATATTTCTTTCGCTTTCTTAACATTCATACATCGTGTCATGTGCCCACATCGATTTCTACGACTCTTCATGTGACCGCCATTAAACAAAAATAATATTTTTACTAGTTTCTTCAATATTCGCCAATAATTTGTTTTGCGGAATCATTAATAATTCTTTTTTATAAATAAATCATTTTAATATCTGTCAAATTACTTATTACTTTTACTAATTTTTACACAACTTTGTTTTTATTAAAACCTACCGGTTTCGCTCCTGCTGAAGCTTTGTCTGGGTTACAATATAAACTGACTACTGCTGAACTACAATTTATTTTGTAACCCTAACGAAGCTCCAACGGAAGCGAAACCGGTCGTTTTAACAAAAATAAAGTGATGTTAAAACTAGTAAAAGCGTTTTAATATTATTTTTAACATTGCTTCAGCACAAATTAAGTGCTTCATACGTAAGATATTTAATTGATTTAATCGCGTTACGTTTTCCTCGGTATTCCTCTATTTCTAGTTCCGTTGACGTCTTTTACATACATTTTCATTACCATTATTCTAATGGCTCAAACCATTAAAATATTTTCATTATCCTTTTTTCACTATTGTGACACTTTTCACTATTATTCGATTTTCCTGAAACTATTTCAATTTTTTATTTATTTCCGCGAAAGTTGAAAGATTTTATTTTTAATATGAATAAGACTGTGTGTATAACAAAAAAAGGCCGCAGAAGTTTACATGATAGCGAAAACATTGCGTATTTCGTCATTACTTTAAAAAATATGATTGTTTTGTTTCAGGAGACTCATCATTTATCATGTCCCCGGACACGAGGCGCGGCGTACTCGGCGAGGACTCAATCCTAGGCAGCTCCGCAATAAATCATGCGGGACATCCACAACGCGGAGTGGACCGCAGATGTGTACACTGAAATGGTTATGTAGTTCGCCCCTTCCAATAGCACTTGTTTTTGCACTATGTTCGTTTTGTTTTATTACAGTTTATACAAAGAAGCACAATATTGTTTTGATTTCTTCTTGTTTTCGTGATACTATTTTACGGACTTCCGTATTTTACGGACTATAAGATACACCTAAATTTTAAGCATTTTTTTTTTAATAACGTTTTTACCATTTTATATTATAAGATTGCGAAGCCAGTCTAAAAAAAACTTTGTACCTTTCATAGCAACAGTTTTATTACTCGGCACATCAAATTTCAGAAGAGTTTCGTCCATATTCTCTATTTGGCTTAGCTTAACACTGGTTTACTTTCAATGTTGAATAATAAAGCGATGGAAAGATAATATTTTCTCTTCATTATCTTGTAGCCTTTTCTGAGATATTTTGGTTTTGGTTCATGCAAAGTCCATGACGCTTCATAAACCTGTAGCACCAACCAACTCCTACCTTAAAGTCTATTCATTTTCACTGTAACACTAGCTTACGAGCGTGAATTTGATTTGTTTTTGTGTTAATTCCAATACCATTTTTAGGGTGTCTTCTATGTAGTTTTGGCCATTTGTCATTTTTTTGCACATCTAGTCTTCCTATTTTTTTTTCAGTTCTTCTTTACTAGCCCGCCAATCGCGAATGTTTTTTTCTGTTGGTGAAGGGCAGAAATGCCGCTAAGCTGCTTTGTTTCTATGTTCTTATGCATATGCTACTACTTTCAATTTATAGCCCGCAGCATATGATTAACCTGTATTTTTTCCATTGCGAAACTAGCTACTAACAAAAATATTGTACTGTTACTTCTTTTGGTCCAAGTTCACTGGCACCGTAGACTGAAATGATGCATCATAGGCTAAACAGTGTTAGTAAGCAGTGTTAGTAAGCTCCCTGCAACTTATGTTCGTCGCATCGGTACACTGTTGTTGCTTGTTGAATATATAGGTATGGCAATATTTAAGACTGGCGGGAACTTTGAATCAAACAATATACATATTAATTTCGAGTTTAAGACGCACCTGAAATTTGGAGGCATTTTTTAAAGAAAAAGTGCGTCTTATAATCCGTAAAATACGGTAACTAGTCATTACGCCATTTCTTCCGAGAGGTGGGCGCAAAGGATGGACCGCCACACTTTCCATTCATTTTTTTAAAGACAAAAGCCAAGGATTTTAATCAATGGTATAAGAAATTATTTTACAATCTTCACGATGAGCAGAAAATAGCTCATTATTATGAAGCGGGATCTGGTTGGTCTAGCCTTGAACCCAAGTCCCCTGGATCAGGCATCAAGCGTTCTGTCTCCTAGACCACCACCTGACATAACGCACATTCGTCGATAGTTCCGACTTCGAACATGGCCGTCTTTCAATACCTAATTTATTCATGCCTTCTTTGATTTTCCTTGTCTTCTTTTTCATTCCAATACTTGTTTAAATATTTTGAATCATTCTTCTCTCATACATTTTTTCCACATGTCCAAACTATCTGAGTGACCTTTTCTTAATTGAATTTAGGACGCATTACATCTGCCTTACATTACATTCATACTTTTTTGTTAAGTATTCTATCATACATTGTTTTTCCGCACATTCATAATTTAGATTTCATTTCTACGGCATTCATACTAATTTCATCATTATTTTGCCAACTCCAAGCTTCACTTATGGACATTAGACTGGGTACTAGAATCCCATATTGCACTGCCATATTGCTTTTGTCAATATATTTTCATTTGCAATGATGATTTTGAATGCATCTTTTTTTTGTTTCCAACACCAACTCTTCTTCTCAGATACTACGACGTTAAACGACTAAAAGAAGGTTAAACTCCAAATGAAACTTTATAGTTTTTATAGATTTTGACTACCCTTAAAGCATATTTTCCTCCATAACAGCCGCCGTGCGATCACAGCCGAGGTTCCAGCACCCACCACACCGGTTGTTATTTATAACCACGTAAGCAAATTCGATATATTCATGATGTAACGTTATTAAGCACCCAGCGAGGTAGGCACTGTTTAATGTAACGTAATCCCGGAGGAAAGTTACAAGCGAAACGCGAAGTTTTGTCATATTAAAGTTCCTGAAAAGGAAATATTCGGTTTGGCTGATGCAAAGGAGAGGGATGAGGCGAGTTGGCGAGATTAGGGGTTTACATATTAGGATATTAAGCTAAGTACAACTTGAAAACTTCCTCCTCGGGCGGAATACAAGTGTTGGGACATCTATGACCAATAAATTTAGCGAGGGTTGATCCATTAAGTACCTCAACTTGCTATAAACATTTCTCAAATTGTTTTAAATGATAATCAATAGTTTATTAGTACATGAAATAATCGAAATATATGTTTAGTACATGCAAATCATATACTTATAAACAGACAGAACCATTTCATTTTAATCGAATAAAAATATGAGGATTAAAACAACGTTTTTATATTATTAGCAATACTCTATATGCTTGTGTTAAAAACAATTAATGACATTCTTTAAGAAAGATTGTTTTTAAATTAGCGTAATGCATTACAATGATTGAGTTCAAAGTCATTTCAAACAAAATACGGAAAAAAACTATAAAACATGTGTTTTTTATGTCAAAAACAAATTATTTTAAATAAATGAGTTCAAAACATTGTCATTAAATTAATATTTATATGGAAAAAATCCACTTATTAAATAAAATGAAACTTTTGAGGGTCCTTATACATGTTTAAAAGTGTAGAGAGCTTACAAATGCAGACTCAAATATGCAGAGAAATTCATTGACCACTTTCAGTAGTATCTGTTATACTATTTGGTGATTTATATTATAGTATTTTGGTGGTATTTTGGCCGAAACATCAACATTATTAACTGTTTAAATATCACAATTTTTGTTTTTCACATTTTGAGAATAAAACCTGATGATGCCAACATCAGTTTTCGAAACAGCTGTCGCGTGTATTGTAATATATTATACACACAAAAATAATTCATTTTATCTCATTTATATAAAAATAATAATAAAATATTAAATTAGAAAAACTTTCATTTAAAATATACCTTCGTTTTCTTCACTTGTTCTTTAAATTGTAACCGGTTTAGGCAACTCGCTACCAAAATATATTTTTTTTGTGAACGTCGAAACAAAAACAAATCTATGAAAGCTAAATATTCGTTTTGGGAAAAAAAAAACGTTTCATTACATAATGAAACATCTGGAAAATGTTTATATTAAGAAAATTTATATATTCCGTACGTTCTATTGACTCAAATATTGTTTCAATATATGGAATTTCCTTAACCTTAATATTTTATATTTAATTTTGAAAAACTTTACCAGCGAATTACGATTACAACCGAGTTTCGTCAAGAAAAATAATAATAAAAAACTACTTAATAGAACACAAAGTTATTTTTAGTAAATACGTATGAATTTAATAATTAATAAATTTAATAGATTTTATGATGGGCACTGAACATTGTACAATAGGCTTTGTATTTTTCATTTCTAAAGGTGTACGTGAAGAAAATTAGTTCATATTTGTGTTGTGTGTTGTAAATTTTTTACTGTCAAATGAGATGTTTTTTCGTGACTTTGACAAAAAAATGTAGCAAGCAGAGGAGATAACAGTGCTTCTGTAAAATTAAATTGCCCTCTACATTCACATTTTTTCTTAATTTTATGACTTGGATCTTGAATAAGTACACTTTTGTGTAATCCCAGACACTTTTAAAACGTGAAATATTGGATCACCCAGTTTGTCCTCGTAAAAAGTTGAGAAGCTTTCAGTTTTTTAACAGATTTATTTTTTAAAAGTACATAAACGTATGTCTTTATATCTACAATGTGCATAATTTTTGTTTGTAGCAACAAAATATAATATACGAGTATTTCATAGCATATTGTACATATCATTGAAACACTTTACTTCAGTAATTCATATTATATATTATTAGTTCAATTTTGATCGTTATTTTGATGTCAACATATTGACAAAACTAGGCTCAAGTATAAAAAACTTTTTTTTATATACATATAATTAATATAGTTTACGCCCGGTTAGAGGTTTTTATGTGATGATGACTAATATAAATATTTTATTAAATATCAGAAAAACGTCAAATCAGGTTATCTCAGAAAAAGATATATGAGAATTCACAAAACCTGCCTAAGGCCCGTGCTGAGACCAGAGCGGATACCACAAGTACGAAGGCTAAAGTGCGAGTGGCAGAGATGCGGACGCTGAGGACAATAGGTGGAAAGACTCTTCGAGATAGGATGAGAAGCACGGCTATCTGCGAAATCTGCAATGTGGAATATATCATAAGATGGGGTAAGATAGGGAATGCGGAATGCGCACGTGCAAAGAATTGATCCCTCCAGAATCCACACGCTGTGGCGCATCAGATTCCTGGTGGCTGCCGTCCCCCGGAAGACCGCCAAAGGGATGGAGAGATAGCCAGCCTAACAACAGGAACAGACCAAAGAACTTAAAAGAGAAAAGGAAGAAGAAACAAAACGCATATTTAAATTATAAATGCACATTAACCTAAAAAGCCTGTTAATGGCAAATGAAATTTTTCTTAAATGTTTTAGCAATAGTTTTCGACAGGATCTTTCAAGATCAAGACTAAGACAATATATTTTAATCAATGGTATTAGAATTTATAATACTTGTATTACAATCTCCAAACAAAGCTAAAATAGCTCGTAATTATGAGGAAGTAAACGGGTCGTGTCCAGGCTTGAACCCAGGTCCACTGTTCTCTAGATCACCATTGTTGTTGGAAATCATATGTGATTATAAAATATGTCAAATGCCGTAAATTCTACAGTGCTGTCACAACCGACGTAATTCTTCACACCTGAGCACTAAAATAAAATATTTAAACGCCTACGAGGCTTTTCGGCTAAGTACAACGTGGCCCTTTCCACCCGCAATAAACTTACAGAATGAAGTGAATAAGCTTTAAGCTCCGCAATGTTATTAAAACCGATGCCGGCGCTTACCCCGAAAATCTGCCTCTAAAAAATAAGTCACGCCGATCCAAGATGCAGACCGTTTTTATAAAAAGTTACAGTTTTTCTTTATGATTAATTTCTGCTCCGAAATTCATGTAGGCGCCCGAAGTTGGGAATACATTTCGCATAAAAGCTGAGATTATAGGGGACGCTCTATAAATCACATATTACAGGGTATAAAAAATCGCGCTCGGGCTGAATAAGGAGGCATGGTGTTAGGGCCAGGCCTCAGGTTGATTGGCCCGAGGCTGCGTTACGTGGCATTCTCAAGGTCGCAACACCTCCCTGCTGTTCAAGTCATACAAAAATAATATTAAATGGCTAAAAAACTCTATTCACCAATGAATACAAGTTTGGTTGTTTCATAACTTTATAGTCATAAAATAAAACAAATATAAAATAATAATAATTAACCTATATGTGTTCCGAAAACTTCCAACATAAAGTTCGAAATGTGTTTGATTATTATATTATGAAAATTAAAAGATATTTCGCAGTGATGAAAAGCGTATCGGCAAATATTTGAAATATTTCTAAATTAAAAAAAGTTTACAATTCAATCGTATAGCTTGACTATAAAAATAGTAAGTTCGAGTAAAGATTGGATCATTCCAATATTTTTGTAAATTTAAAAGTAATTGTATAAAGGAGTAGTCGTTCCAAAATATTACATTGTACATACATTTATCGATATTAATAATACGTATTGAGAAAGCGAAATAAAAAATATTGTGAATTTTAGAATTCATACACTGCGTCATTTGAAACTCTGCGTCACTACTTAAGATGTGACGCAGTGCCTTTCGAGAGCTCTTGAGAAAAAAGCCTAAAGAGGCGACGGAATAAGAAAGAATTTTTATTATGTCGGAAAATTTATTCATCCGTGTTTGACAAAAAAGACCAAGTCTCACTATGGTAGGCTTTGGTTCTAGGAATTTATTACCCAGAAGTATTGGATGAAATTCAACACGTCTGTTCGGTACGAAATCATGCGAGACTCTATGGCAGAGGGCTAGCTTTACGCGGCGGACCGCGGGATGGTGAACTGGGCGGGACTTATTTTAGTTTATTGGTTATGTCCCCAATAAATATTTCGATTTTCTTTTCCAAGTGTTATGAATAAAAATTGTGAAGCTACAATTTACGATTCGTAATAAAATAGGAACACTTCAAAAAGTTTGAATCCACTTACTTAGATGCCTAAATTTTATTTAATACTTAGCTATTAGGAAATTTGTCTAAGTACTTGACTTTTCATAACAATTTAGCCTTAAAACCTAATAATTGTTTTATTCGTCTTGTGCTTTCTTAAGAACTATGTTCTGCTATTTCTCAGAGCCAGAGAGATGTCCAGACGTTTTGTTATCTTTTGGGTGGTCTTCCTAGATGCCTATTGATATTTTATTTGTTGCTTTGCTAAGCCGTATCTCTCCACATGATCTCTCCAGTAACTTCTCAACCGCACTTATCTTCGATATTACAAAATTTTCTTATTTCGGAATTTTTCACCGTCTGTAAGTGTCGTGCCCGCAATTGATTCGTTAGATACTTTTTTCTAATGGTATCAGCCCTCGACTCAATTCCATGGGGTATTATAGGTAGAACGCAGATTTTGTAGATTCGGTATAGGTGTAGGTTTTATACCATAATAATTGTAAACATAAATATTGGTATTGAAACATGTCACATATTTGAAAACAAAGAAACTCCAATATGTCTAAAGAGTAAAAGTCTATGATTCATGTATTCTGCCGGTAATGACTTATGGGATGGAGACTATGACCCTCGCCAAGAGAAATGTAAACAGATTAAGAGTCACGCAGCGTTCCATGGAAAGACATATGCTCGGCGTCAGTCTCCGAGATAAAATCAGAAATGAGGAGATTAGACGCCGAACAAAAATAACGGACATCATGGAACGACTTGCGAGACTGAAGTGGCAATGGGCGGGTCATGTGGCGAGACAAAGTGAGGATAGATGGACTTAGAAAATAATAAGGTGGAGACCATGGGAAAATAGGAGAAGCGTCGGCAGGCTGCAAAAAAGGTGGGCCGACAACATTGCTGCCGTGGAGTGGAAAATATGGCTGCAGCTGGCAGAAAATAGAGACGAGTGGAAAGAAAGGGAAGAGGCCTGGACCTACTTAATCTAGGAACATTTAAAAAACGATTTTGATCGTATCAACAATATTCTAGATCGTAGTAAAATTCTGAATTGATACTTTATATATAGATATTATAGAAATAACAATAATGTAGTACAACATCATATTTGCAGACTCATCTGTACACGGTGTCATGATAAGTAGGTTAATACATTTTTGATTCAGATATGTAAATCGAACATATTTTATAATATCATATGATTGCATTCCACCAATTGTTCTCTTTACAAGAATAGAATGTTCTGCCTGGCTGGAGAATAATTAGAGCACCTTTGTAAGTACATATATGCTGGGCGAAGCAACATAACACAAACTTGGTTCTTTGGAATGAATTGACCCTTTCATAGCACAATGGTTAGAACAATCAGCTATTGTTTTCTTAGGGATTTAACCAATTTTCACAGAGAATATACTGATATGTCTGATCACATCGCGGATCGCCATATTTTATAGTAATTAAATTACATTTTAATATTCTGTATTTTCAAATTCTGTTTCCTTAGGTTTTCAAATACCTTCAGCAAAAAATTTTCGCAATTAAAAAAAAAAGTTTTTACTATCTAAGAATAATTTCAGAAGAAATGGCTTCGTAAACATGTAAAGTACAGTTAAAAATCGCCTGCAAATCGATTACCATATAAATTAGAAAATTAAAATGCCTCAAAGGGCTCCTTTAGAAAATCCCGCCTAATAAATTTAATTTAAAATGGTTTCGCTATCACCTGTTCCAATTAGCGTTTAACAAATTCAGCCATTATCAGGAGAAGTAATAATATATTCCCGATTAAGCTGCTCCTAATAGGTACAATTTTCTCAGATTTAATGCGGTGCCGCTGCCGGAACGGAACAAAACTTTGCGCGATTTTTCGTCCGTTTAGCTCCGTGAATAATTAACTCGGAGGAAGTGCCCCACGCTGTATTGTTAATGTCCACTAACCTGTTTAGCAAAGACCTAATTGCAAAATATTTGCTACATTTTTCACTATGAATAGAAAATACCGAAGACTTCGTGAAACTCGAATGTGACCGGTAAGATGCCGATGTCTATATAAACATCATTTAGCGGTGCACAATGGATTATTAGAACTGAAAAAAATCTACATTGAATTTACCAAAAACGATTAAGGATTAAAATGATTCAAGCAACGTAAAATTGCACGAAAGTCGTACGTACGTATATACAATATATAAATTGATTTAAAATTATTATTCATGGAATTACATAAATTACTTGTGGTTGACGAATGTGTGGACGAAATTATTTATTCACGAATCTGTAAATGATAAAATGACAAATGCAAATACAAGATATTAATGCAGTGAAAATGAAAGCGCTTTGATCAAAATTATGAAAGATCCATGGTTGATACACAAGGAAATAATGGTTAAGAAAGTATACGTTAACAATATTTAAACAAGGAATTCTAATGAAAACATGGTAAGTCAAATCAGTCAAATATTAAATGACGAACACGTGAGGAGTCGGAGAAATCGACTTGTGTGCATTACACGATGAATGGAGCGAGAGAAGTGTGACAATAATTATTTCTACCAATCCCTTCGGTAAGACGGCGTTATTATATAATTAGTTAATTTTGTTATTTATTGAGAGGTTTCTATAAAATGACGTGTTTTTTCAAAAAGAATTTAGTCAATATTTTCGTTATAACATGAATTTTTTCCCGTTGAGTAAAATATGATAAATGTAAGAAATATATACGACATAATCTCAAATGCTGATATAAGAAAGGAATGTAGAGCGGAAGAAGGTATTATGAACAAAATTATGAAAGGATCGCTGCGATGGTTCGGACATATGTAACGCATGGATGGAGAAAGAATGGTTAAAAAAGTTTACGTTAATGGTGTGAATGGAGTACGGAGTCGAGGCAGATCGAGGAAAACATGGCATGACCAAATTAATAAAATTGTAAAGGTTGGTCATGTTAGAAGTCGGAGAAATCGACGTGCGTGTATGATTCATTGTATGAATGTGGAGGAAGCTAAAAAGGTTTGCCAGGATAGAGTAGTGTGGCGGTCCATTCTCTCTTCCTACCCCTGCGGGGAAACGGAGTGGCGGTTTGTTTGTTTGTTTGTTAAATTCCATCTTATGAATCGCTAGATAAAAATCATTACAAAGCGATCCCTACAATGCAACTAGCTACATTTGCAGTCCAAATAGTTGTATCGAACTCCGGCTTATATTTGCAGCTTAGACAGATAGTCCCAGTTCATCATAAAAGTAAAAACAATTTAATCGTAAGGAAAGAAATTAAAATGATTGATAATGTACATTCACATAGGAACTGCAAATGTAGTATGCCGTAGTTCAAACCCAATTGTATTACTGCAAAAGTAGTAGTAATAGGGGTTAATAAATACAAAGAGCTGCTGATGTCGACAATAAAACGATGAGAAATTTCATTTAATTAAATGAAGTTTTTCAATAGCTAATTTATATTTTTGTGGTATGATCATATTAACACTCCCTCCATAATTGTTGAATCGTGGTTTGGCTTAACTCCGGGACGTGCCCAGGAATACAGGAGCCGCAGACTGGTTGTTAGCAGAATAATTATTGGTGAAAATAGTATCAAGCGATCGCAAATTTGAAGAAACGGCTCAAACAAAACAAACGGCTCCGGTACCTCTGCCGGAATACTTAAGGCCAATATACAACGTCTCAACCAAGTACGATTTGACTATAGAATCAATTGTATAAAATTAGAAATGCTTTAAAAAGTTTTGAGTAATTTAATTATATTTGCAGTTTTCCATTTGGTATTTAAAAAGACTCAAGGAATTGAATTTCAATAACTGCTCGTTGTTTTTTTTTTTTTAAATAAATCCTAAATATTTTTAATTAAAATAATAAAATTGGATAGCATTAAGGGGTGTGTAATGTCTCCATGGTTGTTTAATCTATATATGGACAAGTGTATGAAAGAGCTGAAAGGGTTGGAAGCAGGTGCAAAAATGGAAGGTGTGTCAGTAAGCTGTTTGTTGTATGCGGACGACGCTGTGCTACTTGCAGACAACGAGCACGAACTGCAAGCCCTGGTGTCTAGTATGTATGAGGTATGCAAGCGATACGATTTGATGATGAATGTGAATAAGTCTAAGGTAATGATTTTCGAAAAAGAAGGAATCATGACAGTCTGCAACATTAGTGTAAGCGGTGAAAATCTGGAACAAGTGGATGAACTTGTTTATTTAGGAAGTATGTTTACAAAGGATGGGAGGGTGGAGAAGGATATTGAAAGAAGGGTTGGGGCAGGCAACAGAATAAATGGTGCACTTAAAGTTGTCATCGCAAACAAAAGCCTATCCAAAAAAGCTAAGATGGCAGTGCACAATGGTGTTCTTGTGCCGACCCTTATGTATGGAAATGAAGCATGGAACTGGCAAAAGAAGGATGAAAGTAGAATAAATGCAGTAGAAATGAGATCTCTAAGACGAATGTGTGGCAAATCTGTTTATAATAGAGTGATAAATGCAAGTATAAGAAGTGAATGCTGTGCGAATGAAAGTGTTATGAACAAAATAAGGAAAGGGTCATTAAAATGGTTTGGACACATGGAAAGAATGAGTGAAGACAGAATGGTAAAGAAGGTATATGTAAACGGCGTGAACGGAGCTAGAAATAGAGGAAGGCCGAGGAAAACGTGGCACGATTAAATCAATCAAATATTGAATGTCGGTCAAGTGAGGAGTCGGAAAAATCGACGTGCGTGCATGACAAGATGTATGAATGTAGAGGAAGCGAGACGTATGTCAGGACAGAACAGTGTGGCGTTCCATTCTTTCTGCCTACCCCTCCGGGGAGACGGCGTGATGGTAAGTTAGTTAGCTAGGATAGTATTAATGAAACGAGTTCTTGGTTTACATGATACGGCTCTTATCTTATCATTGGTTTGTTGAAAATATTATTTTTTCTTTAATTTATTGTTTCTTAAACAATGATGTAAAAATTCCATATAAAATAATTAATCCAAAAAAAAACGTTTTATAGATGTCTTTTTATATTTTTAAATAAAAGACATGTATCGCCTTTTTAAGGCTTTTTCAAATGTCTACATTTAAAAAATCCTTGGAAAGGCAAATCATTTCATTTCCATAAAATATAATATTTCATTTCGATCAATAATTTTAATATAAAACTCTGCTTTTGTATAAAAACTAAATATTCACGATAAGCACCATTTCAGAAAAAAGTCCCACGTGGATGGGGGGCGGGTATAGGAATTGTATGAGCGAAGCTGACGAAAAGGCGCCGCTGCGTCCTATAACAGTTTCGAGTAAGCGGTGGATAACCTTATTTGTCTTAAAATAATTAATACGAATGAAAAAACTTATGTTTTTCTAGAAGTTTTATTATATTATGACATGTTTCGCCCTTCTAAGGCATTATCAAATGTTCAATTCAATTCAATTCAATTCAATTCAATTCAATTTATTTTTAAATCATAAACATTACAGTATTAAACCAAGGCGCTTATGACTATACAGGTAGGTAAAAAAAAATTATTTTAAACAGTAAATACAATAAAGAAATTTAAAAATGACAAAAACACAAAAAAACACCAGATAATTAAAAAATAAAGACCAAATAAATAATTAGAAACAATAAGAAGAACAACACATTATTTAAGAGATAGATGTTTTCTGAGGGAAGCCTCACTATCGTGAAAGATGTCCACATCCGAAGAGATGCGATTTAGAAGGATTATTGCCCTGCTCACGGGCATAACTTTAGGTAAATTGGTTCTACACAGTGGCAGGTGAAATAATCTATGTCGCCTTTGTCGCAGATAATTGTCAGGGACAAATAAAGTCAAGTCATTCAAAATATCCGAGTTATGTATTCGACCACGAATCAGTTGAAAAAAATGAACACCCAAATGGATAGTTCGTCTAATTTCTAATGATTGGTAGTCCAGCATACCCAGCAAGAAATCAGTTGGGTACAGCCAGGGGTAATAACCGTTATCTTTGAGGTACAAAAAACGTAAGAACTTTTTTTGTACCTTTTCAATTAACAGGCAATATTTATTTTCATGTGGTGCCCACACCAGTGTACCAAATTCCAACCGACTTCTTACCAAAGAGTTATACAATAACTTCAGAACTTTTGAATTGGTAAAATCTTTCCCATTCCTAAGAACAAATCCCAAAATCTTATGGGAGCTATTACTTACTGAAGTAATATGAAGACTGAAAGATAATTTAGGATCGAATGTAACTCCCAAATCTTTCGAAGACGTAGTCCTATCCAGTGATATACCATCCATTGTATAGCTGTGATAGATCGTCGTGCGAGCCCTAGTATAGGACATGATGAAACACTTCTATATATTAAAATACAATTTGTTTCTTTTACTCCATTCCAAGACGCTGTGAATGTCTTTTTGGAGTTTAAAACAATCGTCGACAGATTTAATTTCTCGAAATATTTTTAAATCGTCGGCAAACAAGAGGCTATTGGAATATTTAATATTTTTAGTAATATCATTTATAAAAATTGTAAATAACAACGGCCCTAGGATGGAATCCTGAGGAACTCCAGAAGGTGTGGAGAACTGATTGGATTGGAAGAGTCCATAAGCTACGAATTGTTGTCTATTGGAGAGGTAACTATTGAAATGTTATTTGTTATCTTTATAAATAATATCATAATAAGTTATCTTTATAAATAATATCATTTGATAATGCCTTAGAAGGGCGAAACATGTCATAATATAATAAAACAATATAAAAAAACTTCTAGAAAAACATAAGTTTTTTCATTCGTATTAATTATTTAATATGGAGTTTTACATCATTGTTCAAAAAACAATAAATTATTTGTCTTTATTTAACTATTTCATTTGTATGTGTGTTAACAATCAGTGTATGTTATACCCTGCAATATATAATTCATGATAAGCATAGTCTGTATTATAATAACATACCACAAAAGTAATATCCTGAAATATTAGTTGGTGATATCGCTCTTTCAACTTCTAAGCGGATTAAACTTAAATGATTATGTGCCGAGCTCCTTTGTATTCCGCTTTATACTAAATAATAAAATAACACTCTCCTTGACGCAGGCACCCTTCAATAATAAAAAATCAATACTTGTCATATTACGACTCCCTCGTATTTAATGGCCCATTGTATTTTTGCAATAAAACAGAGAATATTGAAAAACATATTGCTTTATAGATAATCAAGACAATTATTGAGCCATTTTTAATTGTATTCAAAGCAGCAGTTTTATTGGGTGTACAATATTAATCAACGATTTAATGCTTATATATTTGAATTTATCGAAAAAAATACTAATGGAAAATTATTCGCATAGGAGCATTCTTTAGTCATAGAAATAAATATAATTTTCTTTACTAGGAAGGAAAATAATATCAATCACTTAGTATAATTTAAAAGAAAGTTTATTAATATTGTTCAATATTTTGACACAACTAGATTAATAATTTTAAAAAATAAAAACTGCATTTAAAAAAATCTTATTCTGTAGTTAAAAACGAATTGGAAGATGTTTATAAAATAATAAGTTTGAATAAATATTTAAAATGTTTTCTCTTTAATTGCAAACAGTTCATATTTTTTTCAGAATGAGCAAAAATACTTTGAAGCTATGTGAATTCACTATAATTAGCAACACGCGTAGCAAAATTGTGACAATATACGTGTACTGCATTATTGCCGAACAAAAATATTGAAATACATAATTGTTTTATGTACACACAAAATCACTATCAACAGGTTCTTACAATGATCTAGCAGTCCATTATAATGAGCTACTTGAGAGACGATAGTCTAGCATAGATTGGGCCCGTATGCTGAGCCGAAGAGACTCAAAGCAATCAAGACCCTGTACGCATTAACAGCACCTAATGGATAATGTTCTGGCTGATCTGACTAAGTTCAGCGAAACGGACTGCTGAGAGCAAAGGATCGAAAAGCTTATAATAAAAGAATCGTACGGCCATATGAAGTTAAGCGAATGATTATTAATTTAATTTGACAGATATATAAAAATATTTAAAAATTGAGTATTCATCATAATTGATTTGAGAATAAGAGCGAATACATAACGGCTTTTCTTTCATCAAATAACTCATTTCTGTGATAAATCTTGAGTGCGTGCTAAGTCATAATTCCTTGTACCCAATTAACGTACATGTCTAATAATTATAGCCCTTTTTATTTATTATATAAACTCTCTGTAATGTCTTCTCCTTCACATCATAATTTAATAGTTGAGTAACAGATCCCTGGTTTTAGACCATGCTGATTCTAGACTGGCTCGGTCAGGCAAAGCAAAGGCCGCGTGAACCAACTGGGATAATACGAGTGCTCCGCGTGCGTAGTTTTTCACAAATTTAATTGTCCGCGTAATGGGCCACAATACGAGACGTTATTGTTTGGATGAATTACGAATTCAGGCTGGCGGGGCCTGGAACTTTTTAAAATAATGTTTGGAGCTCCGGCGGCTAGCGAGTAGGTACCGCGCCGCCCCGCACCCCCTGGCCATCCTACAGCGTGAAACTTAACCAATTCCACATCCGGTTCGGTCGTTTCGAACCGTTACATTACCCGCCTGTTTTTATATTTGGAAAATCCGACTACCTAAGCGATATCATTCAAGTCGACTTTACATTTTAAACTTAGTTAATCCGTGTTTTTATGTATTATACATACATATATAATTTAATTCTTCCTCCCTTTGCTGGCGTATAAGCAAAAAAAAGTATTTGCAGATTAAATAATTATTTTAAAAAGGATTTTAAACAAATTTTTGTAATTGATTAATGTAAAGGTATTAAGGTATTGAAATTTGTAATTAAGATTATTACTTTGCGGATATTATGTTTATTAAAAGATGCTTAACTTACCAACTAACCAAAATGTCGTCTCGCCGAAGAGGTAAGCAGAAATAATGGATAACCACGCTGTTTTTTTCTGTCATATTTTTCTCGCTTCATACATTGTGTCATGCACATACGTCGATATATCTGACGTAGGCGACGTATTTGAATTATATTCGTTTTCTGTGTTAGTAAAGAAAATAACAATTTATTGAATGTTGTCATCTCAAAAGTTATAGTATATTCAATTTAATAAATTACATTTTAAAAATAATATATTTTGTACTCCGCTTTACAAATTAAAGTTTGTCTTTATTAAACTTATCGAACGCTATTACTACGCTTATCGAATTATCAACATTGTGGAATTCCATAGTAATATACTTAGAAAATTGAAAATTACTTGGTTTAATCCTAAAAATATTTTTTTTTTAAATTATAAAACACGACATGTTTCGGACGATACCTCCATCTTCAGCTGTAAAAATATCAAATATTTTTACACCTGAAGATGGAGGTATCCTCCGAAAATGTCGTGTTTTTTTAAATATTTTGTGGATTAAACAAAGTTATTTTCAATTTCCTAAGTATAATTGTCTTTATTATTTGGAACATTTTATTATAACTGGAAATTCTAATCAAAAAGAATGTTTATACTATTCTCAATAGATAGTGAATAATAGCATAACTGTATATTTTAATATCAGTCCAATATATTATAAATAAATTGTTAGTATCTCCATTTGTCTACTGCAAAATAATATTAAGTATACTTGACCTTTCGTATTCAGATATGCGATATTTCTACAACTCCAGATTGGTTTTCTTGTTGTCTTACGAAGGGTAATATTTAATGAGCCATGTATGTAACTGGGAACTAATATTACAAAACAACAGCCCTGTGAAAGGGGGCGATTGATTCAATCACGAGAGTAATCAACTTGAAAGACAAACAATGCTCGGTACCCAGTTCCTGTAACATTTTCTATGATCCTTGATTTCCTTACGTATTTTTCCGAGAGAAAATAAAAACTCGTTATTTCCCAGGAGACGAGACGACGAAAATGTCAAGTAGGTTTACATATTAAAACAGAAATGAAACCTTACACGATAACATAATAAATTTCAAAGCAATATGTATTAGAGATCTCGTTGTACTATAATATAATATCATAGAAGGGAAGTGGAAAGTAAACAAAAACATGTAATTACGTCGGTACACAATGGGCACAGCGCACACAACATTGCCATACGGTAAAATCAATTCCCGGAAAAAAATATTTATATTTTAAACGATAAGTTATTTTTTATGCTTACTCAGATATTTATTTTATTTTAAATTAGATGAATGTAAACATGAGATCTACAACAATACAATATCTTAGACGAATCAGTGGTAAATCTATATATGATAGAGTGTCAAATGCATGTGTATGCAGTGCGAATAAAAGTGTTATAATTGAAAAAATATGTATTTACTAAATGGTCATTAAGAAGGTTTGGACACATGGAAAGAATGAATGAAGAAAAAATGGTAAAAAAATATAAGTTAATTATCTAAACCAGTGGTTCCGAAAGTGGTCCGTACGGACCAGGGATTAAAATTGATGTGGAAAATTAAAATTGATTTGGGGGTCCCTGAACAACGTCAGGGGGTCCGCGCAAGATTTACGGCGACCTTTTTTTTAGCTCATTCTCATTCAGGGGGTCTGCACAAAATAAAAGAAATCAGTAGAGGGTCCACGGGACAAACAAGTTTGGGAACCACTGATCTAAACAGAAGAAGTAATAGAAGAAAACAGTGGAAAATTTGACATAATCAAATTAATCAAATACTAAATGTCAGAGGAATCAATATGCAAACAAGACACGCTGTGTGAATGTTGAGGTAGCGGGAAAAGTATGTCAGGAAAGAATAGAGTAGCGATCCTTTATTACCGACAACTCGTTCGGAGAGATAGCGTGATGGTTAATTGGTTTGTTGGTAAGTTAGTTTAAAATATTTTTTGTTTATTTCTGTAGAAGAAAAGTGCAATTGTTTCCTTGCGTACTTGGAAAGATGAACATATTTCGTTTTGTTGTATAATATTTCATATAATTCGCAGTCTCGTTAGTTTTCACTGAGAAACTCGTTAGCACGCAGTATATTCGG
Source organism: Lepidostoma basale (assembly GCA_022606425.2). Taxonomy (NCBI): domain Eukaryota; kingdom Metazoa; phylum Arthropoda; class Insecta; order Trichoptera; family Lepidostomatidae; genus Lepidostoma; species Lepidostoma basale. The sequence goes on along the minus strand of JAHDVF020001408.1, from coordinate 16,924 downwards.
GTGCATATTTTACGAGAAGTGAAAAGAGTAGATCTTAACGAATTTCTTTGTTCATTCACGTAAATAATAGGTTAAGCAGTGCCGAATAAACGCTTGCCAGGGGCGGACCGAATGCATATTCTACTCCGAACCAATTATCCAAAACACGGTGTGCCGGATTTTTATCCAATTCTTTTTTCCATTCGGGCCTCCATGTGAAATGGGACGAATTAATTTGTTACTCATCCCTGCGAGCCGTTCAATAGGGTAAAGGAATTTGTAATAAGTAAATATAGCGTTTCAGAGGGCTATCGAGAAACCTTGTTTTTGTAGGATAAGGAATGATGCAATCGTCTGCCTTCAATTTATTTATTGTTTCTTGAACAGTGAGGTCAAACTCCATATTGAATATATATTACGAATGAAAACGTTTGTTTTCTAGAATTTTTATTTATTTTGTGTGACATGTTTCGCCTGCCCTAAAGCATTTTCAAATGTTTCACTTAGACTGGTTAAACATGTCATTTACATAAAATATGATAAAACTTCTAAGTAACAGACGTTTCCATTCATATTAATTGCCTTACATTTCTTCCTTATTTTGTCGTTCAGTATTCTGCATCATTGCAAATGATTTGAGATACAAATTGACAAAAGCCAGGAAGTACAAAACATTAAAGTCGTGGTAGTTCTCGTTTACCTATAATATAAATATGAAACTTGGAATTGTACAAAATAATTCGTTATTTAACAAAAGTAAGATATACAATAGAGTTTTCTGTTCAAGTGAAGTTTGAAAGGATGGCACGAGCGAGAACTTGCACGTACCTCATAGTGGATCAGGGATGGGAAGAGAGAACAATGAACGAGAAAGTGCCAAATATATTTTCCACCTATAATTGCTACGCATGTTGTTACGTGAGCGCCATGTAAGATTAACGATGAAAACTAAACTTTACGATGATATCATTTATAATGTAATTTATTATTGTATGTTAACAATGGTATTAAACTCAATAAATATTTAAGTTTTCTAAAAGATGTATGTGTTTCATCTTTGCAAGAGCATTATTCAATTATCCAATGTGCCATTTGATGTGGCATAAGACATTTGATAATGCTCTTACAAGATGCAGCATGTCACCCCTTAAAAAATGTCTTTAAAAAATTATTTATATATTTTTACTTTAAGTATCACCCCCTAATTATTTTCCTTTATAGATAGTAAGTAAATGTTAATTTTTATATAATAATAACACGTGCGCCAAAGGGGGTGAAAATTGAACAAAACTAGTTTTTAAAAAATTCGCGAACCTTTTTTTCAAATTTTCGCAAAAAACTATTTTATTAATTTTGTTTCAAATTTAAAAACGTCTCACCGCCCAATTATTTTCCTTTAGGGCTAGAAATTAACTGGTTATTTTAACATTTACTAACTGAGATGAAGTGAGACTTATAAAAAAAATATTAAATTAAGGTCCACCCTTATGTCACTCGTTTAGAATATATTTATCAAAACTTTAAAAAAAGTACGATTTTATCATTGTTTAATATTTAATTATTGCTTCAATATATTCACAATTTGAGTTTTAATCCCCAAAAAAATAATCTTTATATTTTTTCCTTGATTTTAAATAGTTTTATTTAATTGCTGTTTGTTGGTGATTATTTGTTATTTATGTTATATTCCGTAATATGTATTCTCGCTTTTTTAGTTGAATGTAATTAATATATTTTTAAAAACCAATATATCAATTTAATCTAAATTGTTAATTTCTCGGGATAAATAGTTTTTAAAAATGGCATTATCAAATTTTCAAAAATACGATTCACTATAATAAATTCCTATTATTTTATTTTGGCATTACATTACATTAGTCTACAAAGTCCAAATGAGTCCTTTTAATGTATGCTCAGTTTTGTAAGAAAAAAATAAATATATTAAAATAAAAAATATAAATTTCCAACTTTCATAAATAAAACACAGTTGTCTGATAATGGAAGTTCAAATAACTTTTCGGTTTGATCAAGCAACATTCACGGATAATAATTCTCATCGTTCTCCATATTTTCGGGTGTATCCCACCCCTAGTAGCATCTCTGATAGTGGGCATATCTGGTAGTGAGTGAAGAGAACATCAGCAGAACAAAGACACCATACATAACCATTTCGTCTGCCAGGAATCATTAAAATTCCACAAATTCAGCACAATGGCGGGGTATTATGAGGAGTTTATGATCCTTTCCCTAAGATTTCCGTAGAAGACGGAGCGTTGCATATTATTTCTTTATTACTGCAAATAATAAAAGTACGCCTTCTGAGCAAAATGGTGAATTGTATGAAAATAAACTGAATCTAACCACTCTAAGGTTGAGAACATATTATACTTCGTGCTCTGTGTACTTATATTTGGATTTTACTGTTACACATTACGTAGGGTTGTGTGTGGATGTAAGAATAACTAGGAGCCTACTAATTACATTTTGCGAGAAAAATAACAATAAAATGGATGTCTTCGTTTTAATAGATTAAGACAAATCAAGATAAACGTATCTCGATTTAAAGAAAAATTTTGATATATGTGAACAATTTGTTTAACTGGAATTTTTTTAAGACTTATTAGAAATGTACAAAATTAATTGTTTTAATTTATTAGCTTACACATAACATACAAAAGAATGTTCTCGTTTTATTAAATGCAGCTTGTGCGACTAGTTCTGCAATTATTTTCAATATCCGGTTCAAGTATTAGGTGCATAACTTTGCTTCCGCCGTTTTGCAATAGATGGCAGTAGCCGTAAGTGGTAGTTGGAATAAATAAATCATAGATGTCATACAATAAGCTTAAGTATTTGTAAACATAACGCCATCGAAATATTAGTCGATTTGTGTCTGCATCATAAAGTTATTCCCGATTAAACATGTCAACTTACGAGCCAACGAGAACGGCCGCAATACAACGAGAGACATGTTAAAGTGATTTTACAGCAGGACAATGCTCGACCCCATGTTGCGAAAGTGGTCGAGACATACTTGGAAACTTTGAAATGGGAAGTCCTACCCCACCCGCCGTATTCTCCAGACGTTGCTCCCTCGGACTATCACTTGTTTCGATCAATGGCACACGGTCTAGCTGACCAGCACTTCCGGTCCTATGAAGAAGTAAAAAATTGGATCGATTCGTGGATCGCTTCAAAAGATGACCAGTTTTTTCAACGCGGGATTCGTATGATGCCCGAAAGATGGGAGAAAGTAGTGACCAGCGATGGACAATACTTTGAATCATAAATGTATAACCAGTTTTTTACGATAAAGCCTCGAATTTCGGAAAAAACGGCGGAAGCAAAGTTATACACCTAATACTTTAGTAATAATATTGCGATGGTATTAAAATTGGTCGACCATTTCGACATTGACACCATTCAAATGCAAAAAAAACAAGTCGCTTAAATGTCATTTATTTGGTTTTCGCAACATTGATTTTCAAGCCCAGATCCTCTCCTGCTATATCAATTGTATTTAGGAGATCTGCATACTTGATATTATTAACAGTAACTCCATTAACCTTCACTCCAAGGGTGCAATTTTCACTACATTGGAAGACTTGATTGGAATACAAGTTAAACACAAGAGGTGACAAAATGCAGCCATGTCGAACTCCTCTGCGTATGGCTGTTTTGTCAGTACTCTCATTTCCATGTCTAATCTCCGCAGTTTGATACCAGTAGAGATAACTTGGTCCTTGAATCAATATTGCTGGCCTAGAGCATTTTCATCAGTTCAATGTGTCTCACTCTCTCGTTACCGTAGCCGATATTTATTATGAAATGTATTATTAATATACTTTATTTTTTATTTAAACGATAAGGCAGTTGATAAAAAAATTAAAAAAACACTTAAGAATAATTTCGGCCATCCAAAATATTTCAATTTAAAGATATGTTGTGTCATAAGAATTTAATCCTATTTTATATCAATTTTTATTATACATTATTTCACAAGACACGACCTTCGTGACCGAGTGGTCAGAGGAACGACTTCCACACCGAGGGTACCGAGTTCGTCTCCCAGCGATGACGGTGTAATTATCACACTGTCTTTAGTCTATTGTAGAATTCACGTGATAATAAAATGACGATAGATTAACTACTTTTAACATGTCACGAAAATCGATATACCTAGTAGTTAATCGATTTGTAAAATGCTGAAAGCGATTCCACAAAATACGAATAATAATAATACAGAGCTAAATTGTTAATTCAAACGATATTATAAAAGTGATGCGAACACAACGAGTGTACCTAATTGAACGTCACATTTTATTGTTTAAATTTATTTTCCATACTTGCTAGCCCTTTAAGCTGGGCATTCAATTCAAGCTTCGTAAACACACATTTGCTCTTTGATGCAGTTTAGTTTTATTTCAATTCAGTTCAGTCAGCGAGGCCGGATGCTGTGCGCATTGCACTCGCTAACTAGATCCGCGCTTGTTTGACTTTACAAAGACTGATTAAACACGTGTTACGACAATAAGTCCATACGGTTTAGCAACATAACGCCCATACGAGAATAATAGCATAATTAATTGCCTCGAGATGACAGACATTTAATTTATGTAAAAGAGTTTATGAATTGATAATAATTAAATAAAAAGACGTATTTTAATATCTACTAGCTGTATGTCGATGCCAGAAAGGCAGATTCAACCGATCACTGTTAAAATAAAGACAAAAATAGAAGTCGTTATTAAAACAACATCGTTTTATCAAATTATTATTTCAAATAAACTTGCATCAAATGGTTTCAATAAAATCTTTATATTAATGGATATTTCTTGTTTCTTGAACAATAATGTAAGTCTCCATATTAAATAACCAATATAAATTAATACGCCTGTTTTCCATAAGTTTCTTTTTATATTTGGGAAAACATGTTTTTCATTGGAATTTAATACTCGTATAACCTTAGCAGGGCGATGTCACACTCATAAAGCATTAAAAAATCTTATAACGTTTTGATGTTGAAATTATAAAAGTTTTTTCGTTTATAAAAAGAATTTTAACAGGTGTAAAAATAAATTTTTCATTTGTTCCAATGACACTTTGAATAAATTCTTCAATAATAATAAAGTTTTTACTGGTGTTGGATTGTTTTAAGTGAAATATAAATTAAATAAACAAAAATGTCCGGATCATCCAGCTGACGACAAGTGCACCATCTAAAATAACATTGTGTTAAATTATTTTTGGTTTGTTATTTTTTTATATCATTGTATTTTATATAATTTGTTTTAGATTTATTTTGTGGACGTTGGACGATCGTGTGTGTGCGCGAGAGATGCCTATTGGTGGCGATGAGGTTCGCAACCCATCACACCGCGTCTCTCGCAGGGGCGGAAAGAGAAGGATGGAGTGCCGCATCGGTTAAGTGTGGCAATCCATTATTTCTGCCTACCCTTTCGTTAGTTAGTTAAACTTATAGAAAACGACATTTTTACAAATATTCAACGAAAAAAATCTTATTTGCTCTAATTACCTAATTCTTTTTCACCGATTAAAATATGACACAGATTTAAAACAGTTAAGTTTTGTAACACACGTTGTTCTACCCAGTTCGTATCAAAATGAAAATGTTTCGAGTTAATTTTGAATCTACTTAATGAAGCGATGAATATCATGGAATAGTCTGAATGGAAACAAGAACTAAAAGTTAATCATCCCCTCTATTGCGAGTGCCTTTATCGCAAAAGTATTAAGCTCGGCCCTTGGGGTTCAGAATGCAGAAAGTTGGGACATCTGCACAAGTAAGCAGAGTGGCCTCAGATCCGGATATCACTACAATACCGGAGTCGGGCGCCCGAACCGGATACCCGAACGGTTCTTAAATGCTAATTCTATAAATTTATTTATTTATTGCAATTTTCACAAAGAAATTTACATTCTAGCCACGCCGATCCTCGTGATTTACAAGTTCTTATTTTGAAATGGATATTTAAAGTTTGGCTACAAAAGCACATCTGTCAGAGAACTTGTCTATTTGAATTTGCAATATAAAAAAAAATGAAATATACAAAAACCTGATAAGATATCTTTGAAAATATGTTCTTCTTACAGTATACAAATATCTGTAAACATAGAGATAGTTAGGCTGTTTATAATATTCAACTTAATTAACAAAATATAAATCTAAGGGATGTGCATTCTTGAATTTGTTACTGCAAAAAAAAGGAACTCCTTTTTTTCTAAAACGTTAATGAATACTCGTATATTTTAAAAAAATATTCTTATAAAAAACTAACTAACTAACTAACCAACTAACCATCACGCCATTTCCCTGGAGGGGTAGGTAGAGAGGATGGACCGCCACAATGCTCTGTCCTGGCATACCTCTCGGGATTCCTCTACATTCATACAGCGTACCATGCACGCACGTCGATAATTCCGACTTCGAAATAATCGACGTGCGTGTAGATTATTTCGAAGTCGGAATGATCGAGTCGAAGTCGGAATAATTATTAAAAAAACTAACTTAACTAACTGACCATCACGCCGTCTCCCCGGAGGGATAGGCAGAAAGAATGGAACGCCACACTGTTCTGTCCTGACATACGTCTCTCGCTTCCTCTACATTCATACATCTTGTCATGCACGCGCGTCGATTTTTCCGACTTCTCACGTGACCGACATTCAATATTTGATTGATTTGATCATGCCACGTTTTCTTCGGCCTTCCTCTATTTCTAGCTCCGTTCACGCCGTTTACATATACCTTCTTTACCATTCTATGTTACTTTAAATGAAATAAGTTGAAATTTCATTAGAAAACTCATTTAATTTTCCCATGACATAATACCAGATTCCTGATAACAGCTTTTTTATTATTTGCACAATGTTTTTTCCCATATTTTTCAAACGTCAGGTGATATTATTGAGAAAAAGGCTTTTAGGAATTTAAATATGTTGAAAAAAGAGATTTAACCTCACACCGAAAACAAATAGATTAACTATTTAATCAAAATAAGTATAAACAGATAGTAGTCCATGTACTCGTATCCTAATAATCTTATTAAAAGTACAATGCCTAACCGTAATACTCTCTTAATAAAAAGCAGAAGATTTTTTATTCACTCTAATAATAAAAACTTCAGCACGTGACATAATTTCAGTGGTGAAAATTCGATAAAATCCATTTCTCTCTGAGTAAATTTAAATTATATTTTTAACTTTTATATCACAATCAACAAACTAACAGTTATTACTTACTTTCTAAAATTATTTAAATAAATATCTGCTTTATTTTTCATAACATGCGTATTCGTCCTTTCAACGATAGACACTCGCTGACGGAAATACTATTCATCCTAACCTACTTTTCCCTCCATTTTACTAACTAATTATCACTTTGGTTAAAAGATAGACACGTTTTAAAGCCGTTTGAAATGATACTCTAGAGCCACGTCAAAATAATTTCCGCTTAGCCAAGGAAACTTTTCGGTGAGTGTATTTTTTACCAGAGACAAAAGGTTCCTAACGAAGATACGGGCGGGCGGCAGGAAGTGTCAATTAAAGCCATCTTCTCATTGTTTGCCTCCGTTAGGGATGAAAATATTTTAAATAGGGAAATTTATTATTATCATAAATTATATTATAGTAACGTATTTCCCTCTTCTAATGACATTGAAAGTAAATACTTTTTTTTAATATCGCACATTTTCTCAAAAATGTGATCATTTAAAATAATGGCTTAATTAAAGTAAAACAACAATCGATGCAAACCAAGGTTTAAAACATCAAGAACAAACCATCACGCCGTTACTGGAAGAGCAGGCAGAGAGACTGGACCGTTATACAACACTATCCGAACACACTTCTCTAAATTCCTTCACATTCATACAGTGGGGCATACACACACATCGATTTTTCGACTTCTAACATGATTGACCTTTAAAATATCATAAATTTGGTCAAGCCATGTTTTTCTCGATTTTACTCGACTCCGCACTTTATTAACATCGTTTTTGTAATAACTTTTAACCATTTTTTACCTATACTTTCCAGGTGTCCAAACCAACGGAGTGATCATTCCATAATAATATTCATAGAACTTTCTTATGCTCTTCATTCCTCCCTTATCGACCATCGACTGACTAGTTCAGTCTATCGATGTAAGCCAGCCTGGCAAAACCGGTCACTATCAAAATAAAGTGAATCACTATGATACTTCCACATTATTAACTATTCAAATATAAAACGCTGTTTATAGCATAATTTTTTTTTATTATTTTATTTTTCGAGACAACTATTTTGTCAACCGGTGTTAACATTATCAGGTGTAACAATCATTTGTCAACTCTTAAAACAAACTTTCGTGATTTTTTTAACCGTTATTTTAATAAACTATAATTAGACACCTCACTCAACTCCAGCAAGAACTTTCAAATGCTATTAAAGAAATAATTCAATTTGACGTTGGAACAAATGCACATAATAGTTATTAAAATATGTTAACACGTGATAATGCCAACATCGGTTGAAGAAACAGCTGCGCGAAAAATAATTTTTTTTAATTAAATGTGATACCATAAACAGCACTTTATATTTGAACAGTTATTTTTTGTTTAATAGTCCATTGTTTTGACCGAAACACTATGATACCTTAACATTTAAAACTGTTAAAATAAATAACTTTGTTTTTTGCAACACAACTGAAGTTCATTTTACGCGACAGCTGTTTCATTAACCTATGTTGACATCATCGGGTGTTACAATTGTAACACCTGATGATGTCAACATAGGTTGATGAAATAGCTGTCGCGTAAAATAAAATACAATTGTGAAACAAAAAAAATTGTTTTTAAATTTAACAGTTTTAAATTATTGCTTAAATTAATATTCCATCAAGATGTTCCCGTAAAATCATTAGATCAAAATATAAATGTTTTAAACAATAAAGAAATGTAAATTTGTCTACTCATGGCAAGCGGCGATACAGGGGAATCAGAAAATGTATTAGCAACATTTTCCTCCCCCGGGAAGAGATTTCTCGCCCATCGCCCTTAGTCCAACCCGGCGGAACAAAAGATAGCTCTGCCAACACTTGAAGAAAACACATGTTCATTTATCAGGAAATGTCTTATTGGTCGCGGCGAGCACTGAATACAAATTACTATCGGCACAGGGCCGCCTGAAATGCCGTATACGCTTTATTATATGGTCCTTGTGTATGGTAGTGAAACTTAGAGTTGGCAAAAGATGGATGAAAGTAAAAAAAAAATACATGGAAATGAGATCACTCACAAAAAAACAATGTATGATAGAATACCCAATGAAGAAGTTAGAAAAAAATGTAAGGCGGATGAATTCGTCCTAAATAAAATAATGAAAGGGTCACTAAGATGGTTTGGATATATGAAACGAATGGATGAGGGAAAAATGGTTAAAAATATATATACAAGTAGTGTGAATGAAAAAAGAAGTGGAGGAAGGTCAAGGAAAACATGGCATGATCAAATTGACCAAATACTGAAAAGCTTCCACGTTAGAAGTAGGAACAATAGACGAGTGTGCTTGTCGCGGTGTGTGAATGTAGAAGATGCGCGAGAGTTATGTCAGGATAGAACAGTTTGGCGGTCCATCGTTTCCCCGGGGAAGTAAGTAGAGAGAATGTACCACCACACAACTCTATCCAAACTTTGTTCCGTATCTTCTTCTACATTCATACAGCGAGCTAAACACTCAATATAAGAGCTTTTTCAGATATTTTGACCATTAAAATTCCATTAATTATATCATGCCATGTTTTCCTCGGTCTTCCTTGGCTGTGTACTCCCTTGAGATCACGAACGTATGCTTTTTAAACAATATTTTTTACCGTGCGTTACAGATGTCCAAACCAATCATAATTTTGTTTATAATACTTTATTTCGTTCTACATTCAAGTTTAGTGGAGCGAAATAACTAAGTAGGTTATACGATAAAGTGAAATGGTGATTTAGTAATTTAAGATTTTTTAATAAGCAAATCATATCTGGAATTATACTATTATTTTAGAATTTGTTGGTTTCTTGAGAAATGATAATCATTTAGATTACTTATTGATGTATGTTATACAAATATCCTAGTAAAAAAAACATACGAGTAGTAAGCTTACTGACTAGAAGTCGGCAGCAAGCTGCTGAAATCGGTATTAAAAGGGTTGTATATGAACAAATGGAATAAATCCAAATAATTGTTTTTCTTGAACAATGAAGTAAAACTTGATTAAACAAGAATGACATTTGAAAGGTGAAACATGTCGTTGCTATAAATCATAATAAAACTTGTAGAAAACAGGTTTTCGTCCGTCCTAAAATACATTTTTTCATTATTATACCATAAATGTTTAATAAATTTAATAAAGATAATCCAATTATTTTGTATAAACCTCTTGATGGAACTTCTTTCTAAATAATAATTAAATAAAACGATGTTTTTAAGTAATAATTCCACTTTGTGTTTATTTTGACAGCGACCTGTTTCTCCAGGCTTGTTGACATCTATAGTTCGACCAGTCTGTCATTGTTTTATTAAATTAAATTAAATTATTTAACAAATGCAGAAGCGTGTATATTATGCTGTGGCACCCTACACATTAGCCGAAGTACGCGATGCGTGAGCTTTATTCCTTTTAAACCGTTTCTGTTATCCAATTTGTTTTTCCGAAAGAGCGGACCTTCAATTTAATTTCAAAAATAATCGTTTTTATATCGATTTGGCTTTTGAAACTCGTGTTTCGAAGAAGTATAATATTAGCAAACACATTATGTGTTTATCCAATATACATTTTGTTAATATATTTATGTACGACCAATACGTATTAACTTTCATAGAACATAAAGAATACGATTCGCAATTAACCGTAATAAATTTTGTTAAAGTGTTTTTTACCCCTGATTACGCCAACGTAGATTGGCGAAACAACTGTCAACTGACAACTTCATAAAAATAAATTGTAAAACGTATAACAACAGGGTTTTTCGATTAAAATTCTTAATAGTGTATGTATCATAGTGTGTTGAAAAAAACAATGGATTTCCATGAATTTTAGGTTTTAAATCATCTGGGACTAATTTACTTGGAAAAAAATACATAAGTTTGAGATCTTTCAAAATATAATTTTAATCAAAATTATAAGAATATTACTGAAAAACAGTTATTTAATATTTGTATACTTTGTTTTTACCATACTTTATTTGTTTTTTAGAACCAACCTGTTTTTTTCCGACAGCAAATTAATAACTTCGTACGAGAAGTTTTTTTTTTAATTACGAACAAAATTATTAAACAACTGTATCATTGCGCCGATTTTTATGTTAAGTAATCAAAATAATGTCAATTTTTTCAAATAAAAAAACTTTGTCAAATAAATGAAAAATAATAAACGAACATCATACATTTATTAAAAAGATTTTTTATTTAATATTTTGTAGAATAAGTCTTAAAGGTTTTGATAAATCTTTTTTATTGTAAGATTATTATATGTTAAACGGGATTATTCAAAAACTACAAAGATCCAATAAATCGTGCACTCTTGAAGGCACCTTTTAAATAACGAATCAGAATGCTTCCGATTTGTGCCCAGTGAACTGTGTCACAAAGGTGCCTATCCATGGCACGTACAGCAATAGAAGGATCTGATGTTAGTTAAAAATTGGATCACTTGGCACGTTTTAAAATTGATTCCACTCGATCGATTGGAACTATTCAAATAAACTATAAAGCAATTATTAATGTTGATAAACAATGAAATATTATATTAATAATTTAACTGAAATCTCTTCATAGAAATCCATTTAAATAATAATTAAATAAAACGCTGATTTTTTATAACTTCTTCCACATTTATCTTTATTTCGACAGCGACCGGTTTCCCCAGGCTCGCTGGCATCGTTGGCGAGTGCATCTGGCATAGTGTCGAAATATAGACATATGTGGAAGAAGTTATAAAAAACATCGTTTTATTTAATTATTAATTAATGTTGTTATTTGAAATTTTATGGTAAAAGTGTATTATAAAGCTAAGTGGAATTAATCTTAATATATATAATAATATAAAAACATATTTATTGAATTGTATTTTTATTTCGTTAATTATATTTTTCTTTTAAAATTGTGTTTTTTTTTAATATAATACAAATTGTGATGTCGACACAAGATAAATAAATAATGATAAAGATATTATTTCAGCCAAATGCTTACGGATTTTTTTTGTTTATCTCCTTATTTTATTATCATCATCATCCTAAGCTCGACAGCCCTGGGTGGACCTTGGCTGAATCCAGGAGCTTCCATACCTTACTCATAATAAAATATTTGTTTTAAATGCTCTACAAAAAAAATCTCCTAAGAACCACAGAAATGAAGACTCTCCAATCCGTTGCGGGAACGACACTTTGAGACAGAATAAGAAATTCTGAAATAAGAAAGATCTTCAATGTAGAAGATGTCGTGCGATGGGGAAGACTGAGAAGACGCAACTGGAGAGATCATGTGGAAAGAGCATGTTCAGAAAGAGTGATAAATATAGCCGCAAATAAAGTACCAACAGGAAATCGACGTGCAAGAAGACCACCTAAAAGATGGCGAGACAGTTAGACATCTGCATTTCAGGAACAGCTCCGAGAAATAACAGAACACAGTCCTTAATAAAGCAGAAGAAGAATAAGAAGAAGAAGCTGTACAAAAGAATAATATTTGATTCATTTGATCATACCGTGATTTTCTCAGGTTTCCTCTATTTCTTGTTCCGTTTGAGTCGTTTATATATACTTCCTTTATCATTCTTTCTTCATTCGATTTTTCCACGTGTTCGATTCATCTTTATGATCCTTTCATCATTTTGTTTCATAACACTTCCATTTGCACTGCATTCACTTATTATATTTGTATTTGACACTATGTTATACAGCTATAAAACACATTTGTCGAGGATATCTTATTTCTATATTTATACACCTTTTTAAAATTTTATCCTACTGTGCCCGTACCATGTTTCACTTTCATACATAAGGGTCGTTTAAACAACACCATTATATAATACATCGCCATCATATTATTACATACTCGTATGTTTATTCAAATAATATAAAACTACATAAAAATGGTTGTGCACAACATATCAAAAAGAAGTTGTTTAAACCAATTGTGGCATCCAACCCCGATGTATCCTAGAACGGTGGATGTACCTTAGCGTTCGACGTGCCGCAATTCCTCGTATCTCTGTTCCTGCGCTTGTATGAGCCACGCCTAAGTGAGCTCCTTTGACGTTACATCGCAATTTCTAAATTGGACCGCTCTAAAGATTCCAGATCATCCTATATTCGAGGTTTTACCGAATATTACATATACAGGATTCGAAATAATTTTTGAAATGTGCCATGCCAAGATACCCACTTAGCATAATTCCTTTTTGTATGGAAGCGAAGCATGGAACTGACAAAACAAGGATTAAAGTAGTATAAATGCAGTAGAAATGAGATCTCTTAGACGAATCTGTAGAAAATCTGTGTATGAAAATATAAGAAGTGAATGATAATGTCATAAAGATGATGAAAACAAAAAATATATATATATAAAATTTGTTTATTGCGAGTATTATGTATTTAGTGTGCTTCCACTTGTGTTTATTTTCTACCGGTTTCGGTCTGGTCATCAGAAAATGGCAGCAAGCTGCCGAAACCGGTCGAACATAAACGCAAGTGGAAGCACACTAAATACATAATAATAAAGAAATTTTGTAACTTTTTTTTGTTTTCGTTATTTAAATTGAACTTCTACCAAGAAATTTCAATTAACATCATTAATTATTAGTCATGAAGATGGTTTGAACACATAGAAATAATAAATGAAAAAAGTATATGTTAACGATGTAAATTGAACTAGAAATAGAGGAAGGAAAAAATAAATCGAATATTTATCGGCAACGTGAGGTGTCATAGAAATCTACACGCGTGCATGACATGATGTATGAATCTTGAGGAAGCGAGAAAATTGTGTCAGAAAAGAAAATTGCGGCAGTTCATTATTTTTGCCTAATCCTTCGAATATACGGCGTCATGGTGAGTTAGTAAGTAAGTTGGTTAGATCATTTTCATTCATCTAGATGTGGTGTTTTCTCTGTACAAGTGTTATCGTTATATTTTTTCAGTTGTAGAACTTATTTGAACGTCAAACTTTATAGCGGCACTCCAGTAATACCCAGAAATAAACCTATGGATATCGATAAGTAATTCGCCCCCATTATGAACCCTGCAAAGCCTTCGGCCATGATCTGTCGCGGGCGAGGATCGCTGCCTTCGGGAATTTTTAATTTGCATTTATAAGGAAACTTCCACGTAAAAGGGAGAACCTCGTTAGGCTTTCGGTTTATATCAATTCAGAGTGATAATAAATGCAAATTCCAACCGGATTCCATCAGGACGACTCATTCATCTGCTCGGGAGGCAGTCGGACAGCTCTCCGAGAATTGTTTCCGCGTGAAACTAATTAATTATATATAAACAGTGTACTTGTGCGCAAAGTCGTTTTCTAGAACTCGATATAGTTTAACGTAATTAACAATGGAGTTTTAGTACTAACCCTGATGTACAATATAAAAGCTAACCATGGAAATGACAGAAAAAAGGGTGAAAGCATAATAAATGCGGAAGAGATTATATCATTTAGAACAGTGGTTCCCAAACTTGTTTGTCCCGTGGACCCCCTGCTGATTTCTTTTATTTTGTGCAGACCCCCTACTTTCGTAATTGTCAACCTTTTTTGCGTCATTATTGTTGTTGCTATATTTGACGAAAACTGACTAACCATCCATCACGCCGTCTCCTCGAATGCGTAGGCAGAAATAATAGACTGTTCTTTCCTGACATATTTCTCTCGCTTCCTCGTGTCATGCACGCGCGTGGAATTCTCCTACTTTTCAAGTAGCCAATTTTTAAATAATGAATTAAAATTAAAATGTAAAAAGATGACCAATATATATGCGAATAATTAGATCATGCCACGTTTTCCTTGGTCTTGCTCAATTTCTTGTTCTCTACATCAATAAGGTACACTTCCTACTTCATTCTTTATTCGTTAATTTTTTTGCATGTGACGAAACGATCTTTAGAATCCTTTTATTATTCGGTTCAAAACTTTTTCATTTGCACTGCATTCATAGTTTTATATTTGCATTTGAAACTCTATCTTTTATTTATTCTTCTTTTCTCCTTTGAAATATGATTGATTGCTGTAAATACTACGTGCTGTACTGCAATATTAGGGATTATTTAATATTCATATCAGTCGTAGGCTTACTTTTATTATACTTCGTCTAAAGAATTAATATTCCTAATGAAATATCGGCTAGAATGCGTTATCAGTATCGACGGTTCCAAGAACCTTTCCAAAAATATTTAATACCGTTCTCCAATCATAAACCACCGTCGGGGCAATTCTTCCTTCGTGTGGAACATGTTTTATCTTGGTGTAAAGCGCGTGAGTGGCATGTTGATGAAAATTTTAATACGAGTCGTGTTTATAATGCCCGCTTCCCGGTTATTGTAGCAATTGGGCGAGCAGGCAGCACGGCGGATCTAGGAGCATTGTTCCGAGACGAATGTATGCAAATGCACGAATATTAAATAGTAAAACTTTATAACGACAACTGCCATTGTTCGCCATTGTAATTAGTGTCACAAAGATACCGTCAATGACCATCGTCGTCAAATTTTAAATGAGAATACATATATGCTCGCGCTGTTCCATAATCCTTGCTTCTTTAGAATCATAATCATTTCATGCCTTATATAATAACAAAATAGTATAAAACCCTTATTTTTCAAATATTTACTACCAATGAAAACATCTGTTTTCTAAAAGTTATATTATGTTTAATGGAAAAGACATATTTTGTTAAACTAGGGCATTA
Organism: Lepidostoma basale; assembly: GCA_022606425.2. Classification (NCBI taxonomy): domain Eukaryota; kingdom Metazoa; phylum Arthropoda; class Insecta; order Trichoptera; family Lepidostomatidae; genus Lepidostoma; species Lepidostoma basale. The sequence goes on along the minus strand of JAHDVF020001408.1, from coordinate 999 downwards.
TCAACTGTATATAGAAAGCAGACTTTACTTTGGTATTAATTATTTAATATGGAGTATCATGTATGGAAGTGAAGCTTGGAGCTGGCAAAATAAGGATGTAAGCAGGATAAACGCCGTAGAAACGAGATCACTAAAAAGAAAGTGCAGGAAAACGTTGTATGATAGAATACCGAACGATGAAATAAGAAAGAAATGTAAGGCAGATGACTGCGTCACGAATAAAATTAAAAAAGGATCCCTGAGATGGTTTCGACATATGAAACGAATGGATGAGAGTAAAATGGTTAAAAAGTTGTACACAGGCAACTTGAGTGGGAAAAGAATCCGAGGACGACCGAGAAAAACATGGCATGACCAAATTAAATCAATTACTAAAAGGCGGCCACATTCGAAGTCAGAATAATCGACGTGCGTGGATGGTACGATGTATGAATGTAGAGAAAACCCGAGAGGTATGCCAGGAGAGGCCATTGTGGCGATCCATCCTCTCTGCCTACCCCTCCGGGGAAATGGCGTGATGGTTAGTTTTATATGCTAGCGCTGTTCCATAATTCTTGCTTCTTTAGAATCATAATTATTTCATGCCTTATATAATAACAAAATAGTATAAAACCCTTATTTTTCAAATATGTAATTCGAATGAAAACATCGGTTTTCTAAAAGATATACTATATTTTATGGAAAAGACATATTTTGCTTAACTAGGGCATTATCAACTGTATATAGAAAGCAGACTTTACTTTGGTATTAATTATTTAATATGGAGTATTTGATAATACCTTTGTAAGGCGAACACGTCATTCTCATAAATTATAATAAAACTTCTATAAAACAGACGTTTTCATTGATATTATTTTTTTATTAAATAGACCATTGTTTTGGCCGAAACACTATGATACTTTAACATTATAAACTGTTTAATTAAAAAACTTTGTTTTATGTATTACAACTGTATTTTTATTTTACGCGACAGCTGTTTCGTTAACCTATGTTGACATC